>JABEVS010000203.1:23353-114391 GCA_018290735.1 Coelastrella sp. MACC-549 | reverse complement strand
GCGGGGCAGGGACAACACAGATGCTGCAGGTTGCTGTCATCAGGAACAGACTCACAAACCAATTCACACTTTCACACCAGCCCAATGGTCTGGCTCCAGGAGCAACGCACTTGCGCCCCCCCCCCCCCCCCCCCCCCCCCCCCCCCCCCCCCCCCCCCTTCCCCCCCCCCCCCCCCCCCCCTCCTCCCTTCCCCCCCCCCCCCCCCCCCCCCCCGCCCGATTACCTGGTTCAAATTTGGTCCCTGGTAAGCCCCATCAAGGTCCATTGTCCACCACATATTGGCACTGGCTTGTAGAGGCAGACCAAAAGCATCTTTGACCTGCAGACGTGGCAATGGCCATCAGCAAGATATCTGATGTGACAGGCCCATGCGCATCAGGTTTCCCCGCACCTTAGGAACCCTGCAACTCGTACCAAGGCGGTAGATTTGGCAGCATCTATACATCTATGCATTGTGAATGGCAGGTGCACCTACTTACAAATGATGAGTGGTGTAGATGAATGTCACAACGCACTCATGATAAGGTTGCTGGTCGGCAATGCGATGATGGTGTCTGCATGTGGGTTGATGCCCTTGGGGTATGGTAGTACAGACTCATGCGAACAACAAAAAGTCATGCGTGCACAGACCATTACAACGCAGACACCAGGGCCACTTGGAATGACCTCCCATTCATACTCACTGCATCTTCAGCTTTGACAGTGACCATGTACCGCTGCCTAGGAGCCAGCGCAGGAACACTCATAACCAACGTCCCCAGAGTGGGTCTGCTCAAGGTGAATTGCTGGTCCTGACAAGCACTGCTGTTTGCTAGGGGAGCAGAGATACTGCAGATTTTGATGAGAGGCTTGATGGACTCCAGCTTTGTGCCTGAAGCCAGGCCATGCGGGAGCCATAGAGTGAGCCTCCTGTACCTACATACAGCAGGTGCAGCAGACCATTGAAGGGGGTACTTGCATATGTTGGCACATCCATGAGGGCTTCAGAGTGTAACTGTAGGATTATGGTGGCAGAGACAATTTGCACAGACTGTTGCAAAAGGGGTGTATTTCAGCCCAGGCCAGTCTGTGGGTAGGGGGATGCGACCATTGCTGGCAGCAGGAGCAGCCGTGAAGATGGCTGTTATCAGGTGCTGGCTCTCCCTTGAGAGCTGCTGCTGCTGCTTCTTCTTACTTGACGCCATTGTAGATAGGCTGTGAAGTTTCTGTGATGTTCATGAACTCCCAGCTCAAAGGGATGCGAAAGGTGCGAAGGCCATACACCTGCACATTGCACAACCATGAGTAGACACATCAGTCAGCGATGCGCAACCGTCATCTACAGCTGGCAGCTCAAGCACAAACAGCTGCAGGCTTGGACAATGTCATTCTGTAATGTCATCAGTTAGGGCATAGGGGTTGAGGGCATAGGGGTTGAGAATCAGTCAAGTGATGCATGCAGTAATTCAAAGGTGTAAGGATACTGTCAGTTCACCTGCACATCTGTATCCAGGACAATAGAACCAGCCACTGAGCTGTACTTGGCCCCTGCAGGTAGCCTCAAGATAGCAGCTGCTCCTGCTGCCAAGCCCGGCACCAACTTCACCACAGCACAGGTGCTGTTGAGCTGTAGTTGGTCAGCAGGGCTGGCATCAGCGGTAGCAGTTCCTGACTGTCCACTAGCAGTGAAGATGATGGGCCACAGTGGTGGCGGTGCTGTGATGCATGGGCTGATGGAGATGCTCTGCCCTGCACTGCCTGGTCCTGCAAGCTTCAGGGACTTTGCCAGCAACGCCAGATCCACGGGATAAGAGAAGGAGAGAGTAATGTTGGCTGCAGCGAGTGGGGCAGCAGCAAAAACAGAGCTTGAGACCTGCCTCGCACAACTTCATACTGTTGATGGAGCTCTGTGCTCCGGCTTTGGCAACACACATGAACCGCCCAGACAGCAACGGCAGTGATCAGTCAGGGGGAGCGGCAGTGACACTTTTGGTAGTACAATACCTACAAAAGCAAAGCTCTCATGGATGTGCTGTTGCAATATAATACTCACCACCTGGAGGGACCTCTGGCAGTTTGTCATCAGGCAGGCCGATTGTTGCACTCCACTGCCCATCAGTGGCTTTGTTGGCTGCCTCACTGATCACGCTGGTGATGGTCATTGACAGTGGCTGTGTGGCAAGTTTCACCGACGGGCTCAGACCCTCCAGCACCAGAGGGGTGCCTGGGGCAGGTGCAGAGGTGCCCAGCAACAAAATGATGTTGAGAACTTGGAAAAAGGGAAGGTACAAAAGTGCTACGAACATGAGGCATAATAGGTATGTACACATGTTTTCACACTGTTTGAGGTGCCAACACAGCTCATCGCTTGTGATGGGTGTCAAGAGAACGCCAATCACCAGCGATAAGATGTATTGGCACCTCATGCTCTGAAACATGAATGTAAATGTACATACCAATCATCATAGCATGATCAATTTGTTTTGTATTAAAGAACATGTCATCACACCACGGTGTGGAAAAGCAGCTAGCTCCACATGAATAAGCTTTGTTTGCAGTTGCCTGCAAGACCAAGGGCAAGGCAAACTTGTTTTTATTGCCCTACACAAGATGGGAGGCCAAGAGTCTAGTAGCGTATGCTACTGCTGGTGCAGCCCAGCTGGACACACCATCAAATGTCTTGAGGTCCTCATTCCAGTCAAATGTGCAAGCCAGGTCAGTGGGCCACTCCACTGAGGGATCAAAGCGAGCAATGTTGCTTGTTACCCAGCGCAGACGGCCTGGTGTGCCACATGACAGCGTGAACGGCACCTGCAAGCGGCACAAGTATGCCTACGTCCAACTGCAAGAAACTGTACAGTGCCTGCGGGCTGACCAATGCTGACATACATGGGCTGCAGAAGGCTTGCTGTCATGTACCCTGCTCAACACTCTTTGTTGCTTTGCAAAATTCCATGCTACAAGAAGCAATACCAGCTCTTGTTAGAGGTTCCTGCAATCGCTGCTGTGGTGCAACATACTGCCAGCAGGTCCCTTCTGTACACAACATTGGGCATTCCATGCAGCAATGATACGACAGCTCACGGATGCCTTGCTGTGACTGAGCACATGGGATGAGCTCGCTGCCAAGCTCACCAGGCTTGGAGGCAGCTCCTTACTACCCCAATCAGAACCCAAAGCTATAACAGGCCTTGAGAACACAACCTGCAGGGCAGTGGTTGAAACCATGATGCAGTAAAAGCATGGTTCTTGTGGATGAGCCAGGCAATGGGCAGTCGGCTGCTATACTGTCTACACTTGCTCCATTGCAGCTGCAGCTCTATTGCCAGCTGAGAGTGGTCAGCCTGTTGCAGGTAATGCAGTAGGGCTGCAAGTATTGCGTGTCTGGTGAGGCAAACATCAGGGGTGTGCTGCTTGGCTTCCGAACAATAGGGGGCCTTAAGCACCACATCATCTTCAAGGCTGCTGAGTACGCACCAGTAGAAAACACGCCCTAGGCCGCACAACTGCTGAGCAGTGTTTGAGCCGGGTACTTACCGTCAGTGCTTGCCGCCCTGTCAAAGTAACAGCTGGTGTAGCAGGAGATGCTGCTGCTGCAATAGCCGTTGGGGTTGTCACTAGCACTTTAAGAGGCAGCTGCTGCTGCAGAAATGCCCCTTGCGCTGCACACTGCTGCAGTAGGCAGATGCAGGATAACATCACCAAGGCATACCCACCTGCAGCACAATGGTGTGTGCAGGGTGTACTGTCAGGTCTGGCTGGATGAAAATGCGCTGAGCACCCGTAACAGGCTTGTAAACAACACTGCTGGCCACTGCAGCAGCGTGTCGCAGCACTGCTAAGTCTGCTCCATCGGAAGATGTCGGAACTTGCATTAACCGTATATAACTGCAATAATTATATTATTTTCAAGACTATAGAGGGTACACCTCTTCCAACATTGCCCCTTTCGACAGTTGGACATATGATGGCAATATTTGGACCTTACCCCGCGAACAAGACATCGTAGGCGTCTAGATGGCTTTTTAGCAGCCAAACTCATGCATATTTGTATCTTTAGTCATGTCAAAGGTAGCCGTAGCACACCGCTGGGGAGCCTTAGAACAGAATTGCCTGCAAGCACAGACTCGGCTGAAGCAAATCAAGATTGTTCCATTCATTGGTAATCAAAGTTGATGCACGATATCGTGCATCTGCAAGCCCAGGCCTATGGCTCTTGGCAGGTCGAGCAACAGCTGGAAGCTGTCAGTCGCTGGTTATCACAGTTATCAGCGCATGATTGTCCCGGGTCTGATAGCCCAGCGTTCCGATACTGTCGCAAAGTTTGGCTTATAGCAGCAATGCCTGCTTGTGCAAGATATACAGACAAGCGGTACGAATGTACCAGCCCAGCACTCCTTGGACGATCTGGACAAGTACCGTAAACAGTACAAAGAGATGCAGTGTATGTTCATTTGGACTGGAACTCTACTTCTGCCAAATGGCATGGGCCCTGCTGCTGCTGGGCTGCTACTCATGCACTGCAGTACCATCATTGCACCAGTCTCGCATGTCCTTATAGCATGGTGCCAGTGACCGCCACTATGCTTATTGAGCAGCACCTGAGAAGCACACGCTGCTCAACGCAGCAGCCGCGGCTTATACAGTGTTACTGCTGCAGAAACTGGCCAGGCTTGACCAAGTCAAACGCAGCGCTGCAATGCAATTCCCAACAGCTGGCAAATGAGCCATTTATCGGATGATGGTGCGCAGGAAGACATGCAGGCGAGAAAGCACGTCAATCTATAATCTATCAATTCCAGATTATTATTTTCACTCTCTTAGAAGCCTATTTAATTTGCATCTATAACATCCTGGGGAGATGCTCCAAGATGCAAGGGATGCATGAGTTTGCTTGCACAACATATTAAGCAGCAGCCCACTGCTTGAGCCAGCTTGACAAGTTGGAGGACAGAAGTCTTGAAACCCTGTGTGACTGCTCCTGACTGCTTGTTGTGAGCAGGACTGGCCAACAGCCCTGACTATCCATGACCATTCAGCCTGATCTCAGTGTCATGTTGCTGCAAAGGCGTGGATGCTATCAACATGACCAGACAACAACTTGACTCTGCTCAGTACCGCATGCAGACCTCCTTGCACCAGCTTGTGTACTGTACACATGAACATTGAAGCGATGCATACTCCACATGCAGTGTCACACAAAGTCGAACTTTGCAGCGCTTTGCAAAGCCGCTTTGCAAGCTGCCCCGCTAATTCAACAACAGCAGGTGACACGGCAGCACCACTTGCCAAATCTGCTGGCAGCTGCAGCTGCGGCAATGCAGTGAAATTGAGCCAAGACAAAGTCACAGGCGCCCTACAGCAGCACAATGTCTGGAAAGCTCTGGTTTGTTGCTGCCGGCAGCAGTGCCAGAGTCTGCGGCGCCAGTGTGGTCTGTTGCCTGTACGTGCCAACCACAGCTCCAGCAAGTGCCAAGGGCAGCAGGGCAGGAGATGTCAGGTGGCCAGACACTGCTGTAATGATTGCTGGGAGTGAACTGACAGCAGGGTGGCCCATGCTGAGCCAGTGTACATGTACACTGTACAGTGAAACTGGTGATCATTAGCACTGCCGATGCAAACTCCAGCCAGTTGACAGGGTGTCTGAGTGACAGGCAGGCAGAAATGTGGCCTCATCGACTGCATCTGAGGACCCTGTTCAGCACAAAGCTGTCCAGGGGCTCAGGGCACCTTATGGGAGTCTCAGATCTGGGACTCCGAGTGACATTTTGTTGGGGGTTAGGGACAGCTGTGCCACTAGGTGCCTAGACCTTGGTCTGACACATGAAGAACTACGGGATGGGGTGACGGATGGTGCAGGTGGCTGGCATGCTCCAACAGGTGGCAAGGGCATAATATGCCCTGAGTGGTCTGGCTTCACACAACCGCCCTATATTGTCCCCTTTGACCCTGGCGCCAGTCATCAGGCAGACTACAATGTGCAGGAACCAGCAGCATATGCCTCATTCAAGGCTGTGCAACAGATCATCGGCACTTGCTCGAGTCGGGACACCATCAACTAAGGTGGCCACTGGGGCGGTCTCAAACGGCTACCGCAGTCTGTAAAATTATTGATGGTACATATGATGCGACCCTCCATTGGGAGAATTGATGGGAGCTGCTGGCGGTCAACAGCAGGTGCGGTTTTCCATGGCAGCGTTTCGACACCCGCAACACAGCTCATAGCTGGCCGCGTTCCTAGCTGTGGCTCTGGATGAGTTCAAAAGGGAGTACTTTATGTATCTATGTATCTCACAGGTACTCTACGAGCTGTACAGCCTGCCCCAGCTGGTCTAGCACACCATGCAGCTGCCCACAGCCTTCAGCAGCGCCGGAGTGGCTTGGAACAGCAGCTACGCAGCAGCAGTGCATCAGTAGTATGTCTCAGCAGCAGGAAACCTCAGCAAGAGAGAAGTGATCCCCCTCCAGGGCTTCAAGACAAGATGGATGAGTGAGTTGGACAGCTGCTGCTGCCGCAGCAATAGCACTCATCTCCACAGAGTATCACGAAATGCCACATTACATGAACGTGTGATGGCATGACGCATTGCGTCGGCGTGTGCAGTGCCAGCATTCATCTGACAGCATCTGCAAGGCTGAGGCATATTGCAATTGCAGAACAGGTACTATCCAAACCGGTACTATTAGCCGTGCAGTATTCTGTCATTCAGCATCATCGTGTTGGCAAAGCAAATAGGATATATGTTTGCTGCTTTGGATGTTTACACAGCATGGAAGATGTCATTATGATTGGAGACGAAGGTGAAGAGGCAGAGTTTGAGGATGAAGGCGAGTATGATGAGTATGACTACGAGGAGGATGGATTCTTGGATGATGAGGGTGAAGGGGAAGGTATGCAGGCGATGACCTTCAGCAGCAACACCAGATGATGGCGGTTGTCAGATACCATACAAATAGCATGTTGTCATTCAACACAAGCAACAGCAGATGCAGCCCTGATGCTTAAGTAGCCTATGGGCCTCAGCAGAAGACCTGCACTGGTGTTGGAACACCACCACCAGGAATATTGATGCCTGTCTGCAGCAGTTCCTGTGCATATCAGCCAGAGAGTTGCCGTTCGAAGGTTGCCTCTGCTTCACCAGGTGGTGCAGTGTGCTCAGCAGCAGAGCAACAGCAAGTATCCGCTTGAGCAGGCATGTAGCTCATCTTGGCCCTGCACAGGAACAAACGGCATCCCTCCTCATCTACCTGCTTGGCTGTGCCTGTGCTGCAGACTTTCTAGCAGCAGGCAGTGAGTCTGACCCAGGGCCTGAGATCCTCACGGGAAATGTCACTTGGGGTGACAAGGCACTTGAAGTGGCTCGCCAAGGTGGGGATTCAGGCCAACATTGCTGTGATGTTTCGCTGGTAATGCCGATGCTGTGCTTTTCTTCGGCATGGTGTGACAGTAGACATGGTGAATGGTCAGCGGGGCTTACTGTTGTCAGAGAGCTCACGGCAACCTGGACTGCAACTGCAGACATCCCTGCAGCTGTGGATGCGGCACAGCAGCAAATGCATTTTGACTCAAGCCATACAGCAACAATGACGCAAGTGCCTGCCTCTCCTGCTGTTGATGCTGATGCTGTGTGCACTGCTGGGTGCAGTTCTGTCCAGGCCTGAGAACAGCAACCTGCAGCTGTACCTGTTCCGCGTGTTGGTCCCCACTAAGACCATTGAGATCAGACTAGACAGGCTAGATGACGTGTACGGGTCTCCTGATCTGGAGGACATAGAGCGCTTTAGCAGAGGCATGCAGCAGGTGGGCTCCTGCTCACTGACAATTGCAGCAGTGACAATGCTTTAGCCATTTGGTGCTTTGCACAATTGGTGTTTTGGCCGTGACTGTCAGGTGTACTAAACATGCATCCGTGGCCAACTGAAAGAAGAGTGAGCAAGTGGATTGAGGACAGTCCTGGCAACCTGCTGCTTTGCCGCTACTTGCAGTCCTCATACGATCATCATACACCTGCTGCAAACAGTGTTGATATCTCACTGATGTGTTGCAGGGTTTAGATGCTGCACTGGGGACAGAGCTGGCTGATGAGATTTCATTCGAGGTGTCATCTCCAGGCGCAGAGCGTTCCTTGCTCATACCTCAGGAGCTGAACAGATTCAAGGTGGGCCACACTGCTGGTGGGCACAACAGTTGTTGCAGACACAGTGCTAACAATGGTCACTACAAATAGCGCCAGCATGCTGTTATAACATGCCTGTTGCACCCAAGCAACTGCTACTGCCTGCGCTGTTTCAATCCAGGACTGCATTTAAGCTCTCTGCAGGCACAACATCCATTTTGAGGAACAGCACTACAAACTCAGACATTAGGACATCAAAGCACAGGTCATGCAGCCAGGTTGCCAGAATGGAAGCTTGTTGTTGCTGGGTAATGAAGTGTGTCCACCTGCTGTGCTGCAGGATCTGCCAATGCGTGTTGAATACATGACAGAAGTTGGTAAGCTGAGCACCATGATCTTGAGGTTCATCGACATGGATGAAGCGGGTGACTTCAGCACATGGGAGCTAGCAGATGTTAAAGCTAACCAGACAGTAAAAGGTCGCGGCCTAAGCAAAAAGCAGAGGTCACAGCGGTATAGCATCAGGTTGTCAGAGCTGGAGCGCGCACGTATATTCGTTGACTTCTGACAGTTGCAAAAATCAGGTGTAGAAGTTCAAGGGCAACAGCCGTCTCGGCGTATGCCGAGACTGCTGCACACGGCTAGTTGCTGCTGAGCAGCACTGCTGCTGCTTGGTGTTTGGAGTCTGTGCATGGGTTGAACAGGTGGAAGTGCCCGCTTTGCAGCGTATAGCAAAATGGGTAGTAACAACCGCGCAACGAATTTGTTTTTTGGGTATAATCCTCCCTGTACATCAAGCGTGAAAGGCCCAGCTGACCGACAATTATACAGCCAGAAACGGCCTAAAAAGGCCCCCATATGTAGTGAACATACCATAATCATCAATACTGACATCTGATATGCGATCAAGGCCCCATGGAGCACGCAGGGGTTTACCAGGTCTTTGTGCCCTGAGAAGGAGAACTGCAACGGGACAAGAGCCTCTGTTGCGCCTGCCTCTGTCCTTTTCCAGTGGCCGGTGCCTGCGGTGTACCAGCCTGCAAGATGTCTCACCGCAAGTTCGAGCGTGAGTAGCGAAAGCAGCAGGAATGCGGCGAACTGATTATAGCAAAGGCAGCTAAGGGGACTCGAACTTGACAAGCATCATAGTATACATATCAGAAGTATGGATGAACAGAAGCTGTGCAGCATGCAGTCTTCTGCCAAAGGCAGCCACAGCTACAGCAGAGATGTCTAGATGGCAGCAGCGCCTCAGCCTCCGTCCTTGTGTCAGCAGCTACGTTGGATGGCCACAGCAGTTTCAGTATACTGGCCTGGCCAGCTTAGCCCTGAAAGAGACCGTTTCGGTATGTCGCCCTTTGTCTGCGGACTGCACGACTGATCTCGTACAAATGCTTCCCTGTCTGCAGACCCTAGGTGCGGTTCTTTGGGTTTCCTGCCCAAGAAGCGCTGCAGGCGCGGTCGTGGTAAGATTAAGAGCTTCCCCCGCGATGACCCCAGCAAGCCTTGCCACTTGACTGGCTTCATTGGCTACAAGGCCGGCTCAACCCACATCCTGCGTGATGTGGACAAGCCTGGAAGCAAGCTGCACAAGAAGGAGACATGCGAGACAGTCACCATCGTGGAGTGCCCTCCCATGATTGTGGTTGGTGTGGTGGGCTATGTGAAGACCCCCCGCGGTCTGCGCTCCCTCAACACAGTCTGGGCTGAGCACCTGAGTGATGAGTGCAAGCGCCGCTTCTACAAGAACTGGTGAGCAGCGACTAAACACTTCAATTCTGCTGTCGCTCTGCAGCAGCGGCCTCCCCTGCAGGATCGACAGCTAATGCAGGGGTCACTGGCCAGTGGAAGCCATAGCAGTGCAGACAGATCCAGCAGCGGACAGTCGCAGGGCTATACATGCTGGATCACTGATCTGCCCCTCAGCATAAAGTGGCTGCTTGGCAGCCACATGGGGCGATCTGGTCATGTAGTGCGGGCCGAGCCTTGACTGGTGCACTGGGGGGGCTGGCGACTGCAGCTGTCTCAGCAGCGGACTGTCAGCAATTGACTGGAACCACCCATTGTTGGAGTCCTATCCCCATGGCAGCACAGCAGCCAAGATGGCTCGGCTGGCCTGCGGCCTATTTGCAATGGCAGTAGTGCAGGATGCAGCTACTGTGCCAAGCCACCCACAACTCTCAAATCAGATCAGCAATCGGCTCTATAGTTGTGGCAGCTGCACCTGGGTTTCTCACATCTTCATTGCAGTGTGCGAACATCTTATGCTGATCACATTGCTGCTGCTGCTAATGTCCTGCAGGTACAAGGCCAAGAAGAAGGCCTTCACCAGGTATGTGAAGAAGTACACAGACGGCAAGAAGGAGATTGAGGCTGAGTTGGCAGAGCTCAAGAAGCACTGCACTGTCATCCGTGTGCTGGCACACACACAGGTCAGCTGCAATACAGCAGCTACAGCAGTGGCACTGCAGTGATCACAGCACCATACAGCAGGGCTTATGCAAGTCAGACAACAGCTATGGCAGCAGGCATAGCAGTACTTTGCATCTTGACTCTGATCTTTCATCCACAGTCGCAGCTTGGGGTTGACGCTGAATGTGCAGCATCAGCGCTGCACTAGCTGGTCTGGCCCACCGTCAAACACCACACAGCACCTCAGCAGTAGTCATTGTCTTGGAATGTCTGGCAGGAGCCTGGGTTCTGCTTGCGCAGCAGCTGCTGATTGTGCGGCAGACAATGATATCAAGTTACCTGCAGCATCAGGTGCAAGTTACACTAAGCCCATCAACGTGGCGATTGCAGTCGAGCGTAGTCGACAGCAACTGCTAATAGCAACCAGACACCAACTGACCAGTTCAGTTTCAGCAGCAGCAGCTGTGTACATTGGACAGCTTTCTAATCAGCACACAATGCAGTGGCTACTACACCTGATGTGGGGCAATCTCAACTGCTTGTGGGTATGCCAGGGCCATTGTGGTGTTGGTGCGCTGCTTCTGCAACACATCCAGCAGCAGTGAAGGTGCAGCCCTTGCTCATGGGCACAAGGGCCCATGGGCCCTTGTGCAGCAACTTCAACTGCAGCCTGCTCATGTTGTTGTTCTGCTGCTGCTGTGCTGCTGCTGTTGCTTATCGATCTGAACAGGTGCGCAAGCTGAACCTTGGCCAGAAGAAGGCCCACCTGATTGAGATCCAGGTCAACGGTGGTGCCAGCGCTGCTGACAAGGTGGACTTTGCTGTCAAGCTGTTTGAGAAGGCAGTCACAGTGGACAGCGTCTTCAGCTCAAATGAGATGATCGACACAATTGCCATCACCAAGGTCAGTGCTGCTGCCGACAGGCAAGGAGTGGTTGGATGATGCAGTAGCCCAGCGGGCGTACAGCCAAGCGACCGGAGGTTCTCAAGCAGCAGTTGCCAGCAGGCAGTGCTCATGAATGTTGCAGCAATGTTGCAGCATGGTGGGACAGTAGTGAAGGGCAGCATGATGTTTTGGTAGTTGCTGCAATTGCATCGGTTTAGCAGAAGTCCATGTTACTACTCAGCTTCGTGGGCATGCAGCAACTGTTTCCAGCCACCACTCAGCATGCCCTTTAGCAGTTTCTCTGTGTGCTGATCAAGATTTTCACCCTGCAGCGCAGTGCTTACCCAACATGATGCTGTCGTCACTATTGGGGCTCTGGTGATATCAAGTAGGACAGTGCTCAGGCATGCTCATTTTGCCTGCACAGCAGCATGCATTGTTCGTGTTCTAATCATTCACATTACTGCTGCTGCGAACCCTTGTGCCCTGCAGGGTCGTGGTACTGAGGGTGTTGTGACCCGTTGGGGTGTGACCCGCCTGCCCCGCAAGACTCACCGTGGTCTGCGCAAGGTGGCCTGTGTGGGAGCATGGCACCCTGCTCGTCTGCAGTGGAGTGTGGCTCGTGCTGGTCAGATGGGCTTCCACCACCGTACTGAGATCAACAAGAAGGTGAGCTGCAGGGGCCCGGGTATGCTTTGTTCAGCCTACTGCAATGGGATGCTATCTGTACAGAGCTGTAGCTGGCTTTTGTATCTAATCACCAGAAACACATCGGCTGCCTTGAGAGGTGGATGGCAGCTAGCTGCCCTCACCCACAACAGCTCAGAGGGGTTGCCACCTGCTGCGACTATCTGGCAGTTGCAGTTTCTGTCAGGTGCTGATTCCGCTGATGCAGAGTATCATGAAATGGCTCATCACTCCAGTTGTTGGACTGCCTGCACTGTCCAAGGACGGAAGTGATGAGCCACTTCATGACACTCTGCATCAGCGTATTCAGCAGCAGAACCAGGAGCTGCAGCTGGCAAAGCAGTTATTGGCAAAGCAGTTGCTTGCAACACTCAAGCAGTGATGGCTGGCCATGCCCATCCAAACCATCCCCCTACGGCTGCATGGCATCGTGCCACCATCTGTGTAGCACTATCAGCCTTCCATGGCACCACGGGTTGCCGAAACCTTTCATTCTTACAGTATGTCCCCCTTGCTGTACCTGGTGTGTCATTTGTCTGCAGGTGTACAAGATTGGCAAGAAGGGTGAGGACAGCCACGGAGCCGGCACTGACTTTGATGTGACCGGCAAGGAGATCACACCCATGGGCGGCTTCCCCCACTATGGTGTGATCAAGGAGGACTACCTCATGATCAAGGGCGCCATCCCAGGTGGGTGGGCGCCAAAGCCATTAGACACATATCCATATTAGATAAACACTTGTGTGAAGAGATTGAGCCCACGCAATATAGTGGATGAGCTGGAAAATGAGCTGACATGCGAATGTGTCTGTGTGGTGTCTGCTTTGCGGTTGATGGCTGCTGTGGTGTTGGGGCTCTGACAGGTGAAGGCAGCTATTCCGCCACACTGGTGACTAGAAGATGGTTACATCGTTAACTCTCCTGCACAAGGCAGTGTCAGTAAGACATTCTGACGACTGTCTTGAGTGTGGTGGCATGTCTTGTCTTGTTTCTTCAGGTACCAAGAAGCGCCCCATAACCCTGCGCCGCTCCCTGCTGGCCCAGACCAGCCGCAGTGCCCTGGAGGAGATCAAGCTCAAGTTCATTGACACATCATCCAAGTTCGGTCACGGACGCTTCCAGACCTATGAGGAGAAGCTCAAGACATACGGCCGCACCAAGAACTGAGCTGTCTAGTCTTTGGAGTGGGAGTGTGCTGGAGCTTTGTGTCTGTGACTTGAACATGTGGCAGCTGTGTGCTGCAGCTGCTGCATAGTCGCCTGAGGGAAGCTGTGTGGTGCCAGCTTGCTGTTTCGTGACATGGTTTGTTTTAGCACTAGCAGGCATAGCTCAGCTCTGTGTAACAGACACGTTCAGGCTCCTCTGTGTATGTTCTGCTGTTTTGTCGGGCATCAAATCCCCGGGAGTTGGACCCATGCAGCCTCATAATGTCCTACGGGAAGGAGGGTCACCCTTTCCGGCCGCAAGACCCTTGGGAGAGGTACATTGGACTTTGTAGTCCACGCCGATCAACAGGCCGGTGCCAGTGCTGTCGCAGCGCATGTCAGCCTATGGGTTTTACTTCGATACAGATACCCGGACCTATGCATCACACAGTGCCTGCAAGTCAGCCGACCATTTCCAAACACATCATGACACACCTCTGAACAATATACGCTAGTTCTTGACAGCCCTAAGGGCTTCGGGATCATTCGTGTTGATAATGTGAATGTTCAACTGGCAGCCATTGATACTGCTTCGCAGGTGGCCAATTTTTCTTATTTGATTTGGTTGGCGAAATACAGTGCCTGCAGCAAGTGCTGTCCCATGTCGCGCAAGAGTCCGGCAAAGGGCGGGCTTGTGCAGGGTTGCTCAAACAACGCTTCCAGCACTGCTCACTGCACATGGCTTGTGATCTTTGCGTTTGTACTCGTCGGAGCTTCCTTGGCCGAGGGCGGGTAGGCAGCGACACCGTCAATGCGGTCTTTAACAAGCCTGACTTGAAGTTACACCTGTCCCAGATTGCAAGTAAGCTACAACACAGCTTGCAGAGGGATCACGAAAAAAGCGCAACAAGCTCAACTAACGCAGCAGATGGTATGCTACATCTGTACGGCAGGCTTGGTATAGGGCATGGGGTACAGAGCTGAACCACCAGGGACACTTACTTGCCAACCCTGGGCTATGGTCGCATGTTGCTTATGGCAGCTGCAGACAGGCTCAGGGGTTACCGTGCGTGTGCAACATTATATGCTAGTAGCACTGCCTTGAAATGTACAGTGACGTTGGCCACATGCAACCATGCACTACATGCAACCATGTAGTACATACTCCTGCAGCATCGCTCGTCCACGTGTGCTTGAAACTTTGCAATATCCCGTCTTTTAATCACGTTCAGGTACTGAGTATCTGGAGCGTATGGCCAGTTGTATGATCAAGAGATTGACGCAGACCTGCAATCTGTGATATGTTAGTGGCACAACAGCATTGGCGCAGGGGTGCAGAACCAGATGATAAGTACATCGGTAGCCCATATGACTGTCAGCCAACATACTATGTAGCACAAGATCAGCAAACTTTGTGCGGCACCACCAAATGGTTTCACACCAGGACATACGAGGCTGGGCTGTGCTTCCGAAGTGAGTCACTGTGTGTGCTGGCCAATTAAACTGTACGCATACAACACCCCTGGTTGGTACTGAGGACACTGACCTGTCCCTTGTTGCGGTGTGGATTGAGGGCCCTCAAGGATTCCAATCAAGAGGTTATTGTGCTTGCAAACCTTGGCAATGGCACTGCACGCCCAGTATGCAGGAACATTGTGGACAGGGGAGTGCCTATGCCAGGGGTCTCTGCCAGGCATCAACACAAACATAGCACCACGTCAGGCACCTGGGGGATCTTCAAATACTAAAGGCATGCAAGTTCAGGCCTTCATTCGGACTGCAAATGCTCACCAAGGAGAGTTCATGCTGTTCACTCATAACCTGTGGAGCCATTGGAGAGCCTCTCTCATGTCCGTGGCCAAAACCAACACTGCTGCCTCCGGGGCACAACAGGCTCTCAGAGGCTCATGCCCACTCAGCCATCTGACTACAAGAACTTCTTGGATGATCATGACGGCAATATCACAGACCTGTTCTTGATTACCGTTCAGCAACCGCTTGATGCCTTCTGGCTGGTGACGCCCAGGCCAGATGAAAACTTACAAGGTGACCTGATAGTTATTAGGGACAAATGTCTCCCGTCCGCCTGATCTTGGAAACTACTGGTATACCTTCAGAACTTATGGTTTGGCAGGCAATGTAAGAACAGTGAAGTTCAACTTGTCTGATGTAAATGGGATCTGTGACATTGCAGACAGAAACCTGTGGGAAACCGCAGCTGCAAGAAATGCATCGACCCTGCCTAATCCAGATGCCAGCAACGATGCAGATAAGAGTTCCCAGAGTCTGCTGATGCCGAATGTGTCTACTGTGGACCAAGTTTGGGGATCATGGGCAAATTCAGGTACTGTACTGTTTCAACCAGAACAGCGGCAACACAATCGTTGCCCGGTTATTCCGGGAACATGGTCGAAAATCAGAAATCAAAATTTCCCAATGCAGTATCTGGTTGCACTGGAAATGCATTGTTCGTATCCAACTCATTCGGAGGCAAGAACTGTCAGGGTCGGCATCTGATCATTACACCTGCAGTGGAAATCAGACTGTTTGGTGGTGCTTACCTAGGGACACACGAAACTGCCTGAGCACATTATATGGCAATGAAGAGTCTGCCTGATGCACCGTGTCCTGCGGCAGAACATGCTACATGTGGACAGCAACACCACAGTCTTGAGCAATGGTGCAAGTGCTGCCATTCCCCCAGAGTATCACATCCTGATGAATGCAAGTTTTGCATGGAATGAGTCAGACCTGCAGCGGCTCCAATTGGAGGCTCTGTGGGCGGCACAGCAGCAGCTTGCCAAGGAGGACATACATAGTCCTGATGACAGTGCTACGATTGTTGCGTTCACCACATTGTTGATCACAGTCCTCACAATCCAAACACATTGGTCCAAGGATAACCAAGTGAAGTTTCTGGGATATTTTGGCAAGTATTGCTCACAGTTGCACAGCTATAAGTGGGCACAAGTAGCCTTAGTTGGTGTTCTGCTTTTTCTGTTCTTGGCTGTTGTTGTGGGACCAGTCATGTACTCCTTTGTGACTGTGGTCACTCAGTCTACTGGCACAAGCATCACTACTGATAACCCAACAATCGATTATGTTTCCAGCTCTAGCCCATGGGCAGTGGCCACCTTGCCAAGATTGGAGGATAGGTGACCCTGATTTTGGTACCATCGGAACTGCTGTCAGAGCCACCGTGGCGGTAGTTACAACTGTACAGACCTGGGCAGTAGTTCTGGTGTGTGTGCTCAGCTTCTTGGCTGCTGTCCTGGCTGTTGCTCTGGCTATCTGGAAGGCAGCTAAATCAACAGCAGCAACATCTGCTCCTGCTGCTGCTGCTGCTGCTGCAACGTTACCTATAATCTTTAAACCATAGCTATCTACAAAGACATTGGAAGCCTAAGGCTCTTCCTTGTCTGCGACGTGTTGCGAGGGCCTTTGCTGCAAGATGTGCCATAGGCTTGCGATGTGTTGTAGTATTGCCATGGCTTGATGTCTAAGCACTTGTGCATTCTGAGGCACCTGGACATGTGCTTTTACTTAGCGCAAAGCAAGGGAGGCAGGCTCTGTTGATCAAGCTTCAACATATGCTGAAGGCAGGCCCTCGCTGCTTTGATAGTATCCCTGATCTGCGATAAGGCATTGCATACCATGCATAATTACCATTGATGCTCACATGCTACTAATTGGCCAATGAAGTGCCGCGGTTGGGTTGGATCTTGAGATCGTCATGTCCACAGCATACTCATACCTCTGTTGTAAAAGCCGTTGAATGATATAATGATATTCTATTGTGCATTCTGAGGCATCTGGACAGGTGCTTTTACATCGTGTGGTAATTTCATTTGCGATAAGGCATTGCATACCACTTCTTACCATCTATGCTCAAATGCTACTGATTGGCCAATCATTTCTCGGAGGGTCGTGGTAGGTTAGGTACCGTACCTAAGGCTTGAGATCGTCATGTCCACAGCATATTCAACTATTTACAAGACTCTGTTGTAAAAGCCGTTGGATGGTATATACCATCATCTAGTACCATCAGTATATATTGATCGTCGTTTGTGCATTCTGAGGCATCTGGACAGGTGCTTTACACAGCACAAAGCAAGGGAAGCAGCCTAGAGCTGTTGATACAGAGCTGTTGATGGAGCTTCAAAATTTTGTTGAAGGCAAGCCCTCGCTGCTTTGATGGTATCCCTGATTTGCAATAAGGTATTGCATAATATGTATTATTACCATTCAATGGTGGCATGATACTCACGTGCTACTGATGGGCCAATGGAGGGTCGCGGTGGGTAGGTACTTGAGATTGTAATTTCTACAGCATATTCATACCTCTGTTGTAAGAGTGGATGGATGATATATCAAAAGTCACTTCTCACAATGGCTCAGTCTCAGCATGTGCTGGACTTCTTCCATGATGGTTGCAGGAGCTCCAGTACAGAGAAGAGAGTCACAAGCCACCAAACAATCCTTTCTCTTTGTGCATCTACATGTTGTACAGCTGTGCGTCATTTGATGACAGTGTGTAGCATGCAGTTGGAACAGCAAGCCTTGGAAACATTGAAGCTTGAATGATTCATTCATTCCTGGGAGTGTTGCATGTACATGTCTCCATCAAAGCATTGGATGAGAGACTACGTTAGCTGGGGTCAACTTTACTTCGTAAATTGCTTATGATATACCTACTTTATAATGCAACTGCAAGTGGTATCTTCAACCATTCTGTGCATGCTAGTGTCCGCTTGTGACTTCACAAGACGCCCAGATTTTTCTAGATGATATGGCACTCTATGAGGACCCTGGGATCCCACTGCATCTGTCACTACAGCAAAGTGTGGCTATTATAGTGATAGCTATTACACTTGATACTATTGAAATATTGATACCCCTTTCCGCAATGTTGAGTCTGCAAGCGGTGAAACCAGATTTATGGCCACCCCATGGGCCATGGGCTCAGTGCAATGACGCAGTTGCCACCCCGGCTGGCAGCGGCAAAGGCTTTGCATTGGCTGTTGCTCAGGGTTATGCCAGATACCTAGTAGGCGTCTTCAGGAATGAGTAAACATTGCATAATTGAGCTCACCTGAGTGTTTGAGATCTTCCAGTTACCAGCCTCTCCAGCGGGGGTGTCCATCCGTCAAGCGTCGCATGCATGCTAGACAAGGTGATCAGTTCACGAACATTCATAAGCAACTAGCAACATATCACCCTTGCCTTGGTCTCGCCGTTGGCACAATGTTGGAGGTTGTTTATTGTAACTTTTACCTCTGTCTGAAAACACCTTACAATGTAGTCCACACTGGTCAATCATCAACTGTCCGGGACAGTGCCACAGCGCATGCCAGCCTGTATGAAATGTCACCCTTAGTTGCCAACGCTGCTAACCACCCATGGCAGCCTGTGATGTTAACATGCAACGTTACAAGTGAACGAGTATCGCGGAGTCTGTCCATGAAGCAGCTGGGGCCGGTCAACACTGTTGGCACC
Source organism: Coelastrella sp. MACC-549 (assembly GCA_018290735.1). NCBI lineage: Eukaryota > Viridiplantae > Chlorophyta > Chlorophyceae > Sphaeropleales > Scenedesmaceae > Coelastrella > Coelastrella sp. MACC-549. The sequence goes on along the minus strand of JABEVS010000203.1, from coordinate 95,668 downwards.
AGTCTTGATATCCATGTGGAGCCTCCCCCAGTGCTGCTGCAGAGGATGGCTGTGTGGCAAAGTGGCGAGGCCTAGTCGCAATAGCATGATGACCACGCATATCAGCTCAGCAATATGACTGCCAAATAGTACTCGACCAGTTGTCGGTATGACCTTGCCATTGACCACTTTTTTCGCGGTTATGAAGTAAATTTGCCAGTGCTTGACGACCGAGCCAGCTTGACCTCAGCATGTATTTGCAATCACAGTGTGTCTCATCGAGGCTTTGCAGCCTTTCAGACCTGCGGGTACACTTCGCATCATGACCTCTCACGCCTTGCGTCACAAGAGCGAGTTGGACGCTCCTTCGGCTTCCACCAGCCGTTTCAATTCTATTGCACAATCGTGAAGCTGCCTTTGTGGCATAGTTCGCATACACACGCACAATAGCCCTCCAGTGTACCTCCGGAGTATCCGTCGGTACTTGCGTCGTCATCTTTGCACGCCAGCGTCACAGCACTAAGTCGCATGTACCGCATGGTGCAGTATGAAAGAAATAACGGTGTCTTCGTCTCGCTTGCCCACCCGCACGGGTTCTCAGGTGCCAGGATATCCTGGTCTGACTGTTGGTAAGAGGCTTGGTGGCAGCCCTTACACCCTCGACAGGATATACGACCTTGTGAAGGAGGATGGGACCTCTTCAGGGCTGGTGATCAAGGTGTGTGATCATTATCATCTGACCTGCTCTGGCAAGCAACCAGTGGAAGCATCACATCATACTTCTGAGGCACAAATCCAAAAACCACACCCACCTGGGTCAGCAACCAGCAATCAGCAGCGCCTGAGGCAAAACTGCAAACACAGCTGCTGAGCAGCTACAAGTACATCAACATTGACTTGTCGCTGGGCAAGCTGGCAGCCTGCCAGCTCTATTCTCAACAGTAAATAGCCCTGCTCGAAATACATCTGTCTGCTGGCACTGTGTGCAGCATGTTGGACACTGGCAGGTGCACAGTGTTGGCCATCAGGGTTGTACCTCCTGACCACGCTGCTCAGCCCCTTTGACTCTGCACTCTGCTGCTGCTGCTGCTGTTGTTGCCGCTGTTCTTGTTGTTGTTGTCTGTTGGCCAGGTGTGCTGGCAACCTCTGGGGTTTTCATTAGGCATGAGTATGAGAGCTCTGGAGCATGAATGGGTGATGTACAACAACATTGAGGTGAGGAGGCTATCAGGCTGCCTGCAGAATGTTTTTGCGCAATGCCTTTCATGGTAGCAACATTGTACCAGGACAATACATCATAAAGAGAAGAATGTGACAGCAGGTAGTTTTGGGCTTCTTACTACCACAACAAAAAAGATTCTCTCAATGGCTCCTGCACCCGGTGCCATCTTCTGAGAAGGAGTCAGTGAGAAACTATCAATCACAAGAATATGCAGCACTCCCACCGCAAGGCAATTCAAAACTGCGGAGCCTGCTTTGTTCCAGTACTCTTCACACACAGCTTCACCTGTGACATTAAGTACTACCACCGTTAGTAACAGCACCATGCCCCACAAGCATTTCAAGCTTGTAGTGACTAAAACCCTTGCATGTCCTGCCAGATCCTTGGACCTGTCTGCCTGAATGCTCTGGCCTGCAACACATGGCAGCCCTTTGGCCAAGCCTCAACAACTTGAAGTGATGCCTGCTGCACCCACCTGTGCTGACCTGTGTGTCTCAAACAATGCCGTCAGGTGTTCTGCTCTAAGCATCCAGAGCTGTCAGTGCTCATGCTGCATGCACAAGCTGCAATCTTCACATCAGACACAACCAGCAGCATATTTGGGTGTTGCCCTGGAGTGCCTGGCTTGCAGCAGCAGCAGCAGCAGCGGTCTGGCAGTGGTAGCTCAAGCAGGCAGAAACAGCACCACGGCAGTGCTCACAGCACAGAGCAGCTGCCACACAGTGACAGTGGTGGCAGCAGCAGCAGCAGCAGTGGTGGTGTACAGATCTGTGAGGTTACCCCTCGTGACGCTGCCAACAGTATCAGCAGCACCACCAGCACCCCCAAGAGGACCACTGCTGCTCTCATTGTTGAAAAGTGAGCTGCCTCAATACACAGTTGGTGCGGCTACAAACAACAAGTTGTTGTTCCACAGCTGCTTGTTGCCTGCGGCATTGTTTGATCCTTTCGTTGATGTCAAATGTGATGGTCTCTGCAGAGCAAAACAGAACCTGCCGGGTTAGTGACATCGGCAAGTAGCTTGGACATGGCACCCTTGGCCATTATGGCACTGGCAGCAGGGGGCTGCTTGACAGAGACCCTCTGTCAGTCTCTTCTTATTGTCTTTGCCATTCAGTGGCTGGATGTGTGTCAGAAACAAACAGGCTGTCTTCACATGAGGCTGGATCTATCACCCCCTTGCTGCAGCTCAACCTAGCCACTGTGTCATTGATGCGCCATCATTGGTGATACTGTCACCAAACTTTTCACCACAGCACAGTAGCAGCAGCACACAGACATCAGCACACAAGCAGCAGCAAAATCTTTATTAAAGACTTGTAGTACTGGCAATGTACTCCTGCAGAACATTGCTCTGGCAGGACAGTGAGTAGCCTCAATAAGTCTGAGACTTATTGCAGTGCAATGTACTTCACTTGCCCCGACAAGCCGGTCACCGATTCACCGGACGGTCCCTACTGCTGCTGTTTCTGCTGCTGTGCTGTGTCATGAGTTCAGGGCTGATGGTCTGACAGTGAAGCAGCGCATAAAGAAACCCGACTTTACAAATATCAGGTACATCGCCCAGCTGCTGTTGGAACTGCCCCGGTTGCTTGCTGTTCTAGAGGATGAGTTGGGGTTTGTTCACGATGACCTCAGGCTGGATAACATCATGGAAGTGTGGCAGCATCAGCAGCAGCAGATGAGATCAGCAGCAGCAGCAACACCTGGCAGCAGCAGCAGCAGGGGTGATGGTGAAGGGGTGGCGTTAACTCCAGCAGGGTACCCAGGTCAATGTGAGCCAGTGCAAGCCAGGCAGCAACAGCAGGAGGGAGAGGATGCACAGTCCAGCAGCACACCTCTGTTCAAGCTGTTTGATTTTGGCTTGTCCATGATCAACCCTGACAGGTTCAGTCGTGGTGATGACTCGCGGGCAAAACCTCAACAGAAGAAAGAGGCACTTAAGCATCTGCAGGAGCAAGGTAAGGACACTATGCACTGGAAGCAATGCACACCAAGCATCACCCTGCAGCAACTTTAAACCAAAACCTTCATTGTGCAATAATGATGTCAATCACCTGGTCATCCACTTGCCTGTGCCACAAGCGCCACAGTGCTGCTTGTGCTGCTAATGCTGATGCTTGCGCGCCTGCTGTGTGCGGCTGAAGGGTATGCGTTCCACAAGGCCCTTGGTGCTGTGAACCTCGTGCACGTTGTGCAGTTTGGCCGAGCGGCTGACATATACAGACTGTGCAGGGTGAGATTTCCAGCGGGCACTGCACTGGTGGGCTTGACTATCTGACAGACTCTGGTGGGCACTCTGTGGCAAGCACATTCAACTTGCATGGAGGCTCCCGTCCTCCGCATCACTTCTGCTGCAGATTTCCTGTGGGTTCAATCTGCTGCACAGGCACGTCAGGTGGTTGCAGGCTGCAATTGCCGCAGCACCAACCACCTTCATAGCCAGTCTGCTTAATCAGTATTCTAAAAAGAATCTTCTTGCTCTACGTATGAGTAGTCCACATATGAGCAATTGTTAGTAAGTACACACGTCACATGACTGTTGGATGTTCTGTGTTCTCTGCAGAGTTTGGTTGCTCAGCTGACGAAGCGCACTTGGTGTGAGAGTGACCGGCCCCTGGTGGAGGCCTGCCTGCAGCTGCTGGCCACTGTCAGTGGGAAGCCTGCAACTGCATACTTCAGACCAGATGAGGAGAGGAGAGCCAGGGCAGCAAGTCAGGGGCAAGGGCAGGCTCATGGGCCAGGGCAGCAGCAGCAGCAGCAGGGAGAGCACCGCCAGCAGCAGCTAGACCCCTGCTCTTGTGAAGAGCAGCAGCAGCAGAGGTATTTGAATGAGCAGAATGCACATAAGAGCAGCAGGACTGATCTGCCAGGTATTTTAGCAAACACAGGATCCAGGATCAAGGTCAACATTGCAGCAGAGCCCGTGCCAGATGAGGCAGCCTTGGGGAGCAACAGACGAGCAGTGAGCAAGATAGGTTGCTGGTTTAGGAAGCAACAGATGCGTCGAGGATTGCACAAAGAAGCTATTGCTATCACTGCTAGACAGCTGATGCAGCTGCAGCAGTATCAGCAACTGTCTCAGTTGATGGAGGCGGACAAGTTCTAAGCCATGGTGGCAGCGATGGTTGTGGTTATGCTGTGAGTTCTTCTCTTACTTTCCATGATGACGCTACAGCTGTTCTGCAGGGGCAATACCAGCCGCGGGTTGATGCTTCACAGTTGTCACACGCACAGCGCGCCAACAGATCTGTCCTCTAGAGGTAGCGCCAGCAAATGTAGTCGGACGACCGGATCTTCAAAGACGAATTCCTGGGTCGAATCCTGAAGCAAAAAACAAACAAGTTCGATGAACACTTCACCCTGTCCAACCCCTTGAGTAGTGCTAAACTGAAAGAGCCCACTCGCAGACTACTCAGCGAAGTTGATAATCAACGGACCGGTGTTTGCTGGTTCGTCACAAAGCCAGTGGCGCATCTGTTGCAGGGCATGTGGCCCTCACGTGACGTGCAAGCGCCCGCGGTCGGATGCCAGAATATCCCGTGCGATGTGAAGTTCCATGCAAGGGACATTTATTGTTACATTATTGCCTACTAAGGTGAGGTAGTACACCCGTGTACGCACAACAATTGTTGTGTGAGCTTGCAAGCTCTAGATGAAACGTCATCTGTACTGCAGCAGAGCAGAGCGGTAGATGCCGCATCTGCTGAACACATATGCTATGTAGCACACATGCGCCACGTCAATAATATGCGGGGTCTGGTATATAACGAGCCATACTAATCACGCAATCCTGGTAGCTCGCTCATCATATGCATCGCACTAAATGGTATGCATTACTGTGGTCAAGAGAAGACTTTGCCGAGCTGCTGTTCAGACCATGCACTATGTGCTAAATGCCGAAGTTGCTGTACAGCTCACATGCAGCACGACACAGGTAAGTCATGCCAAGACATTGACACACCCAATTATACTGCCCTAGCCGAGCAACGCACTACAAGTACCAAGAGAAGAACACGATTTAATTCAACACAACACACATGCACAGAACTGGTAACCGTGTGGCAAAGGTGCACAAGGAAGGGCCACTGCCACGCCCCGGTTGAGAAGGTGTAGATACGTATGAACAAGATCTCAGGGCGGACAACAGCACACATGTAGGTATTTTATAGAAACAAACAGCAGTACACATTTACCACAGGGTGCCAGTGAGATTTGAACATGTCTGTGCACATCCGTATGCCCACAAATGACGTCCAAGTACCAAAGGCTGAATTGCATGCACGCTGTCAAGTTCATCAGTGAGCCTTCTGTTTGAAGGACAGCCTATCTGGTAACGCTTGGGCAGTGCAACGCCAGCAACTGGTACAGCTGACATGATAGTTCGCAGCACTGCAGAGTAGCTCAACAGAGGTACTCAATCGCTGCTCATTAGACAGTTGGCCTTAAGGGCTTTGCATAGCAGATGAAAGCATATTGCACCACCTGACATGCCTACTACTTTGCAGCCAATTCCATCATACACAGGTTCTCTCAAGGTAATATGTGTTGTGCCAACAGTGAGTCTTTCCCAACCTCGCACCCCATGAAAAAGAGACATGTGTCTCAAGACTGCGTTCAGGTCACCAAGCAACTACCTTCCTGCACATGCAGCTCCCAACCCACAGGCACGCATGAGCTAAATAATATGACTTGCCCTAGTCCAGTATAGGAACCACAGCTCCGCAAGTCCTGGAGCTTCTATTTACTAGCCTGCAGCCAAAAAAAACTGCACTGCAATCAATACTAGAGCACTGCAAGCCGATCCGGGACTATCAGCAGATAACTGCTGCACGAATGATTGCATTGACCTAGTGTACAGCAGACACAGGTCAAACACCAGATAAGATTCACCCAACTGCGCCATGCACGACTAGAACCAAAAGAAGCCAGACTGGGATTTGAACTGGTGTCTATTGAACACAGGTTAGAAGCAAGGAACAATGGCCTTGCAGGTACCACAATCGGCCACCGACACAACTCTTGAGTGCATGAAAGCAGGCAGTGTATTGACATCCCATATCAGCCATCTCATCTGCAGAGGTTGGTTGCAAGGGTGCAGTGCCGCTGCTGGCATTGTATTTGATGCAAGCGTGCCAATGCTGCACATCTTGTGAGGGTTCTGCTGACACTGTACAGAAGGACGTATCAGCCCTGTACAATAAAGACACAAACACATGGATTGGTTCATACAACTAAGCTACTAACCGGTGATGTAACAACAGGTGTTCCCATGCTTTAAGATAGCCCATAACTATGGCTCCAGCGCACAAAGACGCCACAATTGTGGATAGAACTCAGGATACAGTTGTGAGTATCAATATAGCGATAATCAATGGTCTTCTGCTCCCCATTCGCACCAAAAACTCCCCACAACATGTCGGGTGAGCACGTGCTATAGATTGGTGCGACAAGCAGGCATCCATCCCAGTATCGGTTCCATACCACAATGCACAAGAGGTTGCTGCAGAGGATCAAGTTTGGTCAACCAACCCCACTATAAGCCAATTTTCATCTACGGCTGCCAAGGAGAAGGATTGCTGCTGCAGGCTACATAGCGCAGTGGCGCAAACAAGAGCACACACACGCGACACATGGCATACAGAAGACCTCCAGCAACAGCATTGATCATCCGTGCAGCTGCAGCACAGAGGCGCCTCACCGGTGCAGCTGCAGTAAAGCGGCTGCTGCTACAGCAATGAATGTGATCCACAGCTGTGTTGATGCACACCCGCTGCCGCTGCTTTGGGCAGCAGCAACCTCCAACTTGATGTTGCCACCAAGATCACACGATTCTGAGCTGCGACTGAGATCCAACAATTCTCGGCTTGAGCTGAGACTCATGCAGATGTCCACCCCTTTCCAGCTGTTTGGTGGGAATGCCCCTACATTTGTGAGGACAGTGGTCACCAGCTGGTCACACTGCTTCAGACCGCTGTCATAGAAGGGTGTGGGGTCAGAGCTGAACAAAGTGCCATACACATCTGCTGCTGTTGCGTTGTAGCTGGTGATGATCTTGTTTCCAAGGCTCTGCGATGCTAAGCTGTAGATGCTGCACAAGCAGGAGCCGCAGAATTCCTGCAGATTGACGCCTATGCTGTAAACTGCAGGCAACACACACATGAGAAGGCAGCAGAGAGACCAATCAATATTCATCGGGAGCATACCCTTGCCGTCGCGGCACACAGAATGAGGTGCAGCCCTGTCACCCAGTAAGGTTCAGAAGAATCCCCAGCTGCTTGTTGAATCCAGACACCCAAGACAAATGACTCGGTCCATGAACACGACTCAGCGCCACGAGATAGTAGCTGATATTGTGTCAATCGATCAGCAAATCATGCTTTTCCTGTGACTGCAAGGGTGCTGAGGAGAAAGACGAGGCAACAACAGCTGTCGAGCAGTTCTAGCATGTTGCAGGTTGTATGCCAAGTGCAGGCCCTCGGCTTGACGCACCGCACACTTGTTGGACCTTTCCGGGTATGATAGGCGCGAAGTCGTCCCCGCTGACAGGACACTTGACGGTGCGTTGCTGTATGCTACCACTGGTGGAGCCTTGCAGCGCCTGAGCACCTGGAGGCGCAGCGCCTGCATCACCACCACCAGCTACGACAGATACGGCTATGAAAGAGAGGCATACAGCGGTAATCGCTACTGATGGCATAGTGGCCCCTAGCAAGTTGGGCACACGTGTTGAGTTCAAGCGCCGTGCTAGACCAGATATCTTTGTTTACATCGCAGTGTAATCTTAGTCGTGTTCGTGTCTGGCTTCTGGGATTGGTGAGGCTTCGAATGGCGAATCTTTCTGATTCACAGCTGCTCTGCCCTCAATGTCTACCATAACAAGGACAAACGACCTGGCACATATGGAACTGGTGCGTACACCCAGATAGCCACTGTCCCGCTAAGCCCTGCATTCTGACAAGCATGCTAGCGTCAGCTCAATCGAGCCCGCGAGATACTCGCAATCCACTGCTATCAGGTGGCCTCTGCAAGTGCAACCAAATTCTTCGCTGCATTCAAGCACCTCTGCTGCTGTCTGTGCTGTTCCTGTACTGCCAACGGCACCGCACCCTGCCCTGATACTCTCCAGTGTGTTCCTGATTTGATCTGCAAGCCTGGTGGAATGGCCTACGATTGATCGCTCAACACCAGCACTGGACACCGCTAGCACCTCCCCTAGCTGCACCTCTGACAGCAACAATGCCTGCAGCTGGAAGTCCATCAACAGCACCAGCTGTGCTGGTAGCAGTTGTACAACACTGCTGTGCCGCTGCATCAGCTGCTGTTGCAATCCCTCTTGCACCTGCTGTTGCCGCTGCCCTCCAGCAGCCATACAAGCAGAAGCAGCAGACATAGCACTGCAGAATGCAGGAATCAGCCTCTGCTGTGAAGCTAGCCGTTCCCTCATCGCCGCTGCTACCTGCATTAGCTCAGTTTGTTGCATATCAGCATACGGATGACGGCATTTTGCACGCATTACGTCTTCAAGCTGCTTGAGCTGGCGGTACACCCTGAACAACACCTTCAGCAGCTTCTCGTTTCTGTGTCCTGCACTGAGCTCTGCTGCTGCTGCAATGGATCCCTGTGATGTGCCTTGCTGCTGCAGGTGGCTGCCACAGGTTGACCCCAGCAGCTGTGGCCAAGCAGCTGGTGCCTTCTGGAGTATCGCAAGCAGGTTGGACAATGCGTACAGCCAGTCACCTGGGCTATAACTTGCTGTACTGCCACCCCGCTGCTGGCCAACTGACTCCTGCTCCTCCTGCTGCTGCTGCTGTTGTGACTGGCTATTGAGTGCCTTTGCATCTCTCCTGATCAACCTCCAAATGTCATGCCAGGTCTGCTCAGTTAGGACTGACAAGCGCGGAAGGTCAAGACAGAGTGCCACCAGTACAGTCAAGTCTTCATCCACCAGGGACTGGTCCCTGCTGCTGCTACCACTGCCACTGCACACCCCGGTGACAACAGCCGTAGCTGCAGTCAGAACTGCATTACCAACCTTCCAGAAGCCTCTGACACTGCTGCATGAAATAAGCTTGCAAGCCAGCTGGAACACAGTAGTCACGAGCGCCCTGGATTTCTGTTGCCCTTGCCTCAGCTGCTGCTGCTGCTTTGCTGCACTGTCTACAGCACCAGGAGCGGGTGCGGACCGACCACAGTATGCCGCTTTGACTGCCTGGAAACATGACTGCATCAGCCCGTCCAGTTGCTGTGCACGCAGTGCACTGCCTGTCACCCTCTCCATCAACTGTAGCACTGCCCTGGGCACACCCTCGTATAGCAAACCCTCCCAATCCCACTCATCACCACCAGCATCTGCTCCTGCTGCTGCTGCTGGTGTGCTGGCTGCTGCCATGCTGCTGCTGCCAGCCTCAGCATCACCATCAGCTGCATCAGCTCCATCAGCTGGCACCCAGAAGTTGATGAACTGCTCTGCCACACCGCTGGACTGTTGGCTCAGATCTTCAGGGGCCAGCTGCAGCAGCTGCTGCAGGTGAAGCCTCATGAGGGTGTTTGGCACCCTGAACAACTGCCACCTCAGCTTCACAGTGCACATCAGTGCAGCCTGCTCTGCCAGGCTGAGGCTGACCGGTGCTGACACACGCCGCCGCCTCAACCTGTGTTGCTGCCGGCTAGACTGTTGCTGCTGCTGCAAGCCATTTGATGACTGTGTGTTGCTTGTTGAAGGGTGTGCTGCAGGGTCCTGCCCAGCGCCATCCGACTGTGTCGCTTGGCCCGTTTGCTGCTGGCCTGTTTGCTCCTGTTGATGTGCAGGTGCATTTGCTTTGTGTCGCTTGCTGGGTCTGTCATCACCTGCGGTGAGGTTGCCTGGAGCGGCTGTGACTGTGGGCCCAGTGGAGGTCCCAACAGATGCATCACTGCTGCCATCCCTAGGCTGTCGCTGCTGCTGCTCCCCTTGCTGTGCAGGCTGCTGAATATCTTGCTGCGCTGGCTGCTCTTGCGCCTCGTGCTGCTGTTGTTGCACCCTTTGCTGGTGGAAGTGATGGATATCTTGCAGCAGTTCCTGCTCGTTATGCTGCTGCTGTTGTGCCCTTTGCTGATGCATGTGCTGAATATCGTGCTGGAGTTGTGGCTCCTGCTGCTGCTGCTGCTGCTGCTGCTCTCTCTGCTGCTGGAGCTGTTGATGACCTTGCAGCAGCTGGTGCTGTTCTCTGTCATGCTGGGGCTGCTGAATCATCGTCCTCACCTGCCGTAGCTGCTGATGCTGATGTTGCTCTCTGTCATGCTGGGGCTGCTGGGTACCTTGCTGCAGCAGCAGCCCTCTGGCCCTCTTTTGGCCCCGGGCTGTGACAGCAGCAGCTGCAGCAGCATTCGCAGGGCTGTCTGGAAGTTCATGTTGCTGATCCTGTTGATGCTGCTGCTGTAACATGCCTACCCTGAGCCCTGTAGGTAGTGTACACACAGGCAACACACCATCGGTCTCTTCAGAAGCAGCAGCAACACCTACCAACGCAGGTGCAGGTCCTTGTGCAGCACCTGCAACAGCTGCTGCTGATGGTCGCCTCTGTCTCTGGCCGCCTACCACACTGCCTGTGGGGCTGGGAGATGCTGCCAGCTCAGCAGCATCCCCGTCAAGCCCGCCAACATCAGCAGCAGCAGCTGTAGGGCCTCTGCTGCTAGTCTGCCTGCCTAGACCCTCTAAGATTGCTGCTACAGACTGCCCAGTGAACTGAGTTGAAGGACTGGCCTCCTGCATGTGGCCGTCAGAAGATGTCACTCGCCTCGGCGCTGGCATAGCATAAGCTGCCTGCTGCCGCAGAGGCCTGCCCTGCACAGCAGCAGCAGCAGGACCAGCAGTGGCCAGCGATTGCAGTGCATGAGCTGCCCCCTGAGTGGCTTCACCAACTGACACCTCTGGTGTCTGGTGCTCCTGCTGCTGGTGCGCCTGGGTGTCCTTGATCCACTGCAGGAAGTCCCGCAGGGTCATGCCTCCTGTCCCAACAAGACGCATGTTCCCTGAGGCTCGATTGCTGGACTTGCCACCATATGCATGCTCATCAGCTGCACTGAGAGTGGAAAACAGTGTCTGGCACACACAGCACTGCAGCTTCTGCTTGGATCTGGCAGCAGCTACCACAGTGAACCGAGCACGTGCTTGCTGGGTCACACCTGCCAAAACATCCAACTGCAGTCCAGGGGGCAGCAGGGCATGATGCAACAAGGCACCTGCATTCAAGGGCTGCGCTGATATTCCCCTACTGCCAAGGGCGCTGACTGTGTACTGCTGGTACTCTCGGGCGGTCTGTGCAACATCTGCAGCTACTTCTGCTGCTGCTGGAGTTGGCCGGCAGGGCCATCTGTTGCCTGCTACAGCAGCCTCTGCAATAGGACTCCGGCTGGGAGGTCTCAATCCTGGGCTGCTGCTGGGACCATGTGCTGCTGCTGCCTCCTGCAAGCCAGCAGCAGCCAGCCTGCCTCCTGCAGCTGCAGTCCCATCATTACCAGCACCGCCAGCTGCTGCAGCAGCTCCTTTTCTGCCTTTGCTGGGGCTTCCTGTAGCCTTGTGGCCCTTGCTAGCTGCCGCCACTGCTGCTGCTGGAGGAGGTAGTGGACCTTGTGCTGCCTTTCCCACTCTTGCAACTGTACTTGCTTCTGCTGCACCCCAGGGTAGCACCTTTCTGGGTGATTCACTGCTGCTGGCACCACCTGCTGCTGACACAACATTGAGTGGAAAGCCCTGACAACCCAAACAGGTGCCATGCTTGGCAGCAACAACAGCAGCAGCAGTGTAGTCCACGCCTGACAGCTGTGGGTCTGTAGCACAGCTGATGTGGTAACTGTGGCAGCAAACTTTGCACTCTGTGAGCTGCTCATCAGGTGGTTCATAGTCTGCCCCACAGACTGCACACAGGTCTGCTTGTGTGTCCACTCCTTCTGGCCCTGCTGCTCTCACAATATCCTGCAACTGCAGTCCACGAAGCTGCAGCAAGCCCTCTATGAAAGGTCTATCAACAATAGCTTGCTGCTGCTGACTGTCATGTGCTGTTATGGCTGGTGAGTGCACTGCTGCTGCGTCTGCTGAGGCTCCCTGGAAGCGCAGGACTAGCTGCTGCAGAGCTGCCAGCACCTGCTGCTCTGTAGGAGCCTGATGGTTGTGATTGACTCTGGGCAGCAATTCAGAGCGATGCAGCAGCGCCACAAGGCAAGATGCCTCCAGGGACCAGTGCTTCAGATCCTGATTAATTGCCAGGGCACTCTGGCAGTAGGGAGGAGCGCCAACTAACAGCCATAGCAGATGAGGGGACCGCTGCTGCTGGGCTGGGTCCTCATGCTGCAGCTGTTCTAGTGAGGGCCTGAAGCTGCTCGTCATGTACCATATCACACGGTGGAAGAGGATGGTTTGTGCCAAAGTCTCAAGCCACTTGCTGATCCTCAGCTGAGGAGTGCGCAGGAGGAGGTAAGCCACCTCAACACATATCAAGGCTGCTGAGCGCTGGATCGGCAGGATAACTTCAGGGTGCTGCTTTGGCTGCTGTTGATGTTGCTTGAACAGCTGGTCCAGGTACTGCTGTAGCTGGTGCTGCTGCTGCAGTGCCTCTGCCCACGCCTCGTCGTGATTGCTGTGCTGCTTCAAGAAGCTGATGGCATCAGCTGTGTTGTCGCAGACCTTGGAACCTCCGGCCTTGGCTGTGCAAAGGTGGCACTTCAGGAGGAGGCTCTGCATAGAAGTCATAGCACGTAGATCAACAGAAGTGTGATCAACAAGACACAACCAGGCTGTCTAGCGAGCACTGCTGCACCTGTCAGTACCCAACAACCGCAGAAGGCACAGCATGCGTAAAGGTTGCTGCATAGGCCTGATCGTGCACACAAGTGCTTACCGGAGGTTGTGACAGCTGGCTGAGCCCCTCGCCGGGACGCAGCTGAACCCTGATGCCCCATATGAACCTGGTGGGCGGTTTGAACCTGCTGTCGGGAGTACTCTGTGCCGTTTCCTGGTTGTGGTGGGAGTATTCAGCTGCGGCCTGACCACCATAGACCATCAATGTGACCCTATCTGGCGGATCAATTGAGATGCGAGCCTGTACGCAAAGCCGGACATGAGCAAAATGTCAACGACCAACCACAGCACAGGTGTACATAAGTCAACACAGTGCTCGAAGCTTGTGTACCTTGTTGCAGCAGCCCAACCGCAAAATAGCATCTACTACTGATGTAAAGCTTGGCTCCACTTCAGCAGTAGCGCCCACGGTGATATTGTGCTGCAGCATCTTCCTTGGATGGTGTTCAAGCGATGCAGATGCAGCCAGAATTCCCTGGTTTTGGAGCTACACCACTACTACGTCAAATAGCACAACGTTTGCACGCATGTTTGCCTTGATCGGGAGTGACCACCTCTTATAGGTAATTCCGACACAACTGAACGACTTTTCTGCTGCGTTGACAGCCAAAAGCCCTGAAACGCTCAGTTCAGCAGGTCTGTCGGCCACGGAGAGCTCGACTACGGGTCGCGGAGCGCTGTCTGAAAGCTCAGTCTGAGTTGGGATCTGCTGTCACATAATGTGACAGTGCCAGGTGCACCTGACGTGTGTCTTCCCCTGCATTTGAAGGTGCCAGAGCTTCAAAAGTGTAGTGCTTTCTGCCATGTCAGCATAGTAGAACAATGAGTGGTGATTGTGTGTTTCATGTCATGCAATAAGTACACTGTTGCATCTGGCAGGATCAGTACCCAGGATACAGCAGAGGACGCAAGCATGGTATCTGCAATGGATCTACTTGGGCAACTATTGGCAAGAGAAGGACTTGAATTGGGGAAGTACTGTTATAAGTCCTGTTGTGTTGCCATCGGCTGCCATGTCAAGGTCCAACGCTGCTGCCGCCGCCGCTGTGCATACAATTTGAAGACCACCACATGTGCTGATACATAGTGCATGTCCAGGGCAAAGAGGTGCCCTGCAAACATTCTTCGAACAACTTACATCTGTGCAGGAGGCAGACTGGAGGCATTATTACAAACATTAACGTGTGACAAGCACACCCACGAGCCTCTGGCACAACAATGCTGCTGCTGACTGGCAGTGCTAGTAATTGGCATGATGTCGTCCCTCCTGGCATGTGACCACATGACATGTGATACTGGCTGGTCACTCAGTGACCAAGGTGCACAAGAGATGCTACTATCTGATCATGCTGTCACTGCAGATGCACCAAAGCACATGTATAATGTACAATATGCAACAGCCAATGCCTTACGACACTTTCCAACCACTTAGTGGTATCCAATACTACATAGCTGTGCATTGCCAATAGCTGCTGACAGCAGCATCGTGCTAGCAGCACCTATCATCAAATCAGAAGTACCGCATGTTTTGAATGCCACACAGCTGTGCATTGCCAAAAGCTGCCGACAACAGCATGTAATACCTATCACCGAAGCTACTTTCATGCACTCTTCTTTCTGAAGCAGAACCACCTGAAGCCACACATCCCTGTCACTCGCACTGCACAGGGCTCATCCTCATCTATCCACCCCTGCACATCTATCACGACTGCTGTCGCTGCTGCATTGTTTACAGACTTAACCTCAATCGCAACTGCATCACTGCCATCCTGTCCAACACTAGACTCCTGCACGCTTGAGTCACTCTTGCTGCTGCGCCTGGACAGCTTATTTAGCAGCTTCTTGCCTCGCTGCAGCAGGCTGGCCTCTTTCGTAGCGGCACATGTAGCAGCATGGCCTGAAGTGGCTGGCAGCTGGTCTGTTGCTGACGTGTCACCATCAAGGCAGCTGCTGGTGCGGAGGGTGCTGCTTGCTGAAAGCCTGCTGGTGAAGTTGCAAAAGCTGCTTGTTCCTGAAGTGTGGGGAATGTCCAAATCAACTGATTTGCGACGGAAAGCCGTACTCAGCGCTTGAAACAAAGGCTGTTGGTGCTGCTGGCTCTTGGGCACAATGACTCCTTGCACCCCAGCAAAGATCTCTGATAGCTGCTCTTTTTGCTGCTTGTATGCAGGAGTTAATGATGCCAGTGTGCGCTGCACTGCTGGCTTACTGTTGGACAGCCACTCATGCTTCAGGGCCTGAGCCGGGGTGAGCCGCAGGGAAGGGTCAGCACACATGGTCTTCAGAAAGAAGTCTCGGGCCACAGGGCATGGCACACGTTCTATCAGCTCTTCATAGCCTGCTGATGCGGCGGCAGCATGCTGTCCCAGCAGGTCATTGAGACCTGTGTTGCTGTCAACTTGCAACTTCCAGGGCAGATCCTGCAGGCCTACTGCTGTTTGCAAGCCCACAAAACTGGTCAAAAATACGTCAGTTGTTGGGTTGACCGCCGCCTTGCGCTGAGCTTGAGTCATCCGCAGCCCCTTGTCTGCCCCTGCCACCAATTCAGGGGCGTGGTAGCCCAGGGTCTCACCAAAGAAATAATCTTCCTTTGTGCTCTGAATCATCAAGCCATAGTCTATGACCGTGGCACGGCCAGTCTCTGGGCAAATGCAGCAATTCTCCGGTTTCACATCGCGATAAAAGTACCCAACACCCTGCAGGAACCAGGACAAGCAGACCATGTCTAACACAAGCAGAAACTTTTTCGAAGTGTGCCACACGGAGGCATTGTGGTTGCTGGCAGCTTGGCCTGGTGCACACTGTCAATGGTTTGAGATGCATCCTGGGCTTGCTCATGAACTGCAACACATGCACTTCTTGTGTAAACAAGGCCACAATCAAGGTGACCTTTGGAAGGCGCAGCTGCCTGAGCCTATGGCTGCCAGGCAGCAAGGGGTGCTATGCCACTATATCCTGAACGCAATTTAGAGCTATTTCAACCTTGAAGGTTGCACTCACAGTGTCCTGCATTTTCTTATATGTCATGAGGTTGTGGAGCATGACATTCCTGGAAAAGTCCAGCCGCTCCTGGACACTGGTCTTCTCATACCAGTCAGGGTGCTCCAGCAGGGACCCAAGGCTGCAGCCCGCATACGGCATGATGCTGCAAAAGTTGCCTTCAGAGTCAAAGCAGGCAGCCTGGGACGTTGCCATCAGGGGGTGGCCAGAAAAAAGGTCAGCCGCGTTGAGCTCACTTTGGAGCTGTGGCAGCAGGAGAGGCACAAGCAGCAGTGTTGACAGGTTAGCCAACAACAGGCCCAAATGCTCTGCACAGAAGTACCATGATATGGAACTGCAGCATTAGTAAGCTGCACTGTACAGAGATACCCTAGTTCGGGACTGCAGCATGATGCTTGAGCGCGCGCGCGCGCACACACACACACACACACACACACACACACACACACACACACACACACACACACACACACACATTTCAGGGCCAGCAGGACTTGCGAGTTAAATTGGCGCCCTCGCAGACTGCATGCATGACTCACTGAGCCATGATGAAAACAGTGATGGATGCAGCAGATGACATAAGCTCCATGCAAGAGATGTCTCGTTGGCCTTGTTGCTCAGCAGCAGACCTACCTCCTGGCTGTCCTTAGCACGGGCTGCTGGGACGCCTTTGACGACCAATTTCAGCCTCAAGCCTTTCAGAACCACCAGAAGGACTGCCACGGTCTTGTCAAAGAGACTCAGGTCGCAAAGAGTATATACTTCTTTGACAAATGGCCTCAAGCGAGTCCTAGAGCAGCACAGCGTTAAGGTCAGTATTAGCAGCAACTTGCCTGTTATATATTTTAGAGTGATGGGCTGTTATTACTGCCCTATGGTAGTTGATTTGCAAGGAAATTGCGCATTTCGATTTCAAGCGGCAACGCACTGTATTACAGGTGCTGGCAGCACATGGATGGTGGAATATGCCATATTTCAGTGAAACAGAGCTGGGGCTGCTCCTGCCATGAAGTAGGAGGGCAGCGAGCGATGCCAGTTGCTATGTTGAAGTATACGATACAAAATCAGCATGCAAGGCGCATTTGCTGTCTGTACGTTCACGTTCACTGTTTCACGCACGCGTTCTGGCAGCAGGTACCCCACTCACCATATGGGGCTGCAGGCGATGCATGCAGGCACCTGGTCCTGCTGAATAGCAGTATATCTGCTTTTGTCAACCATTATCTGCTGAACAGACTCCGTCAGGGAGCCCAGAGGCATCTCGGCTGTGGCAGCCAACCCCTTCCGAGAAGGTGTGTTGCTGGTTGCCAGGAGTAGACCCTGTGCACTGCTGGCTTTCATTCTGAATAGATGCATTGCTGATAAAATCTGCTGCGGAGTTCTCTGTGCTACCGCGCGATATACTTGCCGAAGGTTTGCAAGTCCTATTACGAGCTTTCTGGGAACAGGTTGTTGGCAAAACGCAAAGATTGTAAAGGCAAAGTATATTCTCATGTCTGTTGCACCCAGACTAAAATGGTAGGCAGGAGCTGCCAAGCGCTTCTCGGTTTCCCGCTTGTGACAACCCGCCCACGTGGGATGTGCACACCCCACTATCGTAACTGAAAAGAATACAATCAAAAAGCATACACATAACAGTGAAAACTGTGGGTGAGCCTGCTGCGCCTGACAACCCCAAAGCTATGTGCATAGGGTACATGTGTATACAGCGACCATCCATGACCAGCTTATAATCATTATTCCAGCGATGAGGATGGCAATAAGACATCAGAGCAGTATCCGCCCGCACGCCACGGCGTTTCCGAAATAATACGTCAGTCAGACCAGGGAGCTTGGTGACTCGCAACAACTTGCTGCCAGTGGCTTGCTGAAACGATGACTGGCACCATAAACCAGCATATTAAAGTTCACGTACTCAGTATTTTATACGCATACCAGTTCATGACCTTAGAGCACACTGTGAATAGTACCTGCACCAACCAGGACCTGAAGCTGAAGAAGAGTAAAGTACCCATCAAAATTCCAAACTCACACAGGAACACTGCTGCCAACAAGGGGCAATTGAGTTGCACGCTATCTGTTTGGCAGGTAGTGGCAAGGGCATCTGCAGTCCACTCCACAGAGGCCCTTGGCATCAGTGCTCTTGCACAGATGCATGCACATTGCTGCCATGCGATCTGTCGCCACTCAGGTCACCAGCTGCGTTTGCTATTTCGGCTGGTCCCACATTATTCTTGTGACAATCAGCCTCTGAAACCAGTGCACAGCCATTTGCCACCACCTGTCCATTACTGCATGCGACCCCTGATTCTACTGCCAAGTTGCTCATGATGTGTTGCCCATCACTTTCCTGCTGTCTTTCCTGCCGCTGCATCAGTGGGCAACCACTGCTTTGCCTCTTGGCCCTTTCATCCTGGCAGGGGGCGCTGTCCGGCAGCCCAGCCGCCTCGGCTCTGCATTGGAGCAGCAAACTAAGCTCTTTGAGCAATAAGGCTTGAAGATGAGCGACACCAAATTTGGGCTTCAGACCCCCAAAACATCATCGTTCATATGCATGTTACCATAGTGGTGCAAATGTGAGTCACATTTGCAAGTGCAGCTGCAGCATGCCAATGAGTCAGTCCATGTACAGTGTCACAGGGACTCCAACTGAAAATCAATGCATTATCATCACAGCAATCTGTTAAGGCCAAAACCTGCCAAGTACAAGGCTTGTATGAGGCTTGCTAGCATGAAGTGGTAGAAATGCTATATATGCATCAGCAGCTGCCCCACGCTTACATTTGTGTGTGCTTGTATATGTCCATGGCATCCCAGGGGTACACGCACCAGCAGTTCTCAATGTCAAAAGCCCAGTACCTGCAAGATAGCACGGTCGGCAGCTACTAAGGCACGCACTTCCATAGCAAAGCAGCACATATGTGTTCATACCAAGTTGGCTGTGACCGGGTGTGCAGGGTGTGAGCCTTCCTGTTTGCAACAAGCCAACCAGCCGCTGCCTGTGACAAGCACACAGCGATGTCCGGATCGTCTTACAGGATGACAACAGAAGACACGAGCGTATGTAGACCTTCACCCGCAGACTTACAGACCTTTAGGACCCACCAGCATCCAACCTTGCAACATCTGCAGGATCCTGAATGTCATGCAAGAAATCCGCCTCACCTGCCGTGCAAAATGTGCTGGGGTATCTCAGCGAGCTTTGGCCGCAGCTTGTTATGCAGGACAAATACTCCCAGCTCTGGGGCATTCCAGCATTGTCCAGGGTAGAGTTTGTTGTGCTGCCTCATTTCTGTCTCAATATCGCTTTGCAGCTCTGATACTGCATGCGCCAGCGTCTTGCGACTATCGTCAACCTACATCAGGAATGCTGGTGCCTGTCGTTGCAGTTTTCCTTGTGAGGGGTGGCTCAACCTCGAGCAGTGCTACCATCCCTGGGTTATTGAGCAGTGTGCCATTGTGTGTAACACACAAATACCACTTGGCTGTTTATAACAGACTGTTTCAATCTGAGATGGTCATGGAGACATCAAGGAATAGAGAGCAATGTGTTTTTGACGTGCAGGAAAATGTGGCCTGATGACCGAGTCATCTAGGCCTGTGGCACATGCCTCAATCAATCGACTGCAAGGCACCAACCTCATCGACTATCAGTATCCTGTGGCCCTGCAGCTGCACTTGGCCAGGACCTGTGCCATACACCAGCCACTGTTTCCTTTCCACTGGTGAAGTTGCTGGATCTTTCCCTTCTAGGTCATACAGCTGCAGCCCGATGGTTTGTATTTGTATGTTGTGGCCGTACTTGGTCTGCATGAACGAGCGAAGGATGCGGGTAGGAACAAACCTGTGCAGAAACACGGCATGAGTCAATGCTTTGGAGCTGGTTGAGATACATTGTAGATCATCTGTGTTGATTGCAACTGCCGCGCTGTGGGGCTTCCCAGTTACTCCTGTAGCTGAAGGAAGTCAGTCTCCCTTATGGGATCACTGCTAGAACAGCCACACCCAGCCTTGACTGCTGGTTACCAACTACTTGTGCCTGAAGGTGGCCGAAGCCGGTGCAAGAACATTGTTGATGTCCCCGAGGTTCTGTGTGCTGCATGGACAGGCTGGCCCACCTGCCTCAAATGCCCACTGCATTGCACTGTGCTGCTGGCATCATGCAAGGACACCAGTAAGGAGCAATACCATGCACTTGCTGGTTTATGGCTATCATAGCTGGTGATGCACCTTAGCATCCAGCAGTCAAAAGCATTGACTACTGGCACCAGGAGAGCACATGGATCAATAATCCTTCAAAACTCTGAACTTACCCTCCTGCGGCAATGCAAATGATGAGTGTGGGTCGCCAGTCATCAAAGTAGGATTCCTCCATGACAGCTTTGCGCACGACGTCATGCACCTACTGTGACAGGAAGCTGTGATGCCCGTGCAGACCTGCACTAGTGCTTGATGGTGCGATCAGGTGGCTCAACCCAGGGTCATCCACAACAGCATGCTGTGCGAATATTTCATAAGCACTGCGTATGGTGTGCATGTTATTGACCTGTTCGTAACTCCAAAATCTTCTTCGCGTCGCCATCTTGAGAAATTTTCTGCTGCAGGCTATGTATGGTCCCCCGTTGTGAAGTCAGTGCTGTTGATCACGAATGAGCGGGTTGCTTCCTGCTTTCTGTAAGCGATGCTCATGCTCATATGCAGTTACCCCACCAACACAACAGCCTTTGGAGCATCAAGATGTCTCCTCTGCGTTGCGAAAGCCGTTGCGCTTGGCAGTTGTCACTTTGAGTGACAGAATCCGTGACGGGAAACGTGAAAATCACGTAGTTCAGTAGCCCTGCAGTTCACCATGCTATGCTGAGATTGCAACGTAGTAGCATCTGTCTACTAGTTACATACATGAGTGCATCATGCATAACATCAAATTCAGTCCTGCAAGTGGTGACCATTGAATCCAAACAGCCTGCAACACACGATACCTGGTATCTGACCTGATATCTCATAATCTCAGGGGCCACCGCACATCCCAACCTGCAGCTACTTATGAAACATTATTCAATGGGATGCCATTCGCGATGAGGCCGCCTGCTCAACTGAGCCGAGCTAGACAAAGCTGGTCAGATGGTTGTAGGATGTTACAGGTGAGCATTTCACTGAATGTAGGACTCAATCACCATATTGATGCATTGCATACCATGTTGTGCGCCAAAATATCCAGACAAACCACAGAAATAAATCACCGGGACCTGACTGGCAAGAGGTAGAGATGACAGACAACAAGCAGAACAAAGCATCTGAGGAGATGCTAAAAACCAAAGGCACCTCCTGCATGAGGCTGACTCAGCCGTATCCAATATAGCTATAATGGCATCATAGCCATGGCCTTGGCAATGGATAGCAAGGCCAATCATGCGCACACCCATGGCAAAGCGCCTATCCGTTCTCAACAGGAGATGGCACCTTTCACTATTGCCCTGCTGCTCAGACAGGGCCTTGCCAAGAAATGAAACAGTCACATGTTGCAAAAGGGACCCAGATTACAAGCAAAGAATCATATGGACAACCAGATAAAATTAAAGGATGGATAGAGCCACTAAGACTCATCCTGGGACAGATCGACTGTGCAAAGCCTGGCATTGGCAATTTAGAGTGGTGTGGGTCACCACACAGTGCACATAGGCAGCTACCAGTCACTAGTGCTCACCACAGTAGCACAGGATGTAGGCAATTCAGAAACAGTATGGAAATGAGGCAGCAGGGTGAGATTGCAACTGTACATGATGTGTTGTGCAGTGGTCACCCTGACATAACATGCATTGGTCCCGACATAACATGCCTACTGTGTCTGGGGACCACACTGAGAGCAACCATTCGCAGCAGGAAAGAACGTCAGTATTACTACCATGTAACAGTCTCTAAGCACAATGCCACATTCAGGTTCCCTGGGCACCTTATTGCTGTGCCATGCATACAGTAGTGACAGTTACTACAGAGCTGCCCAACATCATGCGCGGCAATGCCATGCTCTCACACACCACAACAGCGGTGCCTCAGCAGGTTGTGCAACACTGGAGCAACATACTACACACAGCTGTCGCCTGGGGTTGTGCATGCTGTTCAAAGACGACAACATGCCCTGCCTGCCATAACAGACCTCGTGTGTACCATGTGCAGCAATGCCCATCAGCAGTCGAGCCACGACCATGTTGAATATGTCGTCGTGCATCAAGTCTTGGTGAGACAGTCATTAACACAAAATAAGACCTGTGCAACCCACCAGCACTGGCAAGGACTCTAAGAAACCACATGAAGCCTATCAATGCCCCGTATTATTATTGCCAAGTCAGTCATTCTTATTCCTGATGAAGCCTTTCAAAGCATCGCAGAAATCAATAGCTTAGCCTGGTTCATCAGCATCAACCCTCCCACACAGCAGCAGCAAACACATACCCCACACAGCAGCCAACACATACCAGACTCAAGGCCAGCATAACAATCAGGGCCACTGGCAGGATCATAAGTAGGCTGACACAGTAGTTGATGGAGCACCACCCCTATCAGGTTATCACAATGCTGCTCAACAGGTGCTGACAAACTCCGCAATAGCACAACCGGACTGTGATAAATTCATACATCATCATAAGTAGAACTGCACTTGTTCAAGTAAACAACAAGATTTGGCCCATCTGCCAGATGCATATTAATCCAGACGTGATTCTGACCAGACTGGCAGACAGATTCTGACGTACTGGCCGGTATCAACCGCACCACATGCCTTACAAAGGAGTTTAGTTGGCAAACAGCAATCCTGCTTCAGGTCTGTCAACTCCGGCTGGTTTTCTGAACTGCCTGTCTGACCTTAATCGGCACGGCGGCGACACACTCATGCTGTGCCCTGCAACACTAGCCATGGAGGTATCCACAAGTCATCCTCAACCCTAACAATGCTGCATCCATCAAACATGCAATGCATGATGGACCATACTGCCTACCCTTACATATGTGCCAGTAGCTGCAGATCAGCATGCTCTGGATGCTCCCAGTGACCCTGGATGTCAATTGACACTGCAGAAAACGCAGCAGGTAAAGCCTACGATAGACCAGCACCTTGACAACATTGTCTTCAAGCTCCTCTAAGCTGTTGTACCATTCACCTAGCACCATTGAGCTGAGCAAGGTTAAGTCAAACATGTCATCAAGGAGTCTCCCATTACCAGGCTGTAGTACCCGTTGGCTGATGCATGTGCTGCTCCTCAACAGGTTGTTGCAGCCGCACAGGTGCTAATTTGAAACTCATAGTGGGCCAAAGGCCACGGCCTCCCAGGTTGCTGCGCAGTGGACTGGCCCCTGCGTTGTTGCCATTCTGCTGCTGGTAGGCGCCAGTCGCAGGCACAGCATTGGCCCTGCTGCTGTGCATGCCCTGCAGCTCCTGGTTATACTGCCACTTTGGTGACATGATACTGAACAGCCTCATGCTGGCAATCGGCTTCAGGGCCCTCGCTGTGCCAGTCACTCCCGCCAGTGAAGCATCAGTGGTCACTGCAGTGTCATCAACAGCAGGAGCAACACTCTCCATCACACTGTATCCTGCTGGCACTGCCCCCTCAGGCAGCAGCCCTGGTGCCTGTGCATACAGGGGAGGACGTGCCGGTGACGTCACTGGACCCTGATCTGGCAAGCCATGTGATCTCACTGCTTCCGCATCACTGCCATCCACTGCTGCTGCTGGCTGCTCTGTCTGCAGCTGTCCCAGGGCCTCATCCAGCAGCTGCTCCAGCACGCCACTATGCCCATGAGCTGCCTCCTGCTCCAGGATGGCTTCTGCTGGTGTTGTCGCTGCTTTGCCATCAGTGGCTTTGAAGCTGTGCTGCTCATGCACTGTCCCCAGTGCATTGGCTTGTGACATGCTGACCGGCGCAACAAGAGAGAGCTGAAATGAGAGCCGGCGGCGGCGTTGTCCACCATTTGTTGCTTGCGGGCTACTGATACGCTCCCAGATGTTGTCAAAGCCCTTTGAGGCATCTTGCCCTGTTGTTGCTGCTGCTGCTGCATTATCAGCTGTGCCATCTGCTGCTGCTGCTGCAGCTACTGAGAAGGGGCTCGTGAAATCTGCTGCTGCCGCTGCTGGTGTTGTTTGCTGCTGCTGGTGGCCTGCCCACGGAGGCGACAGGCTAGGACTTTCTCTGATCATTTGCCTCAGGCCAGACAACATACCACCTGCGTGTTGGCAACGAAGCACATTAGCGGACGCAGGTATACAATCAACCTCTAGGGAGAAAACAACAAGATTAGCTTGCATGCCATCAGGCCGTCACCACACATTGCATTGGGTATGTTGAGCCACCTACAGGCTGCCTGTCACCTGGCTTACACTGCTTATCTATTCATAGATGAGGGTTAAGCTGTTGGTATGCACGATAGCACGACTGCTTATCAACATGCATACAGCCTGAGCTCCCCTACCAGGCCTCAACCACCACCGTAATCAACACCCGGAGCCTGCTGAGCAGCTGCCACCACCGACTCACCTGTGCGCCCGTTGCTGCTGATCTTCTTCAGCAATCTCATGTGGCTGTTGCCGGAGTTGGGTGCACTGCTGCTGTCATCAGCGTGCGCGTTTGCAGCAAACTGTATCTGTCCTCCTAGCTGCCTCTCGTGCAGTACTGTCAGCAGGTAGCCAAAGCCTAGCAGGGAACACATGGCACGTCTGGCGAAGCCGGGGAGCTGCAGGACGCTGCTGCGGTGCAGGAAAGGCAGCAGCGATGTACAACGCAGCAGCAACAGGTGGTGTCAGCGTCATATGAAGACATCCCCGCAGGAATGAAGATGATGACAGCGTCAGTGGGGGCTGATACAATGCCACAAACCTCAAGGCATACATCTTTGTGCTGTGGTGTGACAAATTTGTGCGACTGTACCTCTGCTTGTGCTGCTTGGAGCATGACTTACGTTCTATTCCTCGTAGTTGATGTGCTGCGCTGCAGTTGCTGTGCCCCTGCTTCAGCATCATCTACTGACACCAGCACCTTTGGGGCTGACTGCTGCACAGACTGGCTCACACCACTACGGAACTGCTGAGCACCAGCTGCTGCCTGCTGACTACCACCCCTGCAACCCAGCAGACAACGACAACATCATTCTGACGCTTGCAACAGCCACTTAATACTTGCATAGCTGGTGAGCCATTGCTGTAATCACCCAACAAGTGACAACTTGAGCTTGATGAAAGGTAGGGTTTAAGATGAATGAATTGCTATCCTACTTGGCCAACGGGTCATGATTTAGGGTCTGCCAAATGCCTCAACCCACCCGGCTGTTTGGGCCTGTGCCTGAGCAGGAGCCGCCTGCCCCACTGCTCTTGTCACCTCAGCTCTGTTCTGCTCCAGAATGGACATCATGCGCCCAAGACTGAAGCTGACTTGCTCCTCAAGGTCAGGTGGGGAAGCCAAACAGGCGGCAAACTCCAGGTCAGCGTCTGACAGCTCATCGGCTGTCGCTTGCAGGTCAGGGGCGGCAAAGGGTGTGCCGTATGCTTGCAATTTGCAGCTCAGAGCATGGTGCGCCGGAACCTGTGCAGAATAATGTTGAGGTGAGTAGATAACAGAGTGGTGAGATGTGCGGGTTCAAAACACTGGATATGCAGGCAAGAATTCACAGATGCCCATACATCTGTGCTCGCCTGCACATGCCACAACAGGAGTGCCAGGTCAGCACAAAAGTAAGGGGCAGCTGCAAGTGTTTTCAAAACCTGTGCTTGCTGCTTGTCCTGCAAGGACGGTACTGAGGTTTTGAGTCATTCTTATGCCCTGTTGCTCGTCTGTCTGTTGCCCACCTGCAGTGTTGCCTGGAATACCACCTCGTCTATGCTGGACTGCACTATGCTGGGGGGCTGTATGTCACTCACAAGCGCCAGGGTCAAGTCAAACATGAATGGCAGTGCGTTGGTCTGCTGCAAGTCGCCTGGTCTAGCCTTGCACATTGTGTACTGTCTGTGGATGCGGGGCCTGCCAGCAGATAACGCCTGCATAGCCGACAAACCAGCAGAAACAAGATGCTCTGAGACGTCTGTATGATTCCAGGTCAGCAGATGGAGCATCAGCTGCCAACTGCTGTTGGTTTGCTTGCAAAAGGATGGCTGCAAGAGAACGTCAGTATACTTGCAACTGATCACGTGCAAGAACCGACCCAGTTATAAGCAAGGACCGGTCGAGCTCGTCCGAACCGCCAGCCTGTGCCCGGACTCGCTTGCATACTGAGGTAGACAGTGCCACCTATGCGCAGCAGAATCTAACTGGCTTGTGCAGAGTGTGCTGTGCCGTGCAAACAGTGACAATTGAATCGGTTTAATAGACATGCAATTATTATTACTTGCAACTACGACGCTTGAAAGAGAGGCCGATGCAGAATTCTGGTCTAGTGGGAAGCGCACGTCGCAGAACGAGCCACCAGTGCGCTAGTTGCTTCGGAAACGTCAAGATCTAGTCAACTGCAATAGAAGCGCTGTATAATCAAACAGAGATCACTGGCACGCACCCCAGCTGGTGTATGAAGTCCGGAGCCACTAAGGCCTTTAGGCGCAGACGTGGGCCCTGCACTTGTTGATAGCTTGCCTGCTGGACGACATAAAGTAGCTGCCGGAGCTCCCCCCATCGCGAGAGTCCTTTGTGAAGTTCGCGACGGAATCCGTTTATATCAACATCGCCCTGCGTTGAAATGAGAAAGAGTACATTTGCAAAAGTCCTTAGTTATTGAACCAACGACTTGCTGCTGCTATGCTAGCCAAGTCCCGTGGCGACGAGCCCAAAAAGGTCACACAACCCCGGGCCTGGGGGACCTGGCGACCTGCGCACTTTTGCATTGTTGGGATGTTGGAAGAGTGGCAATGAATCAGCTTGATTCCACTAGTGCAGCCCTGTCTGAGTGTATCAATGGCGCAAGTCTCTAGTTGCCAGTATTCAAGCTGTCCACGGTTGCCAACGGGTCCAAGCAACACTGCAGCATGCCCCAAAATCACACGGTACAGTGTTAAGCAGCGTTTCAGCAGACAAGCGGCCGCCTGTCAGCAGCCAGCAACCGCTGATGCCAGCGCTGCTGGAGCACCGCAGCAGCAGCAGCAGGAGCAGCAGCAGCAGCAGGAGGAGGCATGGGATTACGTCGCCCCTGATTATGTGCTCGAGCGGAATCGACAGTAAGGCTATGATGCTAACGCATTCGTAGACGGTTTCCTGTTGAAGGCCGGCCTTGTCATCCTGAACCGCTCCTGTTGCACTCAAATCTTGAGATGACATCTGCACAGATGCGATCGCAAGATATCTTCATCCTGGGTCTTCATCACAGCAATGATACTCACACCTCCCTCAAGTATGCAGGTTTGCACATCAAATCCGGGGAAAAGTGCTGCTTGCCCCCTTAACCAAGGGAGGCAACCTGCCTTTCAGGCGGCTCTGCTGTGACTTTGACCCAGAGCTGGCAACAGTCTCAGAAATGGCCTTTGCACGACAGCTTCTCAAGTGAGTACCTCAACAGCCATAATCAGTCAGTCACAAGCGCATGACCATGTGCTGCACCACGCCGGTCAAGCTACAGCTTCGTGCAAGACATGGCAGGCCCCTTTCTGCGCAGGACTGCAACTGCTGCACTCATCCAGCAGTTGCCATTGGATGTGGCAGGTGCCACAAGCAGACTTAAAATGGCTGCACGCCTCTGTGGCTCAACCAATGCACAGAAATTGAGAGCTGGCATCCGCAAAAGCAGTTGCAGCAATGCTAGTTCAGATCATGCCACTTCGTTTAACACGGCTTGGCAATGGATATGAGCTAATGCTGGGCCTGCTGAAGAGCATCTAAAAGGCAGCACAGGCAGAACAGTAGATGGACTGCTGCAAATGTAACAGCGTGCAAAACTGCACAGTCACCCATAAGCTCTCATCTTGACTTTGAGCAACAGCAATGAAGGATGATGCGTTGTAGACACTACCCTGAGACCATGCCAGCAGCTGCAGCAGTTGCCGTACTGTTTTTGTACAACAAGCCTGCCCACACAGGTCTGGTGATTGAGCTGCTGAATGTTCCTGCCTGCAGGGGCGACCGTGTTGAGAAGGCGCGGCTGTACAAGGCCCGCAACGAGCGGCACTTTGGTGTGCAGATCGCCACCAACAACATTGCCGAGGGTGTAAAAGCAGCAGCAGTGGCCCAAGAGGCAGGAGCGGCGTGGCTGGACATCAACTGTGGCTGCCCCATACATGGTGTGCAATGCTGCTCAGTATAACAGCAAGGCTGAGGTGTGAATAGTAATTCCAACCCCTGCCCCTAGATCCCACGCTTAGTGCCACCACTGCTGCTGATGATCTGGATACTATGTGCCAGCACTTGACCCTCCCCAGCAGCTGTCAGCTAGTCAGCAGTCTTTCGACGATGCACAGGCCATACTCACAGCCGTGCATCTGTAATACTGTTGGTGCTGTTGGTCCTGCTGCTGTTGCAGAGGCCACCAAGCGAGGCCTAGGAGCTGCCCTGCTGCGGCGCCCCACCAAGCTGGCAAAGATGGTGGCAGGGATTGTATCTAAAGTTGATCTACCCGTGACAGTCAAGATACGAACTGGTGAGATTCCAGCCACTGCATCGGGGGGCTGGTTGCTGCAACTGTGGCACTTGGCACACATGCTATCGGTGCACAGGCTACCCACATGGCCCCACGCCACATCCCTGTGACTGACCCTGCCGCTGTTGCTGCTGATGTAGGTGAGTCTGAGAAGAAGATCAATGCCGCTCGCGTCGTTGGCCTGCTGCAACAAGCAGGCGCGTCAGCAGTGATCATACACGGCAGAACTATGGAGCAAAGGTAATGGGTAGCGCTGTTGGGTAGGGCTGCCATGGCTGCTCATGTTTGAGCTGTTGCTTTTCCACAGAGCCTAAGCTTCTCCCTTCTCAATGCCTGCAGCGACTGCACCAGAATGGGCTCTCCTGCACATGTGCTAGGCTTATACACTTGCTGCCAACAACCTCTTACAAGCAGCGCCTCAGGTGTCCACACATATTTGTCCATCTTGTGCCCACAGCTCACCGATTCCGTCTTGAACACATTGCACATGCAGCCGCTGTGCGTTTTATATGTAGGGACTACTTAGTTCACCGGCTTTGACTTTATGCATGTTACCTGAACTCAACACACAGGTATAAGAAGGCTGCTGACTGGCAGTTGATGGCTGACATTGTCCAGCAGAACAGCAGTCTACCTGTGATCGGCAATGGAGACATCTTGACGCACTACGAGGCGGCAGCCAGGTGGCAGGCCACAGGGGTGGCGGGAGTTATGGTGGGCCGCGGGGCACTGATTAAACCCTGGATATTCCAGGAGATAAAAGAGGTGGGCTGATGGCTTGAGGCATGCTAGCATCTTCTTACCTAGCCTTGAAACAGGCATGCACAGGTGCAGGTATCAGTGACACATGAGCTGGACGTGAGCTGCATGAGCAGCTGGCAGTATGCCCTCAGTATGTCATTATGAACAGCTGCTGCAGCTGTAGAACAAAGGGCACCATGCCTGCTTGCTGTCTGCTTATCTGCCAGGCAAGCTCACTGTGTACACTAGTGCTAGTGTTGCAAACAGCAGCAACTGTGTAATGAGCACTATGAGAATATTCCAGTGACATCTGCTGCCGTGTTTCATGCTACTTATGAACTTCAACCTGTTGTTGCTGTCCTGCAGGGGCGAGAGCTTCAGCTTACTGCAGGAGATCGTGTTGGTGTCTATCGCACACTGGCATCATACATGAAGGTCAGCTGGCCGCCCTGCACGCCTCTGGGCGGCACCGTTGCAGCATGACGCTGCAGGACTGCGGCTGATGTATACAGTTCTAGAGGCGGACCATCAGCATCAAGTGCATTGACCTGCACATGTGCACTGTTTCTAAACAATGGAGTCTACAAGTGCCACATCATCATGAGAGTGCTGGGCATCCCTGACCCTTGAGAACTTAACAGAGCCCTACAGCATTTTGAGGACTCTTGACACGCTGGACCTTGAGCACAGCACAGTTCCCTTTGGCTGGGTTTCGTCAGATCAACAATTGATGCAATGGCAACACCTGGTGGTGCCCCAACACATGCCAGAGCATTTGCCCCAGCATCTCAGTGTATTTCATGGCTTCATCTCTCTTGAACTGCAGGAACACTTCCGTGATGACTCTTGGGGCAAGCGCAAGGCATTCTACTTCCTGCCCTGGCATTTCTCATTCTTCTGCAGGTCAGACCAGTCAGCTAGCTCTCTATCATTCTGCAGTAGTAGTGTTGATCTGGAGTGGTAGTGTTGAGAGATGTTCTGCCGTGTGGTGTTGGGAGATGTTGTGATCTGCAGCCTGTTCATTGTAATCCTTATATACCATGAGTCCTGGCGCCTTTTCAAGTCAGATATCCTGGCAGCACAAGATGCAGACCTGTGGGGGTTATCTGTGGCATACCCCATCGTCCCATTTGTTTGTGCTTCATGGCATGATCAATGCTGTGCCTGTCTGCCCACGACGCTTTGTCAGGTACCGACCGCTCCCAGGTGATGTGTATGAGCAACAGAGTCAGCAGCACCCCCTCATTGCTACCAGGGCTGACCTGGTGGACTCAAAGGTAACAAAACAGCAGCAGCAAACCAAGAGACACCGCCTGATGCACTTGTTTGCAATGTGCTGCACCGTCATATTGCACACATGGACAACTGAACATTGCTTGACATCATTGTTATGGGTCCTCAGTGGTTGATCTGAAAGAGATTGAACCATGCAATATGATGGTAATTATTGTGCGGTTTGAGAGCAAACACGGACGAGCTGGTTTCATCGTGGGATGTGCATCTGATTACAAAGCAAGCGTTGGTGTCTGCTCCATGTCCTGCAGCTGGGTGAGGAGCTCGACAGCCTGCCGCTGCTGGAGCGTCTCCTGCGCTGTGAGAATGAGGCAGCTCATGGGCCCATTGCTGGCATAATCTGGGACAGCAGCAGTGACAGTGAGGCAGTGCAGCAGCTGGAAGTGCTGGCAGGGCAGCAGCTGGCAGACTGGGAGCAGCAGCTGAAAGCCAGCAGCAGAGCGGAGCAGGCAAGTGATATGGCAGTGGAGGGGTAAAAAGCCGTGACACGGCTGTACCTGGTGTTTGTGGGTGGGTTTGCTTGCACCAGCTGCAGGATTTTGGGTCACACTATGGCAACACAGCCTGAGCAAACTACAATATTGTTCAATGCCAAACCTCGTCTTGCTGGTGCCAGGCTTGCTTGCTTGCCAAGCAAGTTGCTTGGTTGCTTATTGCTTCTATATAAATCATTCATTGCAGCCAGACAACTCAAGTTCAACACACAGCATGCCTGCACATTTTGCATGGCACCTCAATCTGTTGCGTTGGCCCTATCTATGTCAAACAGTGGCACTGTTAACAACTTGTGCATATCAACATGACTCACTTGATATCAAATGACCGCACAGGATTGACTGCACTGTGTTGATTTACTTGTCATTTCCACTGAGACACCGCAAGTCTGGGATACAGGCCTTCTGCCTTGATGGTGTACCTGTATTGAGGTGTGCCACACCAGGGGCTAGACCGTTTTCTGATCAGTAGGGAACGGCAGCTGCAACTGGCAAGACGTTTGCGCTTAATGCCGCCACTGAAAGACTCTAGGAGCCTGCAAGTTTGTTTGACGCCCTCCTGCAATTCCATTGCAGTCTACGTAGTCTACATCTAGATTGCAAGTGCGGGAAGCTATGCATCACTGGTCAGAATCATCAACCACATGTACTGGGCTCTCCGCTGAATTCATGAAATACATCACTGCATGATTAATTGATGAAACATTTTGAGCATATCTGAATAGCTGGGAAATGATAGAACGAGAAATTGGTTGCCGAGAAGGGTTTGAGGCGCGCCAGGCCCGGCATTGTCGCTCGTTTATTAGAGGCGCGCCTTCTGCCAGTGCATCAGCTGTTCATCCCACCTTTAACTCATCCTTTACCAAAACAACACACTACATCCGCGTAAACTCGCGCCCTCCCCCACTTGAAGTCCCCGACCCCTCACTCGCACTTGCTTCCTGAAACACCTCCCAAGCAGCTTAGCTTTCGTTACAACACAATGGCTCCAGCAGAAACATGCACACATGCCTCCATCACGGTGCCCAGGGGTCTTGATGATGCAGCCTGCACCAAGGACCAAGAGGACTATCACAAGTGGGAACATGTGGATGGCTTCTTCGACTTGGACCCAAAAGAGGTTCATCCTCTGCATGCAGCTGCCAAGCCCTCTCAGGAGGCTTTGCAGAAGTCCGTGACCGCTCCAGTCATCGTGACGCCCAACCCAATGGTGAAGCAGCAGGTGAACGGCGATGAGTGATTCGTCTGCTGACCTGATCGTAAAGTGGTAAAAGAGGTCTGTTGCGCCTGTCCGATCTGAAAATAGGTACCTTGTCCAACCACCGGCTCCTGTGTTTATTGCTTCGGCCCGCAGCCAATCCATTGTGAAATTGCCATCACTCAGGCCACAATGTCGTCGCTTTAGGTGTTCAATGACAACGACAATGTTGCCCAGCAGCTGCCCATCAACAGCAGCTCCTTCACTGTGAGCAGCTCAACCTTTGAGGGCATCATGGAGGTCCACCTGAAGGGTCTGCCCAATACACAGAAGAGAATGTTTGATGGCAAGAAGCGCTTCTTCCAGGTCATGGTGCAGGTGAGCACGGAAGGCGATCGCACCAGCCATCATGCCATGACTGAGGGGCTTGCTCTGTTCACTGTGATCCTGTCTGAAAACAGTCATTCGCAGATGGTCTGTTGCTGGTACTGTAGCAGGCAAAGTGCTGAATCAGCACAGATATTTGCTTGCGCACTGTTAGCCGTGCAAAGACTATAGTCAGGAGGATAACCAGCACATTGAATTATTTCAGCACTGGATAACCTCTCAGCAACTGCACGGATCGGCCACTGGACTAATTCAACAACTTGATGCTGCTTGCAGGGCCGGTTCAAGCGGCCAGTTGCTGCTGATGGCTTGTGCATGGGTCAGGAGTTTGTTAAGGCTCCAGCAAATATGAATCCTTGGATTGGTGAGATGGTACTGACGGCAGCAGCCAAGGTGTTCAGCAGCAGTACTCAGGTGGGCACCGGCATTATGCTGAATGAACTTGGTATTGCTCACTGTTGGCAGGTTACCTCTGTGTTCTGTGCTGCAGCCCCCCCATTCCTCATGAGCCACCTGACATGACCTTGACCGGGCAGTCTGATTGCAGCTGGCTTTACTGCATATTATAATAATAATAATAATGAGTGATACCATCAGCCATAGCATTTACTGCCATGGGCCTCGCGCCCGATGTTTCGCAGGCGGATTGCCTGATCAATGATTACCATCCTCTTTTACGACAAGAGTGAACCACTGGAAACCGCTGCATACTATGCACCAGAGTGCAGGGGACATCAAAACCTGACCTGCTAAGGGACAGTCACTTCTGCCTCTGCTGGTACCACAGGTTGACATCAAGGCCAAACTGCCCTACTTCATGAACCCTGTTTTTGCTGCGTGCCAGCTTGTGAATGTGTCTTTGCCTGGCAGTGAACCATCACTCACAGAGGCAACAGAAGACATGAGGCTCTTCAGTGGCGAGCTGGCAGACAAAAAGGGTAAGGGCAATTCAATTGCTGAGCTTCTTCAAATGACATGGTTTTATAAATATAGTGCGATTGACCTCTACTTTTTGTAACGGCATTGTGGGTCTACTGATGTATCTGTTGTGGCTGCAAATGTCGCCTTTGTCTCATTACAAATGATTCTCCTGTCCGATGAAGTTCTTCATTGCTGTTGCTGCTTATTGCCTTTGCAGGCAACCCTGTATCGTCCGACAAGCGCCGAAGGTGGTGTGATGTCCCCAAGAACCTGGCTGGCAAGCAGTTCAACCCTGATCATGTGTATACCTTCCACATCTGGCAGCACCTGATTGACTTTTCAACATACAACCTCAACCTGGGTGGTCTGCTGAACCTGGACCTGACAACATTCCTCAACTGCCAGCCCCTGCAGCTCACCTGCAAGGACACCTCTGCTGATGAGTACATGTTCAGCATGCTGGTGTGGCATGAGAAGCTGCTGTATGGGGACAGCAGCAGCAGCACAGTCTCAAGCCTGGCAGACAGGCTCAGCAAGTTTGGGTTTGCGTTTGGTAAGGGCTTGCTGGGAACAGCCAAGAAGTGAGCCTATGTCTATTGTTGTTGTACCAATACCTGCAGTTGTGGCATGTGTGACATATGATCCATTGTGTCTGCAATGATACATGATGTGCATCTCTTGAGTGTGAGTGCTATTGTTTGCAGCTGTGAACTGCTGCTATGTTGATGGCCACTTTACGGCCTTCAAGGAGGTACCGGAGCTGAAGAAGCTGCTGGTCTAATACCCGTCATTGTTCATAACCTTGTTCTTGCCTGTTGTTGTTGCAGCACAGGCCTGCTGAGATCATCAGGCAGCGGCGGCAAGCATCTTGCATCAGCTGGTGTTGTGTTGCATCCACTATATGCAGAACCGCAGGTTCTGGAACGGTTCCAGCTGCGGACATAGCGGTGATCACCATTGTCCAGGACTGTCACAGCAGTATGTATTGACACCCAGCTTGTTATGTCCTGTTGTGCTCTCAATTTGTGATGTGTTGTCTGTTTTGTCACTGCTGCCAGCAGTGCCAAGTTGGCGGTATGGCTGCTGTGCCGGCAGCTGCAGGCAACGCAGCTATCGAATGCTTGCAGCATCAGCATGAGGCATGCCGAGACTGCCACCATGCTCATCATAAGGCTGTAGCAGCTACATGCAACACCTTCCTGATCGCCTCTGTCAGGCACTGATATGACTAGCTGTTGGAGTATCTGGGGGTTGGTCAGATAGCCTAGATAGCGACTATCACCCGCCTATGTTGGACATATGTAACAGCAGTCATGATTGTCAGTGAATCAATGTGGCCCGGCGTGCTGCAGGGCCCCGGGCCTTGGCAAGGGACACTGGCAGGGTGCGCATTGGGATGTTGAATGAATATGTACGAGCCTCCTGAGGATATTACTTCAGCCCGTCTTCACAAATGCCTTGCAAGCCAATGCCAGTCTCACTGAGCTTGGCTCCGAGCCCGGGAGAGGTCAGCCACTGGCATCCAATTCCTGCCAGGAATTAAAAAGACCAGCAGGCTTACCATACCATACCATACCATACAACCTGGCCCCTGAGGGGCACCCCGCTTACAGTCAATATCAGCCAAGGGACCGAGCATGCAGCTGATGAAACTTGACCTAGTTGAGCTTCCTCGTCAACTGTCCAACCATCAAGCCAATTCAGTGATCATGTATAGCAGCGATTTTCAGCTGCTGACACCCAGCATGCAAAGCAGCAGCGGTAGCCATGGTTGTGCACCACTGACAGATACAAATTTCATGGAGAGCAACATGCACACACAGTTCAGCTGTGCTAGTAGCAGCAATGAAGTTCGGGCAGCTACCGTTTGGATCCACCCAAGAAGCTCTTCAACCCTGAACTAAACCGCGAAAGCTTGTCACCAAGTTCAGCAGCAGCAGCAGCATTGCTTCGCCCATACAGCAGCTTCTCATGCCACACCAGCATGCTGAACATGTACTCATCAGCAGAGGTGTCCTTGCAGGTGAGCTGCAGGGGCTGGCAGGCTAGGAACTGGGTCAAGTCAAGGTTCATCAGGCCTCCAAGGTTTGCTTTGTAGCTTGAGAAGTCAATCAGGTGCTGCCAGATATGCACTGTATAGACGTGATCTGGTGAGAAGTATTTGCCAGCCAAGTTCTTGGGGTTGTCACACCACTTGCGGCGCTTTTCTGGTGACAGTGGGTTGCCTGCAGTGCAGCAGCGCAGCAAATGCATGGCAAGGAGTTGAGCATTGCTGTAGGTTTACAAAACCTTGTGCAATCTAGACAAATTTTAGCTGCTAGGGATTGCGGCATGATAGGGCTCCACTTGACCTGCCGCAG
This sequence comes from Coelastrella sp. MACC-549, assembly GCA_018290735.1. Taxonomy (NCBI): domain Eukaryota; kingdom Viridiplantae; phylum Chlorophyta; class Chlorophyceae; order Sphaeropleales; family Scenedesmaceae; genus Coelastrella; species Coelastrella sp. MACC-549. Next base: position 59,634 of record JABEVS010000203.1, on the reverse strand, counting down.
ATGCTTGTAGGAGATCTTGGATGGCACAGGGGGCTTTGTCAGCCGCGTAAAAAGTCATTTGATGATGGACAGCAGCACAGCAGCACTCACCCTTTTTGTCTGCCAGCTCGCCACTGAAGAGCCTCATGTCTTCTGTTGCCTCTGTGAGTGATGGTTCACTGCCAGGCAAAGACACATTGACCATCTGGAAAGCTGCCAGCACTGGGTTCATGAAGTATGGCAAGGGAGCGCGCACATCAACCTGCAGCGCAGTGCAGAACAGATCGGCTGTTTCAGGGCATTCTTGAACTGCAGTGAGGACCTCCTGGAGCACCAGCGGTTGCAAGTGAAGCTGTCTTGAAATAAGTAACAATGATCAGGCTGCGGTCAATGGCTGACGCTATGCATGAGGCAGGTTTCAAGCCAAAGCTGCTGGGCAGACCAAGGAAGAGCCAACAGCATCATGCAGTAGGATGGTGCTCGATTTCACACTGCTGATACCATCTGGCAGTTCACTCCACAAGGCCACGGAAATGCAGCTACTGAGCACTTTGGCAAGCAGCACTGGGACTCGACACAGTTTGTTATTCCACTTTGATCTTACTTTGGTGCTGCTGCTGAATGCCTTTGCTGCTGCGGTGAGGAGCATCTCAGCCATCCACGGATTCTCAGCAGGGCGCACAAACTCTTGTCCTATCATCAAAGACTCAGCAGGCACATCTCGCTTGAAGCGGCCCTGCTCAGCACAGAAAACATGATTGATACAGGGGTTGGTGATTCTGATTATGGTGAAGGTTGTAGAGCCTCTGATATTCAGGTTTAGCAACAGCATGTGACTCAGCAGAGACGTCCGAATATTTGTACAAAACCTCTCAGGCACTACCTGGGAACAAAGCGTGTGTGCGGGATGGACCGTCCATCATTCTACGCTAGAATCCTTTTGCTGTGTGGGATCTAAGCTGGCACACTGTCACTGGTTAGAGCAGCACCTGGTACATTAGACACTTAATAGACTCTGCAAACACAACATCCCTGCAGCCAATCGCCAGATTGAGTGGCTCTCACAAGTACAGCCTGTGTTTCCAGGGCAATGCAGGCTCGCCCCCACTGCAGCACTGCATGTATCACATGCAGGGACCGTGCTACAGAAGGGCCAAGGACTCCTTTGTAAGGCAACTGAAGTCAAGGGCATACCTGTGCCATGACATGGAAGTGGCGTTTTTTCCCGTCAAACATGTTTTTCTGTGATGTTTGGAGGCCCCTGAAATGTACCTCCACGACACCCTCAAACATTGGTGTATTGATGGTCATGCGGTCTGTGTTGATGGGCAGCTCCTGTGCACAATCTAGACTGCCGTCAATGACCTACAACGCACAGCAAGGCATGCAGCTCAGAATAAGTCACAAAGCGGCTTGCACAGCCTCTGGACAGTGCAAACTTGCAGCTGGGCCGAGCAAGCATGATACACGGAAACTGTCAACACGGGCACAGATGTTGCGCTTATACACCACAAAAGCAAGATAGCTCCTCTTTTGCAGCTGCGATGCCCCTGCGCGCTGCAATCGCACCTGCTGTGCCACCATAGGATTTGGGGTCATGTATACTGGTGCACTTGCAGCCCTCCGAAAATCTTCTAATGAAGGCTTAGAAGCTGCGTGCAATGGGTGCACTTCAGTGGGATCCAGGTCTTCTGCTGCGAAGAACTCCTCATTGGCCGAGTGGAACCGCTCAACCTGGATATCCTGGTCCTTGTAGCTGCACTCATGACTGCAGTAATCAAAGGGTATGTCTAATCTCTGTGCGGTAACAGAAGCAACGAGGGTTGGGCCGCATGGCGCCATATGGCTGTGGGAACGAAGGGACTGGGATGGGACTCTGTATGTTTTGCTCCGGAAGAGGTTTGTGGCAAGGCACACCGGACAGTATGCCAATGTCGGAGGAAAAATGAATGACCGCGGTGAGGTGCAGGAGGTGGTGCATCCCTGGTATGGAGAGTGTGCCACTTATCAGGCCCGGCTGCAGATTGTTACTTGCGCAACAACAAAGGCCCCTTGACATGACAGCGCGCACTATAACAAGTACAAACCTTTTTCATCACCCAGGAATAAGGTAACAATAATCTCTTGCGCTGAACAGACGCGGGGGCACACAAGGTGATTACTAATGCCAGCTGGCCTGACATGGCCACATCAGCCCGGCGGGGCCTTGCACGATCTTGGGCACAGAAGCGCTTCTGTGCTTCTGAGTCCTATTTGACGTCGTGATGCTGTCATCAGTAGTTGCAGTGCCGATGAGGATGGTGTGGCACCGTCTGGCATCAACAGCAGGGGAGTGTTCCCCGTAAACACCAAAGCTGCAAAGGTAGCCAAAGGCACAGACAGCCTCGCTTGACAGGCTGTAAAAAGAGTAATAAGTTGCATGGACCAACCTCTTCATCACTTGGATGCCCAAAGCAATAACATATTTTGGGGTTTTCCCACAAAGTTTGCAGCCAGCCAGCGAGACAGCCTGCAGAGCACCGGCTTCAAATTGCACTTGTTAATAAGTGGTTCCAAGTGGCCTGAGAACAACTTGTTCTCTGCTGTTGAACACTATTTGTTACAAACTGTGATGTCTCCACAATGCTGGCCTTCACAGGCCGGAACCATGCACTGCTTGCATGATACAGCCTCTGCTAGCGCCTTTTCTGCAATCTGGCCAGGTCCTTGGGGTCCCGAGTGCGGTCTGTGATGTACTTGCGCTGCTCCCGTAGCTCTGCAGGGTCTATATCCAGCTGCCGCTTCTGCTGCTTGCCAAAGCTGAAAGCAAACATCCCACGTCTGATGTTTGTGCCGTCCATTCCACTTCCATCACCTTCTCCACGCTGCCTGCAGGTGAAACAAGCAGCACAGCACGCCATGTCAGCAGCTTGGGTTGTACACCGTCACAACCATTGCAACTTACAATCATGACTACCACTAGCCATGATGAGCCACTACGTTGGTCGTCAGCAGTCTGGTATTTACAGGTTCAGCTGGCTCATTGTGGTGGAAGTAATGGCAGCTGGCAGCCTACTCGCTACAGTATATGTGGTAGTACGTACAAAGCAACTCAAGGTATGGGCAACTTTCAGGCTGCCTGCTGAGACTCTGCCATCATTCACTTAATTAAGTCATTTACTGCAACTAAGCCTGCAATGATTGTTGCAAATAGTGCTATTTGAACAGACGCCAATGGTTGCCTGCTGAGATTAACCAATATAGACAATGGTGACCGATTGCAGAGTCCAATACCCTCTGCAAAACTTCTTTCAAGTGATTGTCAAGACCATGAAGCACCGATTCGGACTGCGCTGTTGGCAATATTCGACCTGCAGCTCTAGGCCTGCCAATCTCATGGCCTTTTGGGACACAGTGGTAGTTCTAGGAAACACTCTTGGTGCTGTGGCATTGTCTTACCCTGTTCTCTTAGCTAGTAAGGTTGCCTTGACCCGCTCTGTCTCCTCGATCTTGCGCATTTTAGACTCCTTGGAGACCTCCACCTCAGTGATCGCTGTCATCATGCCTGGCAGACTGACATCTTGGGTGAGTTTGACCTGCACAAATTAAAAACATGCGTCACTGCAGTGTGCTGAGAACTGTGGTGTCTGGTATGGACATGAGATGAGAGGGATTGCAGCTGCATGGAGTTGTTGCTGGGTCTGTCTGACTGTCCAGGCCTGGAGCCTTTGCGGTTTTGATTACGCTAGGGCCGCTGTGCCTGCTGCGAAAAGTGCAAGAATGCCATGAAGCTCCTACCTGGAACCCATCTGGCAGCTTGTACAACTCGAGCTCTTCTCGCTCCTGCTTGCTGAGTTGAAGCTCGCTGCCATCCACCGACTTGCCCAGGCGCTTTGCTAATTCACGCTCTACAAACTGCTGCATGTGAGCCTCCTCATCTAGAATTTGACTCTTGGCTGTGCCTTCTGCCTTCACGTACTGTGCGTTCATGACCTCGTTTTCTGCTGCTGCATCCTCATCTTCATCATCATCTGCTGCTGCTGGTACAAGTTTGCTGGCATCAACTCCTGCTACACGTTTTCGCTGTTTCTGCAGTAGCTTGAGGTCTGCTAACACCTCCTTTTGTATCTCCGGTGCGTCGTCTGCTTCCTCTTGCTCTTCTAATGAGCGCTTCTTGCGTAGGTTTCGCTGCTTGCTCATGCTGCTGTCGGAAGAAGGCCACACTTGCAGGTTGGTGGCTGAGAGACAGGCGTGTATCGCCGGAAGTATGCACACAACAGCAACAATCTCTTCAAAGGATATTCAAACACTGGAGACTGAAGCCTCAGACTGGAGAACAAACACAGCTGTAGGCAGTCCTATGCTGCTGCCGTATGAGAAAAGCTCTAGACATGCATGTTATTAATGAAAGAGTTTCTGCCCAACTTTGGATATAACAGCTTGGGGCACAACTTCCTGGCGGGTACACGGAGTTCCCACCAGCGCCTCATAACCTACATGCAGCCGATCTCTGCTTCTGGCTGATACGGATGTTGTTCGTGTGTGCAGCTTACATGAGCTTTCAATGCCGCATGTGCCTCGTCTTGCCAACAACTGCAACAGGACTCTGTGCAGCATTCAGCTGTGCCTTCAAGCGTCAGCCGGATTACTGCCACTGTATAGGTACACGTTCCACTGTCCAGGTGGCAGCAAGGCGGGCTGGTGCGACCTGTGATCTTGTACAGCAGCTCAGGTACCAGGCCCATGAGCTTTGCTTACAGTGCGCTGTCCCTGTCTTTGCGTGATCTATTGAGAACTCCATGCTTCAAGGATTATATTTATATCAAAAGGCCTTGTGAAGTGCAAGCCATAAGCAATGCTTTCTACACATCCAAGACTGTTAACATGCTTCTGCCATGAAACAGGAGATGCATGTCAACAAAATAGCTCTTGAAGACGTCGGTTCTCATCGGAAGTCGAGGTTGCGGTCAGAACACGGTAGCAAGTAGCTGGGGCGGGCTTGCAAGCACAACACAGCTGCAGCAGCTGCAGCAATGGGCATCACGGAGGGCAGACGATCAGATGACGAAGACAAGCCTCTGCTGTTAGATTCTGCAAGGGCGTATGCAGTTACTCGGCAGATAAATTTCAAGATCCTGCCAATCTTCCTGCTGATGGCCACGCTGTGCTACATTGACAGAACAAACACAGCATTCGCCAGCTTACAGATGAACAGAGACCTGAAGTTCTCGGCAGAAACTTATGGTGAGTTGAACAGTCATGCAAGGCAGCTGCTTGGTATGTGAACAGCCCAGGAGGTGTGTTCCATTACAGTCCATGGGGCCGACAACCTCTCAATCACGCAGCATACGTTGGGGAGAAGGAGCTCTTTGTCAGCAGCAGTCATGTATTTGGCGATTTGGCTCCTTGGGCCAGTTACAAAGCTCTGGTGCATTGAGTACTAACAAGGCATGTTGCTGCTACCCAAGAGCCCACATAGTGAACACCCCATGGGGGTGAGCAATGCCATTGCATTCTCCGCCATGCTTGTTCTTCTCCATGCATATGTGCAGGTCTGGGCTCTGGCCTGTTCTTTGTTGGCTACTCACTTGCCATGATACCCAGTCAATTCATTCTCATGAGGGTTGGGGCTCCACGATGGCTGTCCTGCATTGTCACGCTCTGGGGGCTCACAGCCATGATGTTCTCAAGCATGACCAACAAGTGAGGCGCTGGCTGGGAGCTGGAGTGTGTCAGCAGCAAAGAGCCTTTGAGCAGACCAGAGCCTTAGTTTAGGCGTTGGGTTGTATTCAGCTGCATTGTGAGCAACATGTGCACTTAGTAACGACACCGCGAGCTGGCAGAAGCAGCCACAACAAGTTGCAGAAGCAGTAGGCATGGGCTGGTGAGGTTTATCCTCCTACTTGCAACCTGTACATGTACATCCACTGGGAGAGGTGTGTGCTGCCCTGTGATTTGCAGGGTTCAATTCTGTATACTAAGAATATTATTGGGAGTGTTTGAGAGTGGGGCGTTTCCTGGGATGTGGTAAGAGTTCACTGTCAAACAGCCAGCGACTGTGGCACTTTGTGGCAGTACACTGCAGCAGCAGCTCCTCAGCCTACACCAGGATTCTGACTTCGCTGTGCTTGTACCGACTTCACATGTGCCGCCATGTGATCGCTTCAGCTAGCTCAGCTTCTCCTGGTGACTGTCATCGATTCTCCTGGTGACTGTCATTTGACATCTCGGGGGCCCTCTTCACCATGACCAAGTGGTCTCAATCTGCCATGGGGACATTGAGATGGGGGCAGCTCTCATATGCACACCAGGCCCTCCGTTGAGTGTACTTCTTCAAAGAAGCCCTGCAGCAGCCAGTAGTAGTAATACAGCAGACATCATTTCCAACAAGGGCTACAACCCTTGCCGCAATCGCACAGTTCCTCTTGCATCACAACAGACTATGTCATGACAAGTGCACAGCTTGCATTACAATGTTTGACCGGTGCTTGGCACTGCAGGTACTACCTCAACTGCTTCTACCCGCCTGACGCCATCACGCTCCCTTACTCTCTAGTTGAGGCAGCAGTGGGTGTTGCTAATGTTGCGGGAGCCCCAGTGGCAGCTGGCCTGCTCATGATGGATGGCACAGGCGGCTGGGCAGGCTGGCGCTGGCTGTTTCTGATCGAGGGGCTGCCCAGTGTTTGCACAGGTTCGTCAGTCACCTGCTGTGTGATGTTTTGCTGCTGATGTCACCTGTCAGAGTGCCAATTGATTGTGGCTTGATGATGCTGTGCCGCTTGTTAGCTACGATCAGGGTCAGCGGTCATGCTGCATGTAGTCAACGGAGTAGCATTCTGCAGTAGCTGCACCCTGCAACCCCAGCCTTGTTGGGCTACAATGAAAGTGCTGAACCTCAACCTCTCATCCCATTATCACAGCCACATGTGTGCAATTTGAGGGAACAAACACCCATGAGTATAACGCTGTATTCTTTGCCATACCTAACCATCTAAGAAATACAAGCATCGACATTTTCTGGGTCAGGTATATGCTATCAGTCCAGCAGTGTGCCTGGCACATGCCATTGAGCTGCCCACCAAATTTATAAAGCAAAACTGATGTTCTGGAGGTTTTCGTGACTTACACCCGTCAAACAACTCTTAGACTGTTGTGAAACACCATGCTTTTGTTATGTGTGAACTGGCAGTGTATCACCATCAGACTTATGCAGACCAGCAAGCACCACGCTGATGGCTACAGTCTGCGCAATAATGACGTTCTGGTCAGTGCATTGGACCCTTGGGTGGATAAGTGCCCAACTATCCTGTGACGATGGGGAAATGGGCACATGAACACCCCTGATTTCAGCACAGCGACGAGATGAATAGTACATGACAGGTGGCCCGCCTCATACGACTCCTTCCAATTATCTCATGCACAATATGCTTCATGCATGAACTGGGTGTGGAGAGCTACCAAGGCATGAAGCATTCAGGGCATCAGGTGATCAGAAGGAGGCAGTGTCAGGTTTCAGTAAATTCTGCAGTGACTTACAAAGCTGCTGTCATTGTGTGCTGCTTGGGTGCAGGCATCGCCATGCTTTTCATCCTTCCCAGGGACTTCCAGTCAGCCAGTTTCTTTACTGCAGCTGATAAGGTCTGGCTGACACAAGCTCATGCAGTGTGCAAGAAACAGCAGCCCCAGAACTTGGAAACAGCAGCCACCTTGAAACCAACAGCATTGTTAAGAGATGCAGCAAGGAACTACAAGATTTGGCTGTGTGGCATAACTGCATTGTTGAAGAATGCGGCTATGGTGGGCATACTCTTCTGGGCGCCAATTATCGTGAACTCCATATTGACAGGCAGCAGCATCAATATGTCAGCCAGCAACCCATCAACGTCTGGGGTTCATGGACACAGACGGCTGGCAGCGGCAGTTGCAGTGACAGATTACCGACAGAAGGGCGACAGCAGCAACAGCACAGCAGAAGAGAAAGGGGTGACAGCGGTGCTGTTGACTGCGATTCCCTTCATTGCTGCAGCAGTATGTGCAGTTCTTCTGGGCCATAGATCTCAGCAGCAGCGAGAAAAATGTAGACATGTGGCAGTCCCATACTGCATTGCTGCTCTGCTGTTCATCCTATTCCCTTACATTGTTAGAGTTGGTGGAGTTGCCACGTTTGTGTGCCTTACATTAGCCATAACTATGCTTACAGCACCAAACGCAATACTCAACAGCCTGGCATCTAGTGTAAGCTCTGGGCCAAGTTCAGCTGTGAGTTTAGCTTTGTACAATGCAGTGGGTAATCTGGGTGGCATGCTTGGACCCTGGTTGATAGGGAAAGTGGTGCAGGGCACTGGCCTGTATGCAGCAGCACTTCAGGTTCTCGGCGGCATGATTGGCATAGCTGCCGGTTTATGTTGGTGGATGTATGCAAAGTGGAGGTTGTGATGTATGGTGACAGTACACGTATTCAAATCATTCTTATATATGTACGATGTACATCGGCTGCATGCTCAGGCAGATTACACAACACACTCACCAGGTGCTGGTGCCGCTTACCGCCGTCTAGATACGATGGGATGAAGTCACCGCAAGACCAAACTTTCTGCAACCGTAAGCAACCCAGCTGTGCGGTCCACGCTATCACGCAGCAGCAGGTACCCGCCTTCGCTCACGCAGAAATCCGCACTGAGTGCGTACCACTTCACAAGCCTGTGCTGTTTTGATATTATCAGACGTGGGTTACTAATCAAACATGTGCGTAGAAGGCAGTTCCTGCTCTTAAATCTCGCTTGCCTCGCCCCAGGGACCAGTTGGACCCAGAGGCCTGATGCCGAGCACCCTTATTTGTTGAAAACATTAGAAACGACCATCAAATGCATCAGCCACGGGCTCCGCATTGTGTAATAAAACACACCTGTAACACATGGGCAAGCTTTGCGAATGCCGGATGATCAGACGCTGAATCTTACTTAGCTGTTACAAGCATTCTGCAGTCGCTCGTGGGCTGCTGTTCATTACGCTGTGTCACTCAGCCGCGAACTCTGGTCTCGCACAACGGCAACTTCAACTGTTCTGCGTGATATTCTCTCTTTGTTTGCCTACAATTGCTTCTACCTTGACTAGGTCCAGAACAATCCCGGCAGGCAGGGGCCAGGTGTGTGAGTGAGTGCTGCGAACAATTGTGGACGCTTAGTACGTGGTATCGTATTCATGGACCAATCATAGCTGGCAGCTGCTATCTCACCTCAGATATGCTGTCCTTGTCTCCAGGTTCCTTTTCATATTGGTCTCTGTTGCTTCTCAGCGGATCCCCGCTCGCGCATCCTCTTGCAGGGTGGAAGGAAAATTGACTGGGCAATAGCTATAGAGCTCGGCCTCTCGGCAGCTGTGCAGCAGCGCTGATGCCGCAACCACAGTGTACACCTGCAGCTGCTGGTCAGCACGATAGAATGCCATCAGCTGTCCCTGACGATCATGCAGCGCGCTACTTTAATCCCCAACGTAGCAGACTAAGGATCAATACCTTACACGCACGCCGCAGACGCATGTGCACCGGCTCCTTTTGCTCTGGAACAGTGACATACACAGCAGCATTGCTGCTGCTAGTTGCGGCCTTACAACTGCCAGAAGCCGAAGCCAGGAAGCAGGGCCTGAAAGCAGCAGCCCAACCGTGCATACAGTGCTCTCAGTGCCTAACTGCCAGCTGTCAGCGGATTTGCAGCCCATCCTGTAGAGGAGGGAGAGGTGGTGGAGGTGGCATAGTCTTGAATGGGGATCAGTGCAAGTACCGAGGAGAGGAGGCTGCTGATGCTGTAGCAGATGATGCATGCAAGGCTGTACAGGTAGGTGCAACACACTTACGCCCGGCAACTGGTGACCTGTACTTGCACCGACATTTTGGGGCATCACAAGTGCAAGCTGCCCCAAGGCTGCCATGTGGGGGATATCAGAGCCTGCAGAATGCAGCATATGTGCTAGTGCAGCTTGTATGTTTCTTCCTGTGTTGTCGATACATGCAGCCTGCAGCATAGCATGGATAAGGGTAGGCTGCAGCTGGGCAGCCTTGCAGATGCTTGTGTATGCAAATGCTGCATGTGCAACCGCAAAATGACGTATGGCACAGGACGGTATTCTTACTTCGGTGTTGGGCACATTATCGACTGTTAGATGATTTTGTCTGCTGTCTGCTGATGTGCGTGCAGGGCATGTGTCAGGCTGGGAATAAGTCCCCGCAAGCATTCCAATCTGGCGGCTTCTCAGCGTCAGAGTGTGCAGCCATCGCCAGCGGTGCTTGCCAGCGAGCAGCTCAGTCGTCGCAAAACACCCCCTGTGGTGTGTACCTGTACTTTGGGTTCAGGTCCTGCAGCGGGCGTCAGTACAGTGACATGTACAAGAGCAGGGTAGTGAGTATGTGTAAGACAGCCACTAGCGGCTACTAGACTGAAAGAGGGATTGCCGCTGATGCTGTAGATGCAAATCAGGGATCACCTGGGGTATTCTGAAAGCAGTTTCAATGTTACTGCAACCAGCAAGACTGCCGTGGGCCTCCTGCAGTGATCAGCGGGAGGATTGACCAGCTGCAAGCCAGGTAGTCAGAGTGCTGGAAATTTTCGCAGTATTGAAGCTTTTGCGCTGTGCTGACCTCGTCACAGAGCTCATGTGCACCAGATGTTGGCAGTGTGCCAAGTGGAGGCCAATGGCAATCTGTTGATAACGACTTTGCCTTGATCTTTTGGTAGGCACGCATGGTGATTGTGCTTCTTGCACACATGAGTGCTGGCTGTGTATTGTTGTAAATACTTGTGTGTGTGTAAATAACAGGTTGCATACCCCCATGAATCAAAGGTATGGGGGATGCATTGCTATATGACTTGCTGATCTGTTGCACAGGTACATCTGATCTCCATAAGTCTTTCCAGCACTTGTCAGTTTGGCGCTCGTAGCTGCTGCCGTGGCGCACTCAGATGCTTTACTATTTGTCATGACTGTAAGTACGCAATCTCCTGCACTGTTTGCGCTTTGTGCTTGTGGCGAGTTCAGAGTTCAAGTATTGGGAGCCCAATGTCATGATTCAGTTGTGAGCTTCGATACTGTTGGCCAACTTGCAAGTTCATGCTGTCCTTCAAGGAAGTTCCCTGAGGTTCCACAGTAAGCTGAGGTTTCACAGTAAGCAACTCTTAGCAACATTGCTGTCTGCAGATAGCTGCCAGGATAGTGTGGCTTGTAGACTCTATACGATGTTTATTCCTGCACAGATGCCTTGTAACTGTACTTGTGTGTCTCTGTCACACGTGAATAATCCACTGTAGCCTACTGTAGAGCCCTTGGGGAGTCAGGGCCAGAATGTTACTTGGTACGGTCAACGATGTCAGAACGGTTCTGCACTGCCAGCGACTGGTATCACTGACTGTCTTGTGTCTATCAGATTGAATCTTTATCACTGACTGCTGGTTGCTGCATCATGCAGTGCTGCAGAGGTTCCGCAGGGAGGTACAATGCGCAGGCCTGCCCCCATGGGCCCTAGGGCCCGGGCCCATATGGGCTCATGCATGAGCACCGACGTCAGCTGCATCCGCGTGGCAGCCGAGCTTGAGCTTCGCCCTCATGCCTTCAAGGCTCAAGACTTGTTTACTCCCCCAAGCCAAGTCCTACAAACCCCGTACGACGGGTCAGCCTCAGCAGCTCATGTGACCTGCAGGTCGGGCGCGCGATCAACGCGCCAATTGGAAGACAGCACCTGTTCTTCTCACAACCCCAAGTTGCAGATCACATATAACACACACGTTGACCATAATTCTCATTCTGGTACCAGCATCCCTTGTCGATAACCAACAAATATCCTGAGGCAGCATATATGTCAACAGCCATGCTGCATTGTGCACCTATAGGCTTCCAGATACCTTTGCAACCAGTGAGCGATGTTGCAACTCTGCCCAAACACTAACAACACAGAGCCTTTGAGGCGGCCGTATCAAGCACTAGGCCGACGCCGCTGCTGCACTTCCTCGTGACAGCAGAGCCGCGGACGCCACGCAGTTGCTGCGGTCTGTTGCAGCTCAAGGACAGACACTAACAACACACAACCTTACCAAGCACCAAGCTGCTGCTGTTGCTGCTGTCCACCAGGCACCCCAAAGACAAACACTAACAACCGAAAGCCTTACCAAGCACTAAGCTGACGCCGTGGTTGCAGCAGCTCCCATCTACTGCAGCATTCTACTGCGCACCGGGCAGTACCACAGTAGCCACATACAGTGTGGATACCTGGCTGCGCTACTATTGACTGCTTGTGATGAGTGCGCAGCATCAGCATTGCATGGTGTTGGCAAAAAGAAAGGCTAATCGCTCCATCTCCATACTAAACTCGCTCTCTGGCGCCTGCTGCTCAGCATATACAAAATTCATCGGTCACTCACGCTGTCTTCCATTTTCAACACTTACTAGAATGTTCTGGCACCAAATATCACCATGAAGTACTCCAAGTCCATGAACTGCCTGCAAGGCCTGCTGTAGCTGAGGCAACAGATGAGCTTCCTTAGCCGGCCTCAGATGACGACCACGGACATACTGAGTAGCCAGGATGTAATCCTGCTGCTCAAATGCCGCTCCCAAAGCGAGCAGGGGTGGGATGTAGGTGTCCCAGAGGGGCTGCAGTGTCAGCAACACCTTGCCTTCATGAGTGACTTGGCTCTGAGATCTGCTCGGGCAGCCTTGTGCTGAACTGGAGCAGATGATGGTGACTGAGCACGAGGCGAGGGTGCAGCATCAGCACCTGCACTGTTCTTCTGCTGCTGCCGATTGCTGTGCCTAGTGACCCTTCTAGAACTTGTCAGCTGCTGCTGCTGTGCCTTTTGATCAAGTTGCCATTGTGTCCCTGGTAGCTGCATCAGGGGCGCTGTTGGGACCTTCTTCATCTGGCTTGCTGTCCCGCCTGCTGTTGCTGTTGCTGTTGCTGTCGCTTTTGGCATTTGGATGCCTCACTAGGGGCTTCCGAGAATTGTGTCGTGGCTCCTGAATAGCCTTACAACTGAGGGTACCAGTGCAGAAAATTTGCATACAAAACATTTTGCAATGAAACACGTGCAGTTAACAACGTTGCAACAACTAGTTGGCTGCATCAGCCACCGGGATACGGTATCAGCAGGAGGATGGCAACCGAGCACTGCTGGCACGCGTGGGTCAGATTAGTATGCAACTGGATGAGTGTCTTTGGTGTATCGTTGCTGGGGTGTGGGGATTTGGAGTAGGCCAGATACGCACTGGCCGCCAGTGACAGCAGCATATAGGCTACATGACGAAGTAGCTACTTCACTCATTGGAAGGGTTGTGGGACGGTGCCGTCCTTGCTGGGTGTGGGACAGTAAATTTCATTGGTCGACCTAGTTGGCCATCGGCCGAGACACTATTGGATCAACAGTACCGTTGGCAGTCAACTTGAGGTCTAGTAGGACTAGCTGCGCAATGGGAGACCAAATGGCCTGTGCCAAACAAACAATAACAACAATCAAAGCCATCACTGGGGCGGATGCGCATCATGTGCTGACTGCTGCCTGCAGATTCAAAATTATTGCTGCCGTCCAGTTTGCACAGCAAGACCGTGAAGCCCGCCACAGCAGACCCTTGCAATGATGATGACTGCAGCACAGTCACTGACTCACTCTAAGTCAGACCCTCCAGCAGCAGTGCCAGATCTAGACGCTTCGGTGACAAAAGCACCAACAACAGCTGATCCAGGGCGCCAGTCTGCTGCTGCTGGCAGCAGCAACAAACGCAGTGAAGCAGCCATTGCGTGGTCACAGAATCAAAGCAGAAGTTACCATCTGAGACAAGATCAAGGTTCTGGCTGCCATCAGCAAACTCCAGGCATTACAGAGTGAAATTGACCTGTTACTGCAGGCAAGGCGCCTTGCCAGCATTGTGGGCACCTATTTAGATGCAGGTAGGCTCATAACCACCACAGCATAGATTTTGCACGACTATATGTCACATGTTGTTATGTGTGTGTGTTGCTGGCTTTCAGCAGCTGTATGCCCCATACAACCTTAATGAGTGATGGGTACAGAGCTTGTGTCTGCACCTGAAGGGATTTCTGTTGACTTCAGTTTCAAATGCAGGTTGACACGGCATAACCTTTTTACAGTACTCCAACAGGCACTGGCTGAGCAGCTGGGGTTGCTGCCAGCAATGCACAGTGTGCCAGGCTCTCACGGTGTACTACATGCGTGTGAACATGGCTGCCAAATTTAGAGACGGAGGGTGCAGTGCACCCTGACAAACATCATATTTGGCACAGTCAGCGTCAGAGACCAACTCTTGCATTATCTGAGGCCTCTTGCTGATCTGATCATAGCATACCGTCTGCATATCATATGACTACTAAAGTGACAGTACGAGTGCGTTAACGAGAACGGCTGAATTATTAGCAGCCTGCAGTGGGGGTCTCCATCCCTGTCCTAAATTCATGTAAATGAATGGCGTTATGGCCTCGAGAGTTCTTTCCTGCGCTGCGAACATACTGATTTGATGATATCAATGCATCAGGGTGCAGCTCATACCACAAAGCACGGTGATGACGCGTGCCACTTCAGCTGTCCTGACAGATCCAGGCCCCGGCTGCGGCACCACATGCGACTTGGTAAACAGGACTGATTGAGCAGATCCGCGCGCATTATAAGGTTTGAAACACTTTAATGTGCATTTCACACACACCAAAGGCGCCGGATCGTGATGATTTCGAACAGACCCGGAATTTGGAAGCGGGCCAGGCAAGCCGAGCCAGAGTGACACACCCAACCTTCCCTTATAGCTTTGGGCACCTCGAGTGCATGCATACATCCTCATCTTTCCATGCTTCCTAACATCGGTTCACTTGCCTGCTCTCAACTGGCAGTGTGCTGGTAACTCCCCACCAGTTTTGCGAACACAACCATCCAAAAACCCGTCGCATCTCGTCCTCCAAGTCCACCTTTTGCTTTCACATCTTACCAACAGCAATGTCTCCAGTTATTGCCTCCATCGTGCTTCCCAGCTCCAATGCTCCTGCCAAGGATCAAGCCGAGCGTTTGGAGCATGTCGCTGGCTTCTATGAGGTCGACCCTCGCGAGGTGCACCCACTGCATGCAGCAGCCAAGCCAAGTCAGGAGGCTTTGCAGATCGCTGCGAGTGCACCTGTGATTGTGACCGCAAATCCCATGGTGAAGCAGCAGGTATGGAATGGCGAGGATCATGTGCACCGTTTTTCCTACTGTTGAAAGGTTGATGGCATAAGATAAAGACACATCTCATTATGCGCGCATGTAAGGGGCCAGCAGTCTGTGGCACGAAATCATCAGCATCACACCACTTGCTGAACAATCTGGCAGTCCAGTGCTCGACGAGCAGGAAGTGGCCGCGGTCCCAAGTGCGGAACCTTATTAGGCTTTATATTGCATGTTTCAATCTACGCACAGGTTCTGAACGGCCGTGAAGACCCTGCACAGGCCCTGCCCATTAACAGCAGCTCCTTCACTGTGAGCAGCTCAACCTTTGAGGGCATTCTGGAGGTCCACCTGAAGGGCCTGCCCAATACACAGAAGAGAATGTTTGATGGCAAGAAGCGCTTCTTCCAGGTCATGGTGCAGGTGAGCACTGAAGGCGATTGCACCAGTCATCATACCATGCTGTGATCGCAGTGTAGCCTGTGCATACCTCTCTTCCTCCTACATACACTGCATGCATGTTGAGTATTCATGAGTGCTGTGTGAGTATTATACTCAGAGTCTATGATAGACTCTGTGGCTTTGGAACTGCACATGGCACATCCTCCACCGTACAATCCCCATCGCTGTGCGAACTCAACACTTGTTGTTGCTGCTGCTGCTGCTGTTGCTGTTGGCGATGTCTGCAGGGTCGCTTCAAACGTCCAGTTGCTGCTGACGCTCTGTGCATGGGCCAGGAGTTCGTCAAGGCCCCAGCCAACCTCAACCCCTGGATCTCTGAAATGGTTATGACAGCAGCTGCAAAAATCTTCAGCAGCAGTACACAGGTTGACATCAAGGCGCCACTGCCCTACTTCATGAACCCTGTTCTTGCTGCCTGCCAGCTTGTGAATGTGTCTTTGCCTGGCAGTGAACCATCACTCACAGAGGCAACAGAAGACATGAGGCTCTTCAGTGGCGAGCTGGCAGACAAGAAGGGTGAGTGCTGCTGTGCTTCGCGGTGCAACATCATACAGCGCATCAAGTGGATGCCATGGTTGTTATTCGGTGGTGACATGTGTATGTGCAGCACATGCTGACTGCACGCAGGTGCCTTACCTCTGGCCATTGCACAGGGGCTGCATGAAGCTTGTTACTGGCTGTAAGCTCGCTGCTTGTGATGCACCCAGTGCTAGGCTGGTGCTAGCAAATCGCCAGTGCCAGTTGCAGGTGCCATTGGACTCGCCAACAACAAAAGAAGCCTTATCTGTGTCTGCTGCTGCTCCTACAGGCAACGCTGTATCATCCGACAAGCGCCGAAAGTGGTGTGATGTCCCCAAGAACCTGGCCGGCAAGCAGTTCAACCCTGATCACGTGTACACCTTCCACATCTGGCAGCACCTGATTGACTTCTCAACATACAACCTCAACCTGGGTGGTCTGCTGAACCTGGACCTGACAACATTCCTCAACTGCCAGCCCCTGCAGCTCACCTGCAAGGACACCTCTGCTGATGAGTACATGTTCAGCATGCTGGTGTGGCATGAGAAGCTGCTGTATGGGGACAGCAGCAGCAGCAGCGCAGCATCAAGCCTAGCAGACAGGCTCGGCAAGTTCAGCTTTGGGTTTGGCAAGGGCTTGCTGGGATCAGCTAAGAAGTGACCCCAACTGCTGTAGCTGATTCGAGGCTTGAATCAAACTTTGAGAGGCTCTGTTGCTGCTTGCATGTTCATGAAGGGTGTGTAGTTATGGGTTCTGCTATGTCATTGTACCAACAGTGCTGCTGCTGTGATGCAGCTGCTGCTCATGCATCAATTGGCTTTGTGACCGTGCTGATGACAGCAGCTGCAAGATGCTGCTATAGAATATCCGATACTATGCAGTACATAGGCCATCCTTCTGAGATGGATACAATCACCTTGTTGGGTGACTCGGTTGACCATCATCGCACAGTGCAGCTGAAATAATCGTTTGTTACCTTCATCTGTAACTGCACTGATGGGAGATCCAACGTTGCCCGCTGGTGATCTGCCAGATCATCACAGGGCCTGTGACAGGTGTGCAGGCTGTACAGGCATATGCCATGTATTACATGGCATGTAGTACACGATGCCAAGGTCCCATGATCCCAGCAAGGTTGTTCTCACAACCTGGGAGAATGTCATATCCCTGTCACAGCGACACATTCCGACTGTGGCCATGATCACTGCCTGTGATGAAATCGTCCAATGGATCAATCTAACATCCAAACGTAGTGGTCCAGTTGGCCCCGGGGCACTGCCCACAGGCTGCAGATTGAACAGCCCGGCTGACAGTAAAAGAAATAGAGCCATGCAACATTAGATGAGCTGACAGTGTCAGCTACAAGGAAGTTGTTATTTGAAGCTTGTTTGTTTGAAGCTTGTTTGGAACGGTTCCAAACAAGCCTTGAAGACGTGCCATGTGCCTCTGTCCGTCCGTGACGGGCATCAGGGCCTGAGGCCGGCGCCGGGAATTGACAGGCCCTTATTGAACCTCAGGCCTGGGCCAGGCCGCCACACTTTGCCACGGTGGCACGCGCCTATCTGTTTAAAAAAAAAAGCCCTACGCAGGGGGGTAAACTGCTACTGGATCTGAGATCCGTAAACGGCCTCTGACCACATTCTCGCGATTGAGGTGAAGGGTACCTTGCGTCCCATGAGCCATTCGCTGGCTCGCTGGCTAGTGCCGGGAGGGGTTGGAGTCCCCCAATTGTATTGGGATTGTATTAATACTCAACAGACCATTGGCAACGCCATTGACAAGTTGTCAACCGTTGCTGGCAGAAACCATTTTGGTGCTGCGTCACATTCGCCACTGGCTGTGCCTGAAGGCACACTGGCATGATGTGTAGGCCCGGCAATGACAGGTCACTGCCATCCAGCCTGGATGATCACTGAGACTCAGTGACTCACAGGCTCAGTTGAACTCATGAGTGCTGCCGCAGCAGTAGGTGGCCTATGCTGCACGCTGTGCTGATCAAGGATGATGCTGCCAGCCAGGCCGCTATCACAGCGGTGACCGTGATATCTACTGAGCAGCCTGCTTTGAAACTAGTACTTTTTTCTTTGGCTCATGCAGACAAGTATGCACAAAGGCATATAGTGACCATGCTGTCTGAGCCTCAGAGCTCGGACCACCCGGGCCAGGCTACTGCGGTCAGTGAGCGGACCCTTCAGATATCTTTACCAAGTGAGCATGCAAGTGCAACTGCAAGCTTACTTTGTACCTTGACTGAAGAATCTGTAGCTGTGGCAAGAATTGAGGTCTGCACAGACCTGAAGTAAAACCCAGAGTTGATGGCTGTGGCCAAAAGTACTGTATAATCATAAGCAGGTTGTTGTCAACACGCAGGACCACCATCAGCACACATTGTATGTTGGTCTTGGTCATACTTAGGGCACACATACACACTTTTTGCACTTGTAGATCATGCAGACTGACACCATGGTGTCAATGGCCATTGAATAGTAATTCATGTAGAACCCTTAGGACGTGCAGACCAACTCCTTCTCCCGGTTTCCCCAAAACCCATTATTATCCACAAAGCACTGCTGATAAGAAAGAAATTCTGCAGTTGGCTGCTGTCACCTTCCTGGTGCGGGTGTTTGCAGGATGACTTCTGCTAAGGCCAAGCCTGACGGCACTGCTCATCAACGGCACCCAGACCAGACTGCAGAAGCTTCACCATATTCAAGTGCAGCGTTGTGCTCATCTTCTGCGCAACCAATTTATTTCAGCGGACCAGCCCTGCACTAGGAGCCGTAGTGTTGTCATCACATCAGGGTACGCTGCTCTCCATGGGTACCGCACTGAAAGAGCTGCAAATCCTGCAATTGCGTGGGTTTTGCCTAAGGGGCCACTTCTGCTAGGTTCTCAGAGCTCTTGGCCCTGCAAACAGGTAAAAGCAGGTCGATGCATGTAAGCAACAACATAACAGGGCCTGTCACTTGATGAGCAGGGTGGTCGTCATGCGAAAACCAGTTGGAAGCACTACCATGTTGTGCATATGGACAGCAACTGCGGTGGGAGTAGAATGCCTCGATGATCGCCATGCACCTGCAATGCTGCACAGTTTAAAGTGTAAGATGGGTCCTGCAACAGTTCAATGCCATTAGCACAATAATTTGCTCTTGACCGAGTTTGAGGTCACCAGTACATGCGTCTCAGTGGAGGGTGACATTGACTGCAGGAGCAGTACAATGGGCAATGTACATTGAGCAGTATGCAACCATTGTTGATGAATAAAGGCTTCGAAAGGTGCAGCCGGCCTAACAAGCCTCTACACAAAGCAGAATGCATGTAGTGCACAGTAGAAAACCCAGTAGTTGGGCCCTGCTTACGTGTGCATAGTGTCAAAGGTCATGATGCTATCACCAACAGCAAAATTTTGCACTGGAATATCTTCAAAGGTCATGTACAGCCTGTCTCCTGTGAGCGTGCTGACTGCCTGGGGTACTGCCTTGCTGAATCCTGCAACTAGTGCTTTGCGAACATCTTTATTAATGGAAGCATCAGCGGCTTTGATGGTTACCTGCAGGATGCCAGCAGAAACACACAAATTTCACTGTTCTGCACACGGCTGAATCTGATGGCAATGCACACAAAGTAGCTGGGTGTTTGATGCTAGCAAGCTTCGCTACAACTGTAGAGCCTCTCCAGGATGTCCATGCAGGGTGCACTGACTGACACCTAGCGCAGTCACTCACTGAAGCAGCAGGTTGGTCACCATCACCTCCAAAGCTAAGATATTGGCCGTCCAAGATCGCAACGTGGACATGAGCAGGAGCGGTCTGCGATGCAGCAGCATGACCAGTCTGGCTGTCACTAGGAGAGCTTGAGACACAGGCCCTCATCAACGCAGACCCTTTTCGGTTGACCATCAAGGTAATATCATTTGCTGCACACTAGGAGCCCTGCTACGTGCTCACATGCGCTTCAGACGCGAACAGTGAGGTCACATCTCGTGCTAGATCCCTCTTTGCCTCAGGCGACAACACTGCGTTGGTGCAGATGCTGATCAACGGCATATTTTTGTGTTGTGAATGTGTTTAACAAACGTGAGCAATTATCAGACAGACAGGGTCAGCTCCCTGCAGGGTTGCCTTCAGCAAGTAAATCTGCAAGCCTGTTGAAACGCACGCGTCTTTGTGGTTGTTTCTGACAGAAGGAGTGGCATGGAATGGCACGTTCAGTATTGTAACTCGTGCCAGTGATGCCATTCACACAGGACTTTCCCGCGAGTTGTTACACTGTCGGTCCCGTAAGCTAGCAGCACGAAACAATCGGGTGATTGATGGTTGCGTCAATAGAATTGGTCAACGGACACAGATATCATCCAGCAACAGCTGCCCCAACGCAGCATGGACACTCTCGATGCACAATTGCAGGACGTCTTAGGTCCTTATAAAAGCTATTTCAGCTTGCAAGATGATGGCAAGCTCAGATGTGAAGTGAACGGGCACACGCTGCCAGCCCGTTCAGAGACTGTCTCCGCCTTTATCAAGTGAGCCTCCTTTGGGCATTTTTGACCGCATGTAGAACATGCGCACCTTGAACGAGGATGGGAATTTTGTAGGGGTCCTAAATTCCAGAAACTCGTCAAGAGGCACCAGGCAGAAGACGCTCTGAAGAAGTATGAGCCGTTCATAGTGCAGAGCAAGAACTTCCCGTGAGTATGTTGGGGCTAGGGATCTGAGGGCGGCAGGGTGCCGTGTAATGTTCAAAACACAATATTCAAGTGCTTGTCAAAGCATTGGGTGGTTTTCCGGCTTCCCTTCTTGATCTGGGGCTACTAACACTGCGGCAGCAGCAACACTGCTGCTGCCCCGCTCAAAGCACAACATCAAGGATCCTTCTGACCTGTCTGCTGCTATTTCGAAAACCATAAAACTGTGCAGTTACACGTGCGGTATGCATGCATGTGACCTCATCCGCTGTTTCGCCTGCGGCTGTTTGTGCAGCTTGATGCTGTACTGTGCGTTGACTGGTCAACTGATGGACAAGAGTGTAGAAGCAGTCAAGAAGCACATGCAAGGGAAAAAGTTTAAGCGAGCAAGAGGTAGGTCCATCTTGCACCATCAAAAACCACTGCCCAATAGGCCAACATGTAGCCAGTTCGTGCAGGCTGTTTGTTGGCAGAGGTGCTGCAGCCGCTGCTTCAGAGAAGTGCCTTGTGTTAGGCGGACATGGTGATGGTCTGATGCATACTAGGCAGAATCAGCAATAAAATGTACCTTCTTGCCAGCAGCAGCTGCACAAACTATTCTCCAAGGGCCGAAGGCTGGTGGTTGACAGGCATTTGCTGTGGCACTGCAGAGCGCTTCACAAACGATGAGATCGACTTGCGGCCAGAACCATCTTTAGAGTCCTTTGGCATCAAACTGCCAAAGGATCAGCAGCAGCAGCAGCAAGAGCAGGGAACTGAACAACAGCCTCAGCAAGAGCAGCAGCAGCAACAGAAACGTAGCCGCAAGCAGCAGCAACCCTTGCAAACAAATGGCTCAACAGCAGCAGCAGCAGCAGCAGCAGGTGGTGGCGGCAGTGGTGCAGACAGTGATGATGAGCCGGCGTTCTGGATGCCTGATGATGACTCAGAGGATGATGGGTCACATGAGGATGAGCCAGCAGGAGAAAGTGATGACAGTGAAGCTGAGGAAGCAGCAGCAGCAGCAGCAGACAGCAAAGATGATGATGCCATGGATGAAGATGCTGAAGCAGGTACGGGAAGCTGCTGCCAATATTATTTAAAGGTTTTCATCAGTGCAGCATCTGAGAAAGCAAACTGTTAGACAGCCCAGAGCCGATGGCACCTGCAACCAGCCAACCATGCCTTGCTGGGCTGCACAAGCAAGGGTTGCCTTCAATTGCATAGAAGAGGACTGCATGCCTGAATCTCAATGCCCTTCACTGTCCATGGCAGCCTATTACTACCTATGGCAAAGGTCTCAGGGGGAAGGGGGAAGGGATCTGTTTTGTTCAGCTGTATGTATGATTGACAGCATCATCTGTTCAATCAGTCTGCCAGACAGCCAGGCTCTATGTTGAGCCGTAGCCTGCACCTTGTCAAGGGCCAATGGTCTTGAGGTGCTGACACAGGTGCTGGTTGGTTGTCAAACTTTGACATTCTTGTGCTGCTTGCTGTTGCCTCAGGTCCTTCAGCTGCAGCAGATCCAATGGAGGAGGACGTACCGATCAGCAAACAAACAGCAGCAGCAGCAGCCGTCAAGCAAAAAAAGCAGAGAAAAGGGGATGGTAGGCATAGTAGCAGTAAGCAGCTGCCATCCGCCACAGCAGCAGCGATAGCAGTGAACGGAGCAGGAGGCATTTCAGCGGCTGGAGGGACAAAGTGAGTATGGCTGTGACACCTGGGCAGATAAAGCAAAAGCCGAGCCCCTGCCTGCCTTCTTCCACGACTAAAAGAGGTTGATTGTGTAGAGGTGACTGCCTGCGGTCGACTCACAACGTTCCTCCTAGGTATGATAATACTGTTACTTAGTAGACTATTGGCATTGGTGAAAGCATCATCGGCAGGATGAGGGAGCAAAGCCAGCTGCTGCCTTTACACTGCTGAGGGCCCTAGACATTTGAATGTTAGCAGGCGCTAGCTTACTGAGTTGGTGGGTCAGCAGTTGCTTTGCACTGCAGGGGTACGCAGCCTTCACCTGGAACCAAACACGACGTGCAAAGTCTTGTAGGTACTCTTGCAATGCACTGCTGAACATGCCTGACTGTTGTTGTTTTGATGCTGGGGTTTGCAGGAAAAAGAATATTGGCAGGCCAAGTCATGCCAAAAAGCCAAAGCACTGACGATGCCTGCCAGTCCCTGCCTTGTACTCAGGAAGCTTTCAGATCATACCGTATGAGGGAAGCAGTTGGCTTGCAAAAGCACTTGCCTGACTCGAGGCAGCTGCTGCAGCAGCTGATAGTGCTGATGCGTATTGCCAGCAGGAGACTAGGTGCAGCATTCGTGTTAACACTGCTGTTCGCCTGTGAAAAACAACTTTGCTGGAGTTGTAAACACGGCTAACGAGGTCGCCTGCATGTCATTCTCATGGCGCACACCACATAAATCGGATCCTTGGGTTGTGTCCAGGCACTACACAATGGTCTGTGCACAGACGGGTCGATATTCCACCGATGAGACTGCAGCGTAGAGGTGCCACCCTTATTCACTCATGGATTGTCTTTATTGTCCCAGGTGGTGTGGCTGCGATGATGCGCCATTGTGGGATTCTGATGCTGATCCAGGGTATTCGATACCGGTCCTCGTACCAGCAAGAGTTTCACCAGTAGCAAGGTCAGATGCCATTACACTCACGCGATGCATCAGACGCGCTATGCAGCACGCCACCCAAGCTGAGCTCAAGCTGTACTCCGAGCGCAGCATCTGTTGCGTTTATCAACACTTCCTTTACTGATTGATTGAAGGGATATAATAGTGTGAATGATCAGGTTCATAAGCAGCTTGCTGTAGGCAGTATTACAGGCAACAAGCCTTCATCAGCTCAACTGTACTGTAGCTGTGACCAAGTCTGTTGAGCCATGGCAGTTCGTCAGGCCATGGCGCTGATGCCACATATCTCATGCGTTTGATGCCGTAGATCCATCTTTAATTAGACTTAATCAAGCCATGGCCGAGACAAATAGGAATGCAGCACAGAACCCACTTGACGAGGTGTCAGTACCCCACCCCATGTCCAAAAAATGGATTCCCTACAAACATACAAATGGCATAGCAATATATCTGCATCACAATGTTACAGAAGGCCATGAGTTTGTGGGTGGCGAGTATATGGTGTCAAGCATTGTGAAGGGGTCAACAGAGCAGTGCCTCACTGCTCTCACACACAGGTGCACCTTCATGCAGTGGTGGAGCAGCAGGCCTTGAAAGCTAGGGCGGTTTGATTAATTTACAGCGCCCAAGCTTTGCTGCAGCAGCAACGAACCAAGCTGCACATCATTATATACCGTTGCCTGAGCCAGCCAATTCCTCCACAGCCAGTGAAATTAGCTGGTTACCAACCTCAGCAGCGGCCTCAACCAGCCCCACTACGTGTGCTGATACTGCCATGCAGGTCCAGCACCACCACAATCCTCGGCCCTGCTGCAGCAGTGAGTGTGCTGAGCAAGGAAGGCAATACACAGGTGACAACTGGTGCACCCTGCAGGTTGCTGCCCAACTGTCAGCTGATCACCACAGCAATATCAGCCTTGATGCCTGGCACTGTCCAGCCACTGGTTGGCTCGCCCTGTGTTGGCTGGACCTATCTGTCACTGATCATGTGCAGGCACCAACATCTTAGCAGACAGCAGCTGACATTACACAGGACGGACAGCGATGCTTGCTACAGCTCACAGGCCAGGTGCTACAGCCAGCGAATCAACCAGCCACAACAGATCAAGCAGCTGGTCTATGCGAGGCAGAAAGGTGGCAATTGATCCCATCCGCACCTTCAGTTGCTGAGGTTTGTGTGATAGATGACAAAAGAACTGATAATTGCTTTTGCAACTGCAGGTGCTGCACCTTGAACTGTTGCCCCCTCTGGGCAGCAGCTTCCTCACCTCCCTCTGTGCCCCAAGACACGCTGTCGTCAGGCAGACACTCAGTAAAGATGCAACTGGCATACACTGTATCATGTTCAGCAGCTTACCACAGCAGCAAGCAATGCATCTCCTGCAACAGCAGCAACACCAGCACAGACATGCAGGGTGCTGGCAGCATCAGCAGCAGCAGCAGCAGTGTATGTCCACGCATCACTGTGACCAGCGGCAGCATCACCATCAACATCATCATCACAATCACCACCATCACCAGCGGCAGCAGCAGTGGGTTTGTAACATTATCAGCTTCTGTAACATGGCCGGCTGTCTGGCAAATGCTATCAGTACAGGCAGATTGGTCAGCAGGCAAACCAGCAGCAGCAACAGTGGCGACAGCATATGGGGTTTAGGGGGGCAGTTATGGTCTCCTGTGCTGGTTACTGTAGCGGGTGGCTACACCATCAGTGGCCTTGAGGGGTACACAGGTGACACTGCACCTGAGTCACTGGTGACGGCCATACTCAAGGTCAGTCACTGGAGTGACTGAGTGCACGAGTTCGTGTTTGTGACTAGGACTTGCATTCACTGTTGCAGCCTGTAACCACCCGCAACGGGATGCCTGCTTTAAACCAGTCAGCTGCGATTGATTTGCCATCATCATGGCGGCTGATTTGTATTCACAGGGTGGAACCAGCATGCCACCATTGTGCAATGTCCAGGCTGGCAAATGTGGCCAAAAAAGGCATGGTTGTTCGAGTTGAATACACAAAGCTGTCAGAACTGCCCTGCTCATCTATGCAGGTAGACCTGGGTGGCTGGTTATCCAGCAGCAGCACCTGTCGCTGGTTGTACCAGGCTGCTCTGAGTTGTGGTGTTGTCAGTTTGCTGCTGGAGCGACTGCTGACTGCTGTCCCTCTGCTCAAGGAAGAGGTTGAGCAGCAGCGCTTCCAGGTGGGAACCAGAACAACTTGATCCTGCTTCAAGCTCTGTGCTTGTCATTCTTACGGTCTAGTGACTGGCATCTCCGCCTTGAGAGTCTATTCGGGTGTATCCTGTTCTCTGTATGTGTGCACCCTTGTCTGTTGGCCAGGCACACTAATTGCCTTACTTCACAGCAGCACTGCATGGCTCATGCAGGCAACACAAAACTGCTGGGAGGTTATCGCACATGCAGATCGTGCTGCTGACAAATTGCTGCAGGCGTATCCCTTCTCGCTGTTAGAGGATTCCATCACGGATGCCCTCAACAGCAGCAGCACACCCTCAGCAGCAGCAGCAGCCTCCAGACAGACCAGTGCTGATGGGTGGTCGCATGCTGCAGCCCCCTCATATCCTGGGCAGCAGCGGCAGCTCACTCAATTGAGCAGCAGAGGCAGGCAGCAGCAGCACAGCACCTATTGGGGCACTCTGTCAGCCTGGTCAAAAAGCATGGTGCACCGTGCACTGCCAGAAGAAGCAGCGGCACCAGCAGCACCGGCGAGCTCTGTACCCCAACAGCAAGGGCAACATCAAGAGCAGCTGTCAGCAGGGTCAGATTTGCAGACAGAGGCATCAAGCAGTACACACGACAAAGGTGTTGCTGCTGAGGCAGGACCCCTCATCACGGTGTCTGAGCTGAGCAGCAGTGCTGCATCCGGGGTGACTGGTGATGTGTATGAGCAGCTGGTGGGGCTTGATGAACATGGTCAACCCATCACAGGGCTCTGCAACCCGGTGAGAGTGACACTGCACCCTTATACCCATTCAGACCACTTTAAAACCTCACTAATGTTCCTCTCGCCAGGCACCTGCTGCTGCTCATCGTGCAGAAACCGGTTGCAGTCGGAGTCTCAATGCTGCAATGAGCATGCCGTACCAGTTACTTGCTCAGCGTTGCATGTGCAGCACTGCCAATTTGCCGGTGCCAAGCTGGCCTAGTATGGCGGTGGGGCCAATCCAACAGCTGATTGTGTAGGGGCTGGCCCGTGCATTGTGTACATACAGCTTGCCTGGTGCTGGCAATGACAAGGCGTGGCAGTTGGCTGCAGCTGCTGTGGCTGTCACTCATATACTGAATCCACTAACTGACCGTAAACCACACAACGCTTGTATCATCACCACTGCCTGTGTCGGTTCTGCTGTGCTGCTGGTGGTTTGCTGCAGTCCTTCTGGTCAGAGCTACACCAACCAGGAGGACCAGCACCTTTCAAGGTGAGGGGACGACAGCAGCAGCAGCAGCAGTGGTAGAGGAGGCTCTTATAGGTATGCTGTGTACTTCAGGCACAAGCGGAAAAAGGGGACAAACTTGCCATGCAAAGATTGAACCATACATCTGGTGGCAAAGAGGTGCCAGACCTATGTCTACTTCATTGTTTTAATGTTCGAGACAAGTGCAGCTAACAACAACATCCTTCTGCCGTCTACAAGCCTTATATTACCATAATAGCTCAGCTAGCAGTCCTTGGAACCGTCCTGCTCTGCCTCAAGAGTGGCAGTGCCTCTGCACTTGGGGCACGTCTTGATACCTGCTGCTGCTGCTATCACCGTCAGGTGCGAGGTCCTCAGTATCTGTCTGACCGGTTGAAGGTGGCTGCTGGTGCCCCGGCCTACAAGCTGCTGGCGGTGGATCTGGTATCAACACCTGCTGCTGTGCACCATATTGCAAGATACCTGCCATCAGTAAGGTGTGTTCAACAAACTTGTTTGTTCTGTTTGATACTTTGGACCATCAATAATTCCTGCTCTATGTTTGGTGATTGGGGCTGTTGTGGGTAAATTACTGTCCAGGAGATGCTTGCTGCATGCAGAATAGGCTCTTTTGCATCTATTGCTTGTAGTACATCTATTGCTACATGCTTTTGGCATAGGCTCTGTGTGTGAGATGGTTTCCTGATAGAACACTTCAAGTGCAAAAGACTCGGACATGACTTGAGTATGAATGCAGCATGGATGCAGCTTGAAATGCAGTCTTATCCAGCGTGCAGTCAGACCACACCACTGTCGGCAAGCTGCAGTCCTGCTGTCGTTCAGCAAAGCTAAAGATTCTGATGCTGAGGTGATGCCCTGGCTGCTGTTCCTGCAGGCGCTGCCGTGCTGCCTCATGTTTTGTTATCAACATGATGGTGCCCACTGCAACTGGTGTGATGAATCTGGTCATGACGTTTGGCAGCATGAAACATTGGAAAACCTTCAGCCAACTGCTTAACACGGATAACAGCTGCGGCAATGGCGGCGGCAGCAGCACCAGCGGCAGCAGCACAGGGTCGAGTGATAACTGCAGCAACAACAGCAGTAGCAGGAGTGTCGCTGACAGCAGCACTGGCACTGCGGGTCGAAGCAGTAACAGCAGCAGCAGTGGTAGTGGTGACAGTAGCAGAAGCAGTTCTGGGTTTGATCATGTCCTACACAGGTAGGTTGACTGCTGGCCACATCAGGACACCTGGTGGCGCTTGCAGCTGTTGCACAACCACCTACCCTGAAGCAGCCAACGGCAAACCACAAAACCCAGCCTTGTGGCTGCTATCAGCAAGGTCAGCTGCTTACAGCAATTGTACACCCTCAGTGGTTTTCACTGCCTCCTTACCTTCCCAAACAATAAAAGACCACACCATGCATCTGCAGGTTCATCACCTCAAGTGACAGTGAGCGCAGCAACATCTTCAAGATGATCCCTCACATTGAGGTGGGTCCCTGGGTGCTAAAGCAGACTGTGGGCACCACACCCGTCATCACGGGGCGCAAGCTGCAGACCAGCTACCACCTGACTCACAAGTACATGGAGGTGGACATTGATGTCACAACCTGCAAGACAGCCGGCTACATTGTGCAGGTGAGGCGTGGCAGTGAGACCTGATGCTTGCTGTGGAGCTGAGCCATTGCAGTATGCTACATGCTTCCTGACATGTGATGCCATGAAATGTTGGCACCAGCCCACAACACCGTGCAAGGTTGTCTGTGGGTGGTGCCAGTGGGGTGCAGTATTTTGCTGGAGTTAACCGAGACACTGACACCCAACCTGTGAGAGGCGCAGGGTTCTAAAACCTATATTATCTGCAAGTGCACTTAAACAAGCAATTTTGGCTGAAATCTCCACTGTGCTTTCATGACTTGTTGGTGCTATTAGGCCGACTGTTTGTGAGGCGCCGAGGAGGTGCAATATCAACTTCAGCATACTTGCGCACCCCGTATGGTTTGAGGCAAGCATTATTACGTGAGAAAACCTTTTTGCTGTTGCAGTCCATCAGAGGCATGACGACGTCATTGGTAGTTGATCTGAGCTACCTGCTTGAAGGTCAACTACCCAACGAGCTACCAGAAGTGTTGTTGGGGGCTGTCAGGTTCAGCAACATCGACATGTCAGCAACCACGCCGCTGGATACGCGAGCGGAGGTGCCGTACTGGCCAGAACCATGGAAAACCCAACCCAGCAGTGCTCTGATTGACAGTAGCATCAACAGCAGCAATGCTGCTCCAGCAGCAGCCAGTGCTTACCAGTCAACAGTCTGAACAACAAGCGCCTCACAATACAAAATGCGGCAGGAGGAAGGACTCAAGCAGTCCCAAGATAATTTGTTAATCGTATTTTTTCCCCTCACAGCTGCAGCTTCAGGCCTGCAGCCCCTGCCCGCACTTTGGAGAGGGCTCCGGAATGCGTCTGAGCAGCTGCTTTGAAAGCTTGTATTGTCTGTAGTGTGGGCTCGTGATCCTTGCTGCGCCTCGCATGTTGTTCACATGGTCCAATGCTGACAGCGCTCCTCGTGTAATGAACAGTCACGTTGCTACGGCTGCACTAACTGCTGCAGGGTGCATTTATGCCACTTAGATAGCTGATCAAGATCGCATGGCATGCCGCACGTGAGTACTTGAGGACATAAGCGGGTGTTGTTCAGCCTGACCTGCAGCGTCATGCAGCCACGCCTAAAGTCTGACCTGCCACTGACGTCGGAAATTATAGCGCGTATACGGTCTCTATTTCCTGTTCAACAGCCGGAAGAGGAACCTGCTTCACCCGTAGCTACCAGCAGTACGGTTCCATCGCTTGACACCAGCCAGTCCACAAAGCAAGTAACCTATGAGCTGAGGCCCCTGTCATACGTAGAGTGTAGTCCAGATGACTTCAGAGGTAGTTTCAAAAGTGATCTGGGTGTCAGCTTGCGGCGTTTTTCCACACCCTTCAACCTCAGCATAGCATTGCCCAGCATCATGTGCCTGCAGCCTGAGCAGAAGTCAGCTTCAGCATCGCGCAGACGCCTCAGTGATGCCGGCAAAAACAAGCCACGCTGGCTTACGCAGCTGCCCATGCTTACAGCAGACCACAGCATCAGCTACAACAGCAAGAGCAATGTGCAGAAGCTGATGCTGAAAGCAAACCTCGACCTTAACAGCAGCAGATACAGCGGGGAGGTCACATGGTTTGCAAACTGGGAGGGACAGCCGGCCAAACTTAAGTTCAGGTGGAGCGAAAGCAACCCCAGCACCCTCTTGTTTGATGCACAGATGGGGATAAGGTAATGTCTCAGGTCAAGCAGTCACAGATGTAAGCAGCACTTGGTGGGGTTCTCCACTTACCAAGGTGTTGTTCATACAGGTATATCTATACATGCACATTGTTGTAGATAGGTCACCAGCAACACGTACAATATGGCCCAAGGCAAACTCTTTGCATGCAGCAAATGTGTGGTGCGTGTGGGGCCTTCCTGCATTACATGCTGCAGCAGCGCTCTGGGCTCCAGAGTCTGGGGTGAACTTGCTGTTATGTGAAAGCACAGGTGTGCATGCGTCAACATATGTGTCATCGCTTTATCTCAATGCAGAGCAAGCGCCCATAAAATCCGGCTTACTGGGCATCCACATCAGCTGCATTCAGCCTCTTTGATGCTAGGACCACCAAAGGCACAGAATGATACACCAACCTTGCAACCCCAGCCCTTAGTCGCAACCAGCAGCAGAAGCAGAAGCAGCAAGGCAAAACCAGTAGGAGGGACTAGCAGCAGCATTGAAGATGGTAGCAGCAGCAGCGGCGCAGCAGATCAGCCAGCAACCAAATCCTTTAATCAGCCAGGACTGCAATATGAACTGGGATGGAATCTACAGCACAACAGTCCTGTAATATCAGCTACCCGGCGGTTCAGGGAAACCAGTGATGGCAGTAGCAGCCACTGGAGCCTGAAGCAAGTACGAGCAGCATTTGATGGGAAGTCGAGTGCTTTGTCACTTTCAGCAGCTGGCGGGTGTTGGAATTTTGGCATGATGTTCCCCACAGAAGCCACTGGTCCCCTGGGACTGCCTAAGCTGGGTCAAGCAGGGCTGTGGCCAAAGGTGTTGCTGACCCTGACACCAGATCTCACTCTGTGATGACAACACCAGTAACACAAGTCACAGCTGTTCATAGCATCAAGGCTGACTGCCAGTCACTCTGTACGCTAGCGCTGGACTAGCCTAGTACCATAACTAGTCCCAAGTCAGGACCTGGATCGGGAATAATCATAGGCTCAGGAGTCCACAACAGGATTACCCAGGCAGCACCTTGCCCGGCAACTTTCAGTTGCACATCCTTCCAGCGAACCCGTCCTGCAGCCACCCACGGTCAGGCGATGGGACCAATCTAACGACCCCAGGTTCGTGAGGCTCAAGTGACAAGCCTTGCACTGGATGCTGACAATCTGCAACTGACCTGACACTCCTCAAAGCAGTTTCACCTGGCAACACTGTTGCTTGAGAGTGACAGTCACTCCCACAAAATCAGTCAACCCAATCTTGAGCTCTTTAAGCCTTCTGAGCCAAACTTGCAGGCTGGATATCACAGCTGTCACCATACTATGCTTTGGAAGCCCTCATGAGAACACACGACTAATTTAACACCACTTACACTACAGCCTGAAGCTCGCTATTGCATGAGGTACTCTCTCTGCCCGCGGATTTGGCAGAATAGTCCACCCACGCCAGTGACACGTGACTTCAAACCTGGGACATGACCCCCGCAGCACTGCATCTGCAGCACCCATTGCTATGCTGGAATGCCGCTCGGTCAAAGATGACTGACACATGCACCCCCCTCACCACACTGTCTCAATTTCTTTTACAGTGCTGCAAGCAGCAGACACAGGTGAACCTTCGTCACTTGCCGGCATACAATTACGCCATGCACCGCATAGGACAGATGACTCTCAAATGCATGTCCCAGCCTGCATTATCCAGGCCTGTTTCTCAAGGCCAGAGGAACATGCCATCAGCAGTCAGGGCCTACCTGCTACTGCGGCACTACTACACTACATCATGGCAGAAGAGCGCAACAATGTGTGTCTCACATTGGCAACAAAGGAATTTCTGGAGACCAGGAGCCAGTCTGCTGGCAGCAGCCAAAGAACTCATAAGCCCGAGTTTACCATGAATTGACATGGGCGATTGCAGGCCTTTCCAGCTTGGTGTTGCCCGTCCGTGCAGCGACGATCCCAAAGTGATAATGTTTCCTGATGTTGATGCCCCACAAAGAAACGCAACACTACACAGCACTCTCAAAGGTATGCAGTATGCACAATCGCTGATATGGTACCGTCAGCAGCAGTCAATGCTGTAATTTCCCTTATATGCAGTTGCAGCTAAGTGGACTGCCCATTGCCTCGCCATCAGCAGGCAAGTTGTAAAAGATAACGACTATATCTGCATAGAAATGGACCACAGGTATCATGCATATATAGCAGGGAAGATTGCACTGCAGTTGGCTGGGCAGAGATGCTTGATACAAGAGGCCATCCAGCAAACAGACTGGTTAGAGCGGCTTGGACAGCGCATGCAGATGATGGCACCCAGCCGCAAGACAGGCCACTGGCGTTGTGCCTTGATGGTTGATACTGACCGAGGCCAGAATACAAAGGAGTTGCAGACGCTGCTGTGCAGCTGGCATAAGATGCTGAAGTGAGTGTCGGTAGATAATGGTGCAGGGGTGCATGTTGGTTGTAAACCCAACAAAACTTTGTGAGCTCTTCCAGGTAGGTATATATCCTGTCAGGAGGCAAGAACACTGACAGGAACGCCAATTGGCACCTCCTCCCGCTGCTCCTTCTGCATGAAGATCTGTGGCAGCACCTCTGTCAGCTGCAAAACGCTGCCAATAATTAGGTCTACACCAGGTATGTGTTGGTGCTGCTGCTCTGCTGCAAGTGTGGGCGATACTAGCACTGAGAATATTCCCAGCTCATGTGCTGCTGTGACATTCCGTAAGCTGTCATCCACAAAGATGGTGCTCTGTGGACTGGCGCCTATCTGCTCGAGCACCAGCTCAAAGCTCTGCGGGCAAGATGACACAGGCAGGCAGCAGCATAAGCCAGGCATGCCGCAAAGGAAGGTTGCAGGACGACAATTATCCAGTCAAGGTTAGATGCAGCTGCAGCTTCAGATGATACACTGATCAGTCAGATGGTTACATCAACTGCACACTGCCTACGTCTCACATGCTGTCCTGAACTAATTCCAACATTGGTGCTGACCTTTCTCTGTGGCTTGCACATCACAGGGGCTTCTGGCGTCAGAAGTCCTTTGCTGCTGGCCAGATCCATCACATTCTCGAAGCACCAGATGCTCTGCAAAAACAAGCAGCAATAACACATGGGTGGCTGTCATACACACAACACAGCACTAAACTGCTGCACTGGCTGCTATGGCAGTGGATGTACAGCCAGCAAGGTTCAGCTGGTGCTGTACACAAGGAAGTTTGGAGCAGTCCATGGTACAATGAAGCACAGGAGGCAGCGCTGATGTTGTTGATGACAGTCGTTGCCATCGCAACGCCTTCAGAGCTTGAAACGCCCACCTGGAAGCAGTCTGTAAGCCCCATCCTGGTCAAGCAGGCTGCTGCATGCTTGGCGTCTGCATTTGTAAAGATGTGCCGCTGAACATTCAGGTCTTCTAACAATTTATGATGGGATGGTTGGGCATGCAGCAGCTGCTCATAGTTCAACGTGCCGTGTACGTTGGCATGCCAGTCATCATAGTCCACATTGTATCCTGTTGCTGCGAGTCCTGCCATGGTTGTTCCATACTTGATATACAGCTCCTGCACAAGCTGCTGGGCTTCCTGTGGAGGCACCTTCACCTTTTGCAGCATATACTCTGCAACCATGCAAGCGATGCGAACCAATGATGCATGTGTGTACAACAGGCTTGACAGTCCAGGACATGGGCAACCTTCTGTGGTTCTACTGCAAGCTACTGTAGCTGCTGAGGGCCATCACCAGCGGATGAAAGCAACTTCAAAATACATGCGCATTCGACTACAAACTGCGTTCAAGGCGTCAGCAACAGGGGGCCCCACCTTGAATATTTTGCCGCACAGTCTGTGGAATATCGGGGTTGTGATATAGAGTGTCGTCCAAATCAAATATAATCGCCTCAAAGTCTCTGTCACCACAAAGCAGAGTGCTTTTGCGACTGAGCTGCATGGTTGCTTCCAGGACTGAAGGATCACAAAGGGCTTCTGTGTTGCTGCAGCGTCAGCCTATGCTCGACTTTGCTGGCTAGCTTGATACTTTGAGTTGCCTGGGACAATTGCCAGAAGCCCCTGGACACTGTACTCCTTGACGGCTCCAATGGGAATAAACTGGTAATGAGACTCGCTATCAAACACTTGAGATGCTCCAGAAGTATGCAGTCATATGTCATATCAGACAGGGGGACGAGCAAGTACAGTGTTACACACTGAGTGTACCCTACAACGCTTAGCACGCGTGCCATCGTTTCTGCATCACCTTTGAGCTGACATGCACTCAGGTAAGCTGCATGTTTGTTAGCTACCTGACACGGCATAAACACAGCGCCGAGTGACCAGTGATCAGCATGGAGCATTCTCACCAGTGACCAGCATGCCAACACCTTCACTCCAGAACTCAGTGACCAGCATGGTCACTGAATTTCTAGCCAACTCCTACAATTACGCATGGCATCGTCATCCCTGGATGGCGGGCCCCTCGCATGTTAGTTCATTTGCCAGCTCATCCGATGAATGTTGCATGGCTCTATCTCTTTTGCTCGGTTGCTGGCCTTGAGCCTCAGATCATCATATTATGTTGATTTTGTTGGACAGAAATGATCATCATATTATGTTTATCTTGTTGGACAGAAATGAAAGAAGCCTACACCTCAGAATCTCTGTTGCCATCTCCCCTTAGGCTGACCCATGATTGATCCATGGTCTGCTGATGTTGTGACACCAAGTCAAACAATGTGATCAGCAGCTGGAGAAGACTAAGTGACGTGAGAAAACAGGTACGTTAAACAGTATAGGGCTTATAGGGCCCACTTGCAACAGTAGCATTTGCTGGCGCTGCCAGCAATATCAGCCTTGAAGTAGTTCCTGTAGGCACGTGTACATCACTGGACAAGGCTTATTTGGAATGACTTCTTGCATGCTTTTACAATCACACTGTTGATAGAAGTCGCTTCGTTACTTGTTGTGTGCCAAAAAATGCGGGAGCACAGAGCACAACCAAGCCAACAAACACCAGAAACAATTGCTGGTAGCAACACAATATATGGGGTGCTCCAGTGTGATTGTCTCGTGGGCTTGTTATTTGGCTGGCAATATTGGGGGTTGATCAGACAGTCAAACATACAAATGACGATCTCAATGACTTGAAATTCTTGAATCTTGATACCAAAGTCCCTCCCCTTGCTTCAGTGTAGTAGAATCTCATGTTGAACCACTGCGGCAATCATGGCATAATCCCTAGCACAGTAATGCAGCATGTGAAGTATGAAGCAGTAGCACGTTTTTGGGTTGCTGAAAGGAGGCAACAACCACAATGAACTGAAGAATGTGGCTGCAGCAGATGTTTCAGCTGGCTAAACAGCAGGCAAAAACAACACGATCTCCATAGGGGGGCACACTAGTATACAACAGCAACAAACAATCACCACTTGTTCATCATGTGTGAAGTTCACAGCCATCAGTCCAGTGATATGCAACTGCTTTTGCTCTTGCAGGGCCCTCTATCATGCATATAATCCCCAGCAGTTGGCCAAGACAAACATATGCACTTGACTATCCCACTTGTTGCGGGTCAGCAACTGCCAACCGGTAATGTCCTGTCTGGCAGACTGCGACAGCGCCTGCCACTTCATGCAGAACGAGTGCTGAGCTGATGAGAAGCTGCTACACCTAGTACTCTTTATGACAACAGGTTCCTCCAAATCCGCAGCGCGCAGGTAGGCTTGCCCCCGAAAATTTGGCATCAGCAGAGCCCTTGTCAGTCTTGGCAGTGGTTCTGCAGGGGTGTGGTACATCCAGCCACCTGACAAAGGCTCCACTGGTGCTTGCTTGTGGCCATGCCTTAGTTACTGCCCTGCTGCTGCAGTAAGCCAGCACTCAATGATAAGCACAGCTGCTCAAGCGCCCCGCTGTTCATGTGATGACGGCACCACAACCAGAGTTCGCCTTGCCAGCAGCAATATAGCCCATATTGCTGCATGTGCTTGCATTCATTGGTCCAGCTTGCTGCTGAAGAACAAGAAGGTACCACGGCACTGGCTGGTAGTTATGGTGGTCACAGAGCCCCAGCTTATGACAAGCCACTGCTGCCGTGCTTGCTTTTAAGGACGGCCCATGTCTTCTGGGGGGCGGGA
>JABEVS010000203.1:0-23343 GCA_018290735.1 Coelastrella sp. MACC-549 | reverse complement strand
AAATGGGCTTGACAGGTGTTCAGACGTTGCTTCTTCCGATCTCACAGCACAAAAAAAATCCGGTTTCTTATACGAGTAGAGTGGGTAATAAAAGATAGGGGGGGGGGGGGACATCGCCGTCAATCATGATTTATCCCTCTCCAATCTCCCATCAGGACATAGGGTTCTGACTGTAAGTGCTTGAGGGAGATCTTGGCTCTCGGCATTGTATGAGAGGGGTTCTTGGGTGGTTTCCCCCTTCACGATTGAGATCGAATAATCATGCATTCCGCCTTGTCCAAAAGTGAACTGAATCCACTGGGTAGAATTGAGGCGCGGGGCCGATGGCAGTAAATGCTATGGCTGCGAAGTACTGATTATTGTAAGTGCATGAGGTGATCACTGTTGTTGGTAACCCCAGGGTGACCCCGGGCCACTGGTCTGGTACAACAACTTCTTACCGCCTCAGCACAACTGCTGCAACCTCTTCCGAGTGCCATAGGGCCCTGTTCTCAGGACATGGCTCAGCATAACAGCCTCATTCATGCTCACTACACTGGCACCGTCATCTAATAGCCTTACTGCAGACCCTGTCAGTGTCTTGCCTGAGATTACTGAACAGCTGCAGCCAGATCCAGCTGCTCTACTTGGCAAGCTACTGCCAGTGGCCACCACCAGACCTGCCACAGCATCTACTGCTGCTGCTGTCCGAGGGTAGCTTTGTAACTTCTGGCGGGCAGCGGACCTTCGGATCACCACAATCATCACAACCATGTGAGACAGCGGCAACCTACCTGGTATTACTGTGGCTGTGTAGTACATGTACAGCACCATATAGGCATGACAGCTGTGCAACATTGTGCTCGAAGGCACAGGCCATTGGTGAGCCTGCACAACCCTAGGGCAGGCCTACCTGACATGGTCTGATGTGTCTGCTCCATCAGCAGCTGCAATCAACAGGGACCAAGATGACTCTGGACTGATATCACTCAACAGTTCTGCCTCCAGTACCAGCAGTGTAGCGCGACAGAGTGGAAAGTCCTTGACTTGATGCTGCTCTAGCCAGCGCCTCAAGCTGGACATCAAGTAGCTGCCAACCTGAATGCAAGGCACAGAGACAGCGACAGTGAGCAATATAACTGAGAAGGCTGCTTGTGTTGAGCAATGCAGCAAAACTGTGGTAGGGGCCCTCAGGTAGTGCAAGCCAGCAAAGTGCTGCTGATGGACCATTCAATTCCCAGTGTTCTGTGGTTGAGTAGAATGGGTGGCCACGTGGATTATAGCCTGTGGTTTGTCAGTACGCATGCAGTTAGAGACACTATGATGGCACTGTGCACAGCCACAACCACATGTCGACCTGCATGTATCCATAGTTGAATGCTCTGAGCGAGCCTGCCAGCAAGCAGTAGCTGAACACTTCCTGCCAGCATGTCGGCACCAGAACGTCTGCATCTATGCTCTCCAGGCAGTCCTGCCACAGCAGTAGCTGCTGTACTTGCGGCAGCTCCAGTATATGCAGCGCCTGATGCTGGGAGCCACTGCTGCTGGGTGTTGAGAGTATGCAATGTTCCTTGAGCTGCTGCACTAGGGTCTGCAAGTGTATTGCTGCTTTGGAAGCTGCACGTGCATGATCACCGGCTAGTAGATGATACCTTCATGATGCAAAACATAGACAGACTCTCAGCTGTAAGTAGGTGGCGTGCAGGATAACTGCACTAGTGCTTCTACACTATTGCTTGCAACGGTTGCCGAACCGGGAGTCCTGCAGGGCTTCGGCAGATAGAAGCACAGTAGCCAGTAGGTATGCAGCCAGTTGCCTTCGAGGATTTACCTGACTGTTGCCAAGGGATCTGTTGTTGATTCTGCTATGGTGGCATAATGTGCTGCTGTTCTCAGCCCTAGATGCTGACGTAGGTAATTCCCTGACTCCTTCTCCACATCAGCCGATCTTTGTTGTTTGTTGATACTGTCAGCATCAGTGGTACCCTTTTGGCTGCTGTGCTCTTGCCTGACCACCAGCAGCTCCAGGCAGTGTTGAGCATTGGTGGGCTGCAAAGTAGTGGCTGCTGCAGCAGCAGCCCAGTCCCCTGAAGCAGCAGAGCACGCGTCCTGGATGCATTGGGATACATCACCCATGGTACTGGAAGGGGTGGCAGTGCCAGGCAACCAATTACGATGCTGCCATCACAGCATGCTCACAAGCATCCATAAGCCTGATATCTGTGTATTTGTTGCCATGGTTTTGAGATTCTAAACGGTTTTTCCTCGGGGGACTGACTGCTCACTGAGTGACTTACCTGCAGCTTCACATCTGGCGGCTTGAGCTGCATACACCCTCTGCATCAGCTTGTGGTCAACACCGCCAAGTTGGCCAAGAGCCAGGATCAACATGGCTGCCTGCTCAGGCTCATTGCCCAGATGCAATGCTGTCACAGCTGCAGTCACATCACTGACAGTGAGCGCTGCACAAGCAGCAAGCAGCGGCTGGCCTTGGCACCTGCAGGACAGACCACATGTGGCACATGAATGCACAACCTGGGCACTACAGGGAGTCTCACAAGCCATAGCTTGCGTGTTGGACCAAGTGCAGATGCGGAGGGGAGAAGTCAAAAGGGGACTGACTATGTGCAAGCTGATGCACTGCATCGAGCACTGGGGTTCCAAATTATGCAGTGCCAGGTGTTAGACCAGCGTCTGTGGCTCATGTACTGTCCACAAGCTGCTATAGCTCACAGCAGGGCCCCTGTCTTTCGAAGTCATTCTACCAAGCCGCCTCACCTAAGAGCCTTGGCCTGCGCACTGCGAACTTCTATCAGCTGCGCCACAGCTTCTGGGTCTGTCACTGCAGAACCACCATAGATGCTACTGGTGCTCTTCATGCGTGCAAAGCTTGCAGAGAAGTTGCTACAGGCGCGGCTCAGAACGTTCCTTGCAGGAACACTAGCTGCAGTGCTCAGGTTGCCGTCATGATGCACTGCTGTTGATCCATCATCTGTTGCAGGACTAGCCAATGCAGCACCAAGACTCTGGGACCTTGCTACTGGTGCAGCAGCAACAGCATCAGCACAAGCCGCAGCAACTGCAGCTGTTGGGCTGAGGCTGCTGGTGGAATGCAGTAGACCACCCGACACTCTGAGTGGTGGTAAGCTCTCCCTTGTTCTGCGCTGCAGAAGTGGATGCAGTCCTGTAGCCGGCTGCTGCTGTGTAGGCAGTGCGGGGGGACTGCCAACCTCTTGACCTGCTGCCGGTCCAAGTATAGAACGTGTGGGACTGTTGGGCTGCATTGCGCTAGCTGTTACTGCTGATAAACGTGCTGGGCTTGGCAGCCCTCCTGTTGCTGCTGGGGAGTGCAGGGACGTCTGCAGCTTGGAGCCTGAGAAGTGCTGGTAGCCCCTGCACCAGCATCACACCGCCGTCATGCAATGGAGTCCAGGCCAAAAAACGATGCCAGAACAAATGGCAACAAGCCCAATGGTTTGGTGCAATAAGCCCAGGCGCATGCTGGTTGACCCCTGTGTTGAGCAGCAGCTGCTATGTGCAGAAAATAGAGTGTAAGGGCTGCAAGATTTGCTGGTGTCCAGCAGGTGCAGCCTGTTGAGAAATCCTGCTTGTCAGATACCAGCAGTTTGTGCAGTTTGTAAATTGCTGGCTTGTTGCAGGATTTGCAGTGCTATGTGAGCATCTGGTCATTGGCAGAATTCAGCAAGAGTGCATGACACCCACCCACAAGCTTGCACTGCTGCAATGTTAGCGGCTGTGCTGTATTGCTCCTTGCACTTCAACATCTCAATCAGTGCAGTTGTCTGACCTGACACCAGCATCATAGGCAATAACTGCTTCATTGGGGCTCCTGTCTTGGCTGCTGCATCGGCGCGCATCTGGAGCAGCTTGCACCAGTACTGCTGGGAAACAGCAGGAGCCTGCAATGACAGCAGCAATATGCCAGTACAGCGATGCAATCAGGCACAAATCTGCATCTCAGACACAGAACAACATGCTTCTTCTACCACACCACAGTTGGTTGCGTGCATGATTCAGGCAATGCATACAAACCATGAAGCAGGTCCTGGGCATGATTGTCGGTGCTGCAAAACACGGTCTGGATGGTACACAGGTGTGGCGGTACCTTGAAGAACACAGCCAATACCCCTTATGATGACTGCATAAGCCAAGGCAGATGAGTCCTATTCATTGCGGCCTACACACATCTACACCAAGGTGTAATCTCTCCTCCTCACCACAGCCAAACTGGCTCACCAGCGACAAAGCACTATCCCAGTCGTCTATCTCCACCAGCAGATCACAGCATCTCTCCAGGTTGCCAGCCTGTAGCTGCAGCAGGGCAGCATCGCGCAGCACCTCGTCCTTCTGGGCTGCCCCAACAGAAGCAGCTTTAACCCCGGCTCGCCCTCTGGCACCCAGCTCCAGCTGGTTTGCCGCTGAGCTCAGTGCCTGCCTGGTGGCTGTCATGTGCTGGAAACCACAGGAATCACTGGCTGCTAGGGGCTTGACAACACTGCCGCCCATTTCCGTGCTGGTTCCCCCTGCAGTGGCTGTTGTAGGACTGCTCTGGCCAGCAGACAGATGGACAGCGGCTGCAGCGGCCAACTGCCAGAGAGCATTTGCTGCTCCAGGACAACAGAAGCAGCCTGATATCTTCTTGAATAATTCTATGCGGGCTGTCACCGACAAGCTGTCTGCTAGTACAATTTCGTTACTGCTGCTGTAACTGCTGTTGTTGGCTGCTATGTAATGAGAGGACCATTCTGCCAGCTCCTGGGAAGCTCTACCACACATCAGCGGCAAAGTATGAGCTGCATACTGCCCGGCCTACAGATTTAAACACAGCTTGTTGTGAAATGGTATTGGAGCTTGGCAAGAAGCAGCTTGCATACAGTTACTGTGTCGAACATCTTTCACGCAGCACCCAGGTTGGCGGTTTATAGCCTCTGAAGCCCATATGAAACCCTTCAGGTACAGAAGTTTTATGTGCATCGGGTGTCGGACTGAAGCAGGTCATATGAGTTGCTGGTAGTTGAGGTCACCTGGCCCCGAGGTACGATGTGCTCCAAGAAGCACCTGACCATCAATCCTGCAACCAACCCCTTCAGGTCCCAGAGCCGCACTGTGGTATCTCTGCTGGCACTTGCCATCACCCAAGGGCATGCAGGGTGGATGCTCAGTCCATATACATCACCGTGATGGCTGTGGCAGAGATGAACACATTGCTGG
Source organism: Coelastrella sp. MACC-549 (assembly GCA_018290735.1). NCBI lineage: Eukaryota > Viridiplantae > Chlorophyta > Chlorophyceae > Sphaeropleales > Scenedesmaceae > Coelastrella > Coelastrella sp. MACC-549. The sequence goes on along the minus strand of JABEVS010000203.1, from coordinate 18,132 downwards.
CTCCTGATGTCCCATGCACGGATCATTGAGTCCCAGCTGCCTGCAGCAGTGAGAATTAGGGAGGAAGACCTTTTCCAGAACCTGCTGAACAGCTCAATGACATCCAGCTTGTTGTTGCGCTTGAGTGCACAATCAGATTGACTCAGGGGCAGAAGTCTTGATAAGACCCTACTTCAGCAAACTGGCGACTACCAGGATTGGCTTATAGCTTGGCACCATGCCAGTTGCAACATGCGCCAGAGGCTGACATACAGCTTTGTGCCAGTATTGAACTGGTGTTTACTTGCTGCTGCATTTCCCACCTGTGAATACCAACCAAGGAACTTCGGGATGCCAACAGAGTGCCCGAACTTCACTCTTGTGCCCCACAAGCAGTGCAATACATGTCCCCGCCTTGACATCCCACACACGAGCTGTTGAATCATCACCACCACTCAGCACCAAGTCATCTAGGAGTGGTGACCAAGCAACACTGAATGACTTCTTGGAGTGCCCAACCAAGGTTTGCAGCAGGCATTCATCGCCGGGGATATTTAGGTCCCAGATGTAGACTGGGCCCCCTGCACTCGTGGTTGCCAGTACCCACTTATCCTTGGGGTGCCAGGCGCATCCAAAAGCTCCACTAGGGTGCCGTAGAACCTGCAGACCAGTGGATTGGCACCAGGCTAATAACTGCATCATATGCATTCGCTGCCCGGGTCCATTGCCGCTGTTGCATGTCTTCATATGAGTGTAGCCATGGCCCAATATTGCTCTCTGGCAAAGCTACATGTCCCATCCCATCGCTTGCTTGGTACCTAAGCCGCAACTTCCAGAGTCACCGTGAGCCCTGAGTGTTGCAAAGCAGATACAAATCCAATCGCTTGCCACCCTTCAGCAGTTCAGACGCTTTAAATGCCAACACATCGCACAGCATGCTTGCACAAACCCTTATTTTAATCCCATCTGTCTTGAAAGCAGTCACTACTCCATCCTGGCCACTTGACACAAGCAGATTAGGCTCAGTGGGGTGCCAAGACACCTGTTGTACAGACACATATGACAACAGGAAAACGGTGAGGTGAAGTGAGCCCACGGACACAGTGTACATTCTCCCAGATTAACAAGCATACACTTTGGCATGTGACTGTTTAACAGACAAGGCTATGTGCTGTGATGGCTGATGCCTAGAGACCGGCAAAATGGGCTGCTCCTTCAGATCAAGTTCTCAGGACTGAGTGCTCCATAGATTAGGTTTGTGCTGCAGCAGCCACCCACCCGCAGAGACATCTTGCTGTGGATCTGCCACTTCTTTTCCACGACTCCCTTGGTGTAGTCATACAGGTAGACGGCCCCACTAGCACTGCTGGTTGCTAGCTGACGACCATCAGGAGACCAAGCCACCGAGTACAGCACCGTAGCTACTCCAGCAGGCACAAGTATACAGTAGCACAAGAAAATCAAATGTCAGCAGAGCCGCCCATGTGTGCAGACACCACTTGCTCCAGTACAGTATGAACACTGTCCTGGCATCGGATGCCAGGACTCCTTGAAAGCAGTGCCTTGAGCGCAACAGTGATTGAGTCACCTTGATTGTGTTCGCCAAACGAGGTGCCTGCAGGAAGTTCCAGCGACTTGACGCAGCAGCCTGTTGCTGTGTCCCATATCCTCACTGTACCATCATAGGAGCATGTAGCTAGCAACTGATGATTGTGAGGAGCATAGCAACAGTCAAATATTGTTTCTGTGTGCCCTGGCTGTGTTGACCAAAGAGTTTCTTGAGTGCTGATATCATAAACCTTGACCTGCACGACAGAAAAGGAAATTGGCATGGTGGGCTATGCAGACAAGATTCGACCTGTTGCTGGTATGCTGAACTTGTCATTGATAAAGCAACTAACAACATGAAGCAACTAACAAGCTGCAGGCGCCTGATCTGCTTGCATGTTGCATGGCTGCCTGCCTGCAGTGCTTTGAAGTACACTTGTGTCATCGCTATCTGCCAACTGATATGCTGGCTGTTGGCCAATGCAGCCAAAACATGCTCACAGTGCCATCTTGGAAGGTCAACAAAGCTTTGCTGGTCCCGGGGAAAAACTGTATGGACTGTGCAGGGACCCTGCCTGCCTTTACACTTCTGAGAGGTTGCTGCTGGCTCACATTCCACAGCTGCAGCACCCCTGCTCAGCAATGAGAAACGTTATTTTTGGTTTAAATAAACTGAATTAAATATCCTTTCAGATAAAATACAAATATCCTTCTGAAGTTGATAAATTAAGGCACACATACACATGTAAACCATCACACGGCTGGGAACCCAAAGGGTAGTGAGCACAGCTGTGCTCAAGAGTGGCAAAGGCCTTACGCAAGCCAGGTGAGTGTTTTAAGGGGCACCTGTAGCCACTGCAAAAGCCAAAGGCAAAAAGTCAATGGATCATTCACCTGTTTTATTGCTGATACTCATGAAATTGCCAGGCTGATTGGGAACAAAGGCGGCAGATCGCTCGGCTGCTGGCTGCTTGGCCATGCTGTGCACCTGCCAGAAAAGTCGGACATTGGTGATGGTCACCAGTGATGTATGATCAACAGTTGCAGCATGATTCATGGAAGCACACAGCACAATACAATACAATGCAATACATCCTGAGGGGGTTACACCCTCCCCGGTCCTAGACCTGCGAGCCATCATTTAAGTCGCTCATGGGGCTTTGTAATTGTACCCAGTCTTGAATCAGGACGATGTCGGCAGCCGAAGCTACCCCCAAAGTTCCGTCAATTCCGGCAACACTTGCTGAAGCAGGAGTCAATATGCTTGATAAGTAGCCATCATACTCAGTATGCGGCATGCTGAAGTGCAGGCTGCAGCATGCTGCTTCAGGAGCAAACGCGGACCTGATAGATACATTACATCTGTGTTGAGGTCACCTGTGTTAGTGTGGGGTGATCTTCAGCAAAGCCGTACATGCTTATTGCACCATTGCGGCACATCAGTAGCAGGTACTGTTTCGAAAGTGGGTCAAACTGTACATCGCATGGTATAACACCATCATCCAACTTCACAGTGCAGGACACCTGCAGTTGTGGTGAGACATGTACTGTCTCCAGCTGCGCAGCCCCCTCCCAAGTGCATACAGGTCCAGGGCTGCACGCCTTCAGCATTGCTTGCCGTCATGAAGCAGTTAAACAGAAACCTGATCATCAGCTGCCAAGGAGCATCAGGGGCATGGACATCAATAAGCCTCAGCAGGGGCCCACGAACTGCGCACCTTGCAGTTGTGCAGATCATATAAGTGCAATGAGCAATCAGCACAGCCGACTGCCAGCAAACGTGTGTCAGTGGCGCTCTGCTGCATGCATGTGACCGGCGCTCGGAAATGATGCAGCGTTTGCCAGTTGCTCCTTGCATACGCCCAGCAATTGATGTTGCTGCCCGCGTAAGCAAGCAAAACACCTTCATCATGTGTTGACCTGTGCAAGTAGCCAGGATTTAGCAGGTTATGTGGCTACTGCTGTTGTAACAAGTACTGCTACTGCTACTGCTACTGCTGTCCCTACCTCCGTGAAGTTGGAGGTCTGCTTAATTGATGATGATCTTGCACAATACAGCAATAATGCACTTAACCCTGTTGTTGTCCATGTCAGTGTGTCGATGCTATGTCAGAAGGTACTTGAGCTGCCTTCAAATACACACACCAGCAGAGCTTTGTCACAGCTTCTGTTCCCGGTATTTCTGTGCTGTAAATGACTGCCTCACTCTCCAACTGATACACCTTTACGGCCTGCAGCAGTGGTCATTGATGTGGGCGATGAAATAGTGGCGGGCAAATGGAGCTGGAGTGCCTAGGATAGTGCTGCATTTCACCAGCTCAATAAGGGCCCTCAGCAGACACTGCAGTCACTGCAGGGACCACTCAAGTTTGCTGTCCATTGTTAGAGGTGCCCACCTGCTTTGACGTTGCACAGGCCAGCAGTTTGGCATCCACAGGGCTCCAGCAAATCGCGTTGATATGCTGGTCATGGAGTGCAAGTACCTTCAGCAGCCTGCAATCATCTGCTGCATGCACGTAGATGGCCAGGCTGGACGACACAGCAAATTGGGATTGGTGTATGGCTGCCGGCTGTCTTATCCATTGCTGGCAGCCGGACTGGATCAGGTTCAGCTGTTGCATGGCTACTCTACGGAACTGCCGGAGTGCTGATTACTCATCCTCGGCACAGTGTCGCCTCAAACTTTTGCATTAGACATGTACGCACTAAATAATAGGTGTCGTGACTATATGAGAGGTCCATGAGCGCAATTCTGCGTTTCGGTTGTCAGATTGACCAGGCACGCAAGTGCCGGCAAAGACTCCAAACGGCGCTTTGACCCAGCGCAAACTAAGTATCATTATAATCATCGAATTGTTTTAGTTTGCAATAGAACCAATGGCGCAGGAATCAGCTTGCCACGCTCACTGGGCGTAGGTGATTGTCAGTGATTGACAGTGTCAATTTGACACTCTCACAGCGTCGTCAGACACTGTCTGACAAGACAGTGCTGAGATCTGGGGTTTCTTAGATGGCAATGAGCATCGCGATGAAAGAGAAGCGACGGCGAGTACTGACATCAGAGCTTGTCATGTCATGACCATGGCAAAGTGAGCCAACAATCTCCAGCAGCTTGGCACCCCTCAGAGAATGCCCCATGTTGTGACAAGGTTGCCAGTCAAGCATTAGCTGCAGCTACAGTATGATGTTCCAGGTGCTATGCGTTGGGTAGGTTGGTAACAGATTGCATCTGCCTGGCAAAGCAATGTGAAGGCCCCACAATGTGCTGTGTGCTGGCAATGAATGTGCAAAGTTGTCAATAAGGGCCTCGGTTGGTGCTGCAACATGTGGCATCTGTATACTCAGCATGTGATCACGAGCAAGGAAGCATATCGCCAAGTTCTGCTCCAGTTGCACTGCACATCTGGGATTTGTGATTGAGCAGCAGATCCCCTGTCATCTCAGACAAGAAGTAAACCATTTCAGTAAAACTGCGAAAAATATGTTGTGTGTATGTATTGAACGACAACCGGTCCACTTCTTACGTATGGATCAATTTTCTCTTGAAGCCAGGGCATCCCATATGCACATGCATGCTGACTAATTGGTGGGGTAGAGGGGTGGTCTGCGCCCGTCAAGCAGCCAGCGAACAAGGGATAGCGTGGCTCTTACCTCGCTCATGCTGACTCTGATGCAGGTGGAATTTGCATTCCTTGAAGGAGTCGAGCAAAAATTCAAACGGCCAGTGACTTTTGGGTTCGCCCAATACCAGCTGAGCTGTCCGCTCTGCCGCTGTGGGCATATTTTGCATCTTATAACCAAACCCGCAATAATCAAGTGGCGAGACTGGTTGCTTGATGCGCGTACAGAGTGCAAGGTGGCCTGTCCCTGCTTTGTTGCCAACTTCTAGTTAACCTGCGTTGCCTCGTTGTTACAATGCTGTTGCGTCTGGGTCCGTTGGTGCTGTGCAGACTTGTGCAGCCCGTCAGTGGCGTGCTGTTGCCTGCTGCTCAAACAGCTCTCACCCATCTGCACAAAGTTGGGTTCGCAAGTAAAAGTCAACTGGCCCCGCCATACCTGGAGGATGTAAAGAAAGAGCAGGCAAAGAAGTCCAAGGCAAAAGCTGGTAAAGTGCCAAGGGCATTGGGGGCTTACAACTTCTTTGTTAGGGAACAGGCCGCTGCCCGCAAAGGAGGGACATCAGGCCATGAAATGCTGAAGGTCTTGAGCCAGGAATGGAAGCAGCTGAGCGAGCAGCAGAAGAAACCCTATGAGGTGATGGCAGCTCAATCCAAGGCTGAATCAGCAGCAGCCAGAGAGAAGGCAAAAGCCCTTAGAGGTCCACCTTCTGCTTACAACATCTGGTGTAGTGAGATTGTTACTGACCTCAAGCTTAGCAACCCAGGCATGAAAGCGCCCGAAATGATGAAGGAGGCAGCAGCAAGATGGAGGGTGCTGCCAGCAGATGAGAAAGATAGAAGGACAGCAGCAGCAAATGCTGCTAAGGCAGCATGGAAATTGCAGCAGACTGTATAGGCCAAGACAAGTTTAACGGCGCACTGCCACCCAGGATAACGGTTGTTGCCATGTTTAGCTCTGTCTCTCCAGCCATCAGCCTGGCGGTGTTGCAGCAGTACCAGTACCTGCTGCGCTTATCTCACAAGGTTGCAGTAACAGCTGCATCATCTGGCATGTTCCCTGTGCAGCACTGCATGTACTTAGGGCGCAGCGGTATGGTGGTAGAACCAGTCGAGTGCGTAAGAATAAGGCATTGCATGTATCCTTGTGGCAAACATAAAAGGCATGAGTTTTGCTGTTTTCTTGGTGACATAAGCTTAGTGCTGCTCACAGTGCCACTTCATCTGCTCCTGCTAGTGGTGCTGACCATACTTCTGGTGGCATAGATACTCACGATATACAGCATCTAATACCATTGTGAGTGCCTCATAAATACTTGCAGCTGCTGTGGCTCCTCACAAAGCATCTGACAGAAATTGTCTGAATGATGCATCGCTTGTCTTAGCAATTACTCAGTTGCTTGAAGTGGTGATTGTACTGCTTGGGCTTGCTGCAGTTTGTGCACTTTCAGCAGTACATGACAGACTGGATGCAGTGGTACATCCATTCCCCTTTGACTGAGGATCTGCAACTCCCTTGGGGCTGATCATGCTGGCACCTCCCATGTTTAGGGCTGCTGTGCTTAGGGTCTGCGCATTTTGCTCTGTTGTCGCGCTTGTGCACATTCTGCAAAGCACAGTCACGTCCAATTGCATTCCGGTGCTCTCAGCCATGCTCAGCCAGGTGCCAGACGACCTCAGCCTGCATGACAATGTGATGCATATTGCAGCCCGCCCGGCCTTGGCATGAGCCAATACAATGCACCTTCAAGCTGGGTGTTCTGTTGCTCATCATGACCTAGTTGCTGCTTGGTTGTGCATCGGATGAAAGTGTCAACAGCACGCAATTGCATAGCTTTGAACTGGTGTGGCAGTTGAGTTGTGGTAAGGGACTGTCCAAGTACTGTTGTTTGTCCTCACAAATGGTCGTTTGAGCGATCAGCAGACTGTATCACACGGTGTACCTAATTGTACTTGTAAAATACGTCTCTGTGAAGTTTAGGTACCGAGGGGTCTGCTCTTTGTGTGCATCGTGCTCCAGGCACCCAAGCAGGAAGCAAATGCTTTGAAAGTGAGAGAGGCTTTAGATAGGAGCCACGCAATGCATAAGACAAGCACCATTGACAAATAAAGAAACCAATTACAGTTGATACGGTGCCATATAGCCTTAATTAATTGGCGATTTTTCAACCGGAAGGACAACAGCCCGCGGTAGTCGTTTGAATGGTCATCACCCTTCCTTGCCATCATGGTGGCATCCGCACATGATACGGTTATGGGGATGATCCCTGGCACTCAAGCACGCCAATATGCCGTTGCTAGACCGAAAAGAGCACCCGCCAGGTGCAAAGGTGCCTGTCAGCAATGCTGATGAAGTATTTGTGATTCGATGCACTGGCGAGGTTGTCAATACGTACGAAGAGTACACTTACAAAAGGAACCTGTATGCGCTCCATAAGTGGCAGGACAAGTACTATGGCAGGACTGGCCTCACGTATGAAGAGGCCCTTCGCTTTGAAGAGCAAGCTGAGAACCAACTTAAAGAGCAGGTAGCGAGTCGAAAGTGTTCCAAGGTCCAACTGCTGCACACCTGGCAAGCAGGCCAGCAGAACGATCACCTCTGTTCTTGGCGCACTGTTGCAGTTCCCTATGGAGCTTGAGGAGAATGTTGTTAGGCGCATACACCATAGCAGATTGAGAAAAGATGACCTGATCAATCAGATCCACAGCACACTGAAGCTCACTGGCACCCAGCCAACGGAATCAGACAAGGAAAATGGAACACCAACAAGCAGTACCCCTGGCACACCTTGTGTCACGAAGCGGCTGCTGACGCACTTCCTCATCTATGTAAGTAATATACCAAGCAACAGCAGCTGGCTCACACCCAGCAGCTTATAGTTGTCGGATTCTGCAGGTCGCCGACAAGCTCAAGCCTGGCATCTGGGTTTGCAAGGAGCAGTGGGTGCAGAAGTATAGGCTATTATCAGTACTGCCAGAAGGTTTGCAGCCAGCCGTCGCTGAGCCCAAGAGTGAGTGCTGACACTTCAATCCCCTGCAGCAGCAGCTCCTTGGAGGATGAAAGATGCACTTGAAATGCACCCACTGCGGCGTGTGAGCAATGGCTGCTGAGCTTATGCAAGACAACCACAGTCACAACATAGAACCGATGAATTGCTGTAGTTTTGCAAACAGCTTTCTCTTGGCCAAGTGATTGCGTGGCCAGTTGCTGTCACATCACTATTGGACGGAATTCATTGCAGGTCCAACACCAGGTGGTTCCCAAAGTGCAGCTGTTTTTGCTGCAGCTGCTGGTGAATGCACTCCGATGAAAACACCTGACAAGAGCAGGAGTGTGGCAGATGGTCCAGTTCCGCTTCCTGTTCGCAGCCTAGAGGTGGGCTATCACAGAGCATGTACTGTGTGCAGCAGTTGTCATGCTGCATGCAGTGTGCCGTTTGCAGTATGCACCACCATGGACTTCATCAAGCAGCACTTGCTATCAAGCAATAGCAACGGCGAGCATACATTGGGCTGTATCGCTTTGTACAGCTAGTAACAAGGTTTCCAAGGTCTAAGCTGACGTGTTGGACTCCAAACAACTCCTGCACTCCACCTTTCTTCCTTCGGCATGGGTTGCAGGAGGAGGAGGCAAGGCTCAAGCCTGGCAGCTTGAAGGCTGTGGCTTTTGACATTATGAAAGCCCGTGGCACTCAGCCTACAACAGTCGAGGACATTATCCGCATCACTACCATAGACGGCACACACACTGACTGGCCAGACAAAGCCAAGAAGCACCTGGGACACGTGAGTGCATGTCAGCTGCACTGCACCTCTGCAACCATGCAGGTGGTGCCGCAGCGCTGTGTCAGTTGGCAGCAGGGGGATCAAGTAGTCAGGCACGGGCTGCTGCCGCTTGTTTTGTAGGTAGCAGGCAGCAATCGAAGCATGCGTCTGAAAGTCATAATTGTAATCCATCAGATGGCTCCAGAGAGTTTATCCGACCAACTTCTTCAGACCAACGTTGGCCTGTGCCAAGACTGACTTTAGGCGTGTGCTCATGTAGGTGCTTGGTGCGGACAGCGCATTCACGCGGCTAGCTCGTGGGCAGTATGTGTTGTCAGCACTGGCAAAGGACCTGCCTGTGGCACCACCTCTTGCCACGTCACAGCCATCAGCAGGAGTGTCAGGTGGCAAGGGCAGCAAGGTGAGGAAAGCATAGTGGCTTATTCACATGCTGCTGTTCTGCAAGACACCAATCAAAGCAGGAGGTTCGATGATCTTCAAGCACAGCAGAACGTTCATTACTACTTTTGAGCAGTGCCATTGAGCATGTCATTGACAGAAGGTTTCCAATATCAATGCAGGCAGCTGCAGGAGCAAGTGGGAAGGCACCAGATACCAAGGATGCTTTGGAGGTGAGCCAGCATAGGCAGACAGAGCCTAGGTGCTACAAATCATGCAGGCTCAGGGCACACCCTACTACCATTTTACAACCTTGCTGCGTACTTATCACCAGCCTGCTTGTAGGTGGGCAATCTACACATGCTAAGGCATTTAGTGCCACAGGCGACCAGAGCTACCTTGCAATCTTACCAAGTTTCAGCAAGTAACCATAACAGGCCATGCACCCCCTATGGCAGCAGCCAGTTCCAAGACTGTTCTTATTGATTTATTTGTGCCTGGCATCCACTGCTCATTTGCAGGAATCAGAGCAGTCAGGCCTGGCGCGCGCACAGCAGCAACTGTTACAGGCCCAGAAGGCAGTCGCAGCACGGCAGGCTGAAGTAGCAGCAGCAGAGGAGCAACTGACGGTGTGTGAAAAGCGGCTGAAGCAGGCTAAGGAGGCCAAGGCCCAGAGCAAGGCATCTACAAAGTCATCGCCCGTCAAATCATCACAAGGTGCTGCTGGTATGATTGGTGCTGTTCCCTTACCTGTAGCAGGGTTGTGGCAAGCGAGTCAGCTGAGAGTTGGTGCTGTTCCCTGACCTGTAGCAGGGTTATGGCAAGCGAGTCAGCTGAACACCCTTTAACATGTGAACACTATAGTGTGCAGGTGCACAGGACACGGTGCTGCACACTATCATGCACAGGTGGTACAACGCTCGGCAACTCTGATGTCTGCTGATGTCTACGCAGAGGCATAGCAGTCCAAGCACCAAGGGCCCACCCTTTTTCTGGATGCAGTCACCTGTGCTTCTACAGCTGTCATTTGTGTCTCACAACGTGATTTGCACTGCAGGTGGCGGTGGCTTACCCCCTGCAGAGGAGTTGGACAAGATGTTTGCCCTGCCTGAGCACCTGGCTGAGTACACTGGTCCAGAGGATGACCGCAAGGCCAAGAGTGCCTGGAGGCATGAGAAGGCCAAAAAGGAAAAGGAGCTGGCTGCTGAGAGGTGCGGCAACAAAATAGTTGAAAGCTTGGTGGCAATGCAGCCTGCTCAGCTGTGGGTTGAGGGGTGTCTGCTGTCACATTGTGTCTGTTGCTGAAGTATTGTGGCAAGCTTTTCAGCATCTAAAATGGTGTACTGCTGCAACAGCATGTGCAGCAGTATGCCTGGCGAAGTCTGCCTGTCTCACATGGATGCAACCTATATCTGATGCGAATGAGCTGAGCACATTGTTTAGTAGCACTCCCTAGCACCGTTCGGTCATGTAGGGCAAGGTGGCCACCAGTCTTCATGTGTTTGCAATTCGTAGGTCAAGATACCTGCAAGAGCAGCGCCTGAAAGCCGCCAAAGAGTCCCAAGCCAGCATGTCAGGACTGCAGCAAGCATATGACCGTGCTAAGAAGTCAGCAGAGGATGCCTCAGCCAAGCTTGGCAAGGCCTTGACAGCGGAGGCAGAAGGCAAGAGGGCTGTGGAACGTGAGAGGCAGCGGGACATGCTCAAGGGCATCAAGGAGAAGGCCAAGGAAGACAAGGAAAAACAGAAGCAGGTGCGGTGTGTCAAATAGCTGTATACAGTGCTGCTGTTTGCAGATTGGTGGCATAAGCAGGAAGTTGCAAGGGTTACACCATGTGGGCTCCTGACACGCTCAGTGGGGCAGGAGACCGGCCTCATAGACACAGCACCACATTCAGACATGTCTCTTTCTCCGACCCCTTGTCCGCAGCACTGTCAGCGAATTTGCATGCCCATCTTCAACTGATTTGCAGGCTGAGAAGGAGGAGAGGGAGAAGCGCCGACAGGAGGCGTTGACAGCCAAGCGCTACCCCATTGATGATCTTGAGCTGCTTAACGAGCAGCTGACAGCAGCAGTAACAGCAGCTGGCTCATCTATTGCAAGTAGCTCAGCCGCTGCAGCAGCCACACTGCCACCGGAGCAGTTGGACCTAGTGTGCCTGTTGGAAGCTAGGCATCTGGAACCTCAGGAGTCCATTGAAATGGGACAGCTGCTGTACATAGCTGATACTCTTGGTCAGTTCAGCAAGCAGCTGGGGGTCAAGGGTTGCACTTATGCCGACTTAAAAGGCATGCTAGCTGCAGCAACTGCCGCAGACATGCACCTGAGAAGGGATGATGATGCCAGCAGGATGCAGACAAAGGAGGCTCTGCACTGGATTGCAGCCACCTATACACAGCTGCTCAGGGTAGGACAACATGCACACGGCTGCTTTGCCACATCTATTGTGATGGTTTTCAATGCTGGTCAGAACCTTTGCTGAGCTGATGGGGTTTCCTTGCGTGCAGATTGGGCAAAAGTAGTCCATAACATGTCCAAGGCAGTAGCACAAGCACTGCAGCAACATGCCAGCAGGAGGTGCCTCAAGCTCGCCGCATGGATGTGCGTGCATTCATCTCCTGCAGGTGCTAGTTGAGGATGTCACACAGCTGGACAACAGTGCCAGGGTGTTCCACCGCTGGGCCGAGGTGCTGAAGCGTGGACCAGGAGCATGGCCTGAACTGGCCAGGCGGTGGGTGCTGCTGCAGGAGCAGGACCAACTGGCCAGCCCCGAGGGTAAGTGTATTTGCTTTGTAGCGCACAAGGAACTGTTGACCTCGGTCAGAGGCAGTATGTGGCAGCAAGGGTACACCATAAAGACGTTGGTCCTGCATGTTCCTAACCTCTCATGTGTGTTGTCATGGTGAGCAGCTGTGCTGGATGTCTGGATTAAACTTAGGCTCTGTGCCATCGTGCGAACCTGCTACCCAGCACTCATGTAGCCACTGCTGGCAAGTGGCTCGCCGTCACTCGCTGTGTTGCTGTACGTCCTGCTGTCTCCAGCTCTGGCTGTTGCACAGTTCCTGCACACACATGAAGCTGCCATGATGACGCCACAGCAGCACCTGGCATTGCTGACCCAGGTGCTGGATGATTGCATGGACACAAGCAGAATTCGTGATGCACTGAGTGACAGGTAGGGGCTGCCGCCTTTGTATGAGGAGGGAAATCATCAAGCCGTTACTTCCGGCATAAGGGGTGCTGCATGGGAATCCAAGTTAGGCGAACTCTTGTCTGGGTATGTTGCTATGTACTTATCGCCCCAGCCAACCTGCTGACATGTGGGTGCCCTATAGGCAACTGCATACTGCACAAGACACTGGAGGCTTATGAGGTTCTCTGCTGTTGATCTACTTCAGGATTGAGAAGGGAGCTGAGGTTGCTGCTGAGATCCGTCTTGAGCTGGTGGAGGGCCGCAAGAAGCTGCGGGAGCTGGCAGATGCAGAGAAGGAGAGCCGCAAGCGCAAGAGAGCAGCTGCACTGGCGCTGGCAACAGTAAGCTGTGCATGTGGGCAGGATGACCCATGCTGCATCGTCACAGGACTGTCTACTCTTTAATTGGTGGACAATGTGGTTGACAGATTAAGCTTTCAGTGCTTTATAGGTTGCACCAGACGCAGGGTAGTAAACAACCTGTTAGTTTTACTCTCTGGTGCCATGAACCTGCAGGCTGCTGCTGAGCGCCAGCTGAGGGAGAAGGGCGAGCTGCCGCCAGATGGGCAAGCCACTGCCGCAGCAGAAGCTGCAGCTGCCGACAGGTCTAAGGCTGCAGAAGGCCAGCAGGCAGACGCTGCTGCCAGCGGCGGCACAAAGGATGCTGTTGCCAGGAAGATTCAGGCCACCACCAAAGAGATTCTGGCCAGAGTTGCCGGTGCAGGTGCGCTGACGGCTGGCCATAGTAGTTTGCGCCACATAGAGACAGTCTTTGCTGCCTAGACTACGCCGTCCATTCCCTATCCCTCCTGAGGCCAGTACATATTGGATGATGGGGTGCTTGTCGGCACCAGTTGTATGACGCGCAACATACAGCAGAAGTCTGGACACTACTGTAGCTGCGACAAAATCTGTGCTGCTGCCAGTTCTGTGTCAGCTGACAGCTTGCAACATACCCTTTTTGCTCCTCATAGGTGCAAGCAATGTTACCCTTGCTGAGCTGGAAGCTGAGTTGGGTCCTGATTTTGAGGAGGAGCCCACCTGGGAGCTGCCACATGAACTGCAGGCATACAGGTCAGTTGCCATCCCATCACTGCTGGAATGCAGCACAGCCCACCAGTGCATTGCTGACTGCCAAGCCTGACAGCTGATGCACTACAGTGCGTGCTGAGCAACTGCCATGCCCCAACAGTAGGCAAGGCTGAGGCCGTGCATGTCCAGAAGCAGTTTCTGTGACGCCACCTGAACGTGTCAGTTGTGCTGCAGCAGCAGGAAATGCCACTTGATGATGATCAGAAGCTAGTTGTACACTGTACGTGCATTCAATGCTGCTGCTGTACCTCACGTATTTCAAGCTGTTTTGTTTGCTTGCAGCGGCCCTGAGGGTGACAAGAAGCTGATGAGTGAGTTCCGTCGTAAGCAGCAGGAGGCGCGCAAGAAGCTTGACAAAGAGAGAGCCAAGTGGCAGGCAGGCAAGGCTGAGCGGGCTAAGGCCAGAGCAGAGGCAAAGAAGAAGGAGATTGAGGCAGAGAGGCGGCTGCAGGCAGAACGGAAGAGGGCGGAGCAGGAGCTGGCAGAGTGAGGCCCCTCTTAGAGTCAAGAGGATCAAGCGCACACAAATATTGCTTTCTTTCGTTGATCATGACCATGCCACAGACAAATGCAGCATATGCGTCTGCGACCCGTACTGCTTGCTTGGAATGACAGATGTATGCTGTTGGGATGTTGGGCTAACTAACAGTCAGTAACCGGCATGTGCTGTGTGGCTGTTGCAGGCAGCAAGAGACTCTGGAGTTGAAGTTGGAAAGGTTCTTGGTTCGGCGCCAGCCATTGGGAAGTGACAGGTTCAACCGCATGTACTGGTGGGGCCTAGCAGGACACAAGGAGGGCCTGCTGCTGCAACAGGAAACTGGATGTGCAGAAACCACACTACAGCTATTTCAACAGGCAGCCGAAACAGCAGCTGCGGCGGACAAGCAGCAAGGTCGTGACCAAGCCCCAGCAATGGATGTAGATCAGCAGCAGGAAACCACTGCAGGTCCATCAGCAGGCAATCAGAGTAATGGCACTGATCCCCAGAGCCCAGACTCCCAAGAACATGGCCATTTGTTGGACAGTCAGAGTTTGCCAAAGCTGTCCTGGCCCCTGGACCATAAGGGCCTTTTGCTGCCCGCTGGACCAGAGGGTTGGGCAGTGATTGATGACCTGCAGCTGCTAGAGGGTTTGTTGGCCAGTCTGGAGCAGCGGGGTGTGCGGGAGAAGGAACTCAAGCAGACACTGGAAAAGGTGCGACCAGAACAAATCGAAACATAAAGAGGAACTGTGCTGGTCCATGAGGAGCAAGGGGGCCTATCTCTTGGCTGGCTGTTTGGTGGTATGGGACAGTAGCTGCAGCATGATGTAGTGTCTGTTCTTCTAAACTGTGTCTTATTCCTTGGGTTTGTGCAGCATAATCTCTTGCTGGCAATGCAGCTGAAATCAACTGCTGCCCCGAATGGTGCTCCTCTGTTGCATTGCAGACGTTGCCAACATTGTCGTCTGCCATCAGCAAAGCAGCAGCAGCAAAGGCAGCCGCAGAAGCAGCAGCTGCAGCGGAGGCCTCTCACAAGAAGGACAAGGTGAAGAAGGAGAAGGAGCCTGTGGTGCCAAGGGCGCTGCCTTCCCGGCATGCCAGGTCGGCTGCAGCTGAGCAAATACGGAAGACAAGCACTACTGCTGTGAAGGGCAAGGAAGATGCAGCAGCACCGATAGCTACAACAAGCATGGACCACAATGAGGGTTCCGGTAGGTGATGTCGGAGTTTCTGTGATGGCTGCAATGGCTGTGCTCGCATGACATCCCGCATGTTTCACCAGAACTGTTGGAAGTATTGATGGTCATGAAGTCCCAGCAGCTATGGGGTCCTGCCAGGATGTGCAGCTTGGACATTGCCTGAGCAGTGCTTCACCTTGTGCAGGCCAGAGAACAAAGTTGTTGCTGTTGTGTTGTTGTTGTTGTTTGTTTATGGTGCCCTTGTATGTGCGGAACAATGACGGGAGATGGGATGGTGACGAGAGACAATAGCTGTCCTGGTTTGGGATGTTGAATTGAGTCTATCATCATGATGTGCGCTGCACTGTCCTGCAGGCGTGTTTCATGGTTGGCAGCTGGCTGCCATGTGCAGTGCTGCTGACAAGGTGACTGGGCTGTCTGTGCCAGCACAAGCAGCCAAGGCTGCATGCCCTGCCCTTAGCTGCAGCTGGGCACAGTTCAGGAAACAGATTCTGGCATTAGTGGAGGGTGAGGGCCATGTGGACGATGCTGAGGAGGCAGCAAAAGCACTAGCAACCACTGATGCATTGGCAGCAGGGGCGACAGGCCCAAGTACAGGCATATCAACCCAGGATGCTGCTTGGGCCAAAGCCAAGCAGGCAGCATCGGATGCATCAGCAGCTGTGTATGCTGCAGCTGAAGATGACAAGCAGCAAGCACTTGCGTCAGCATATGTGGCTCAGCTGAGACTGCAGCTGTTGGCGTTTGAGGAGCAGCTGGTGGCTGCTACTGGTGAAATGGCTTACTTGTATCGTACAGCAGCAGCAGGTGAAGAAGATGAGCAGGATATGGAGTCGGAGGGTGAAGCCGAAGGGTCAGAGCAACGGCAGCAGAGCGAGAGCGGGCAGAAGGCCAGGCATGGCCACAGCAACAAGAGTGCCAAAGCTGCGTCTTCTAAGGGCCAGGCCTCAGTGCAGCAGGAAGAAGCTGCTATGGAAGTTGACCAGGCAGATCAGCAGCAGTACAAAGTCAGCAGGCGGAAGGGGCTCGCTGACAAGGCTGCAGCAGCAAGCAGTGAGGGTGGGAGGGGTGTGAAGCGACGGTCTCTGGGTGGGGATAAGGCAGCTGCTGCTGAAGCCGGAGATGCAGTGGGTAGCAGGGATGAGGGTGATTGCAGATCCAGCAAGCGCAGAAAGGCTGCTGGTGCAGCTGCTGGTGCCGACGCAGGTCTACCTCCTAGGCCAGCAAGCCGTGTTGGCCGAGGCCGGGGTCCTGCTCAGACTGCAGCAGCTGATGATGATGATGATGATGTGCAGAGAGGTGAGACTAGCCCCCATTCCAGGGAGGGCTCTGTTGCACCAGCTAACAGTGCAGATGTGACAGCAGTAGCACCAGGCAGCTTGAAGAGGGGCAGGCCATCCAGGGCTGCAGCTGCTGTTGCTGCTGGCAGCAGGGCCACTAGCCAGGAGCCAGAGCAGCAGGAGCTAGAGCAGCAACAGTGTGGTAAGCGGCAGAAGAAGTCAAAGCGTGGCACGGGGTCCAGGCACGCTGCTGCAGCAGAAGATGAGATGGAAGAGGAGGAAGGGACAGCAAGAGATGTGATGCTGTCTGGAGGTGCAGAGCATTTTGATACAGACGAAACTGGCAATCGCCGACACTCACTCCCATACAACCACAAGCACCATGCCTTAGATGAGCAGGTGAGACAGACTCGGAGCAGTTCATACACAGAAGGGTACTGCACAGTTTGGGTTTATGTTTAGCTCTGTACTGCAGAGCTTGGCAAGCTGTATGCACTGCAGGCATGGTGAAGGTTGCTGCATTTTGACATCAGTCAAGGTTGCCACTCATGCAGCATGCCTCTCCTGCTTCCCGCTGCAGTCCGATGATCCTGATGAGGTGGTTGCAGAAGATGGCAATGAGATGATCCCCATCAGGTTGCGCAGCAAAGCCATCTGGTTGAAAGGTGGAGAGCGTGACTCATGGAGGGCCTGCGTTGCTGCTGCCTCTACTGCTGCCGCACTCAGCTTCTGCGCAGCGGCATTGGTTTTCCATGCTGAGCAGCCACTTCAGGCATTGGCAGCCGAAAGAGCTGGGTCTGGCAAGAAGGGATCTAGCAAGAGGAAGTGAGCAGGCAGAGTTTGCTTAGTGCCGCACGGCCAGGAGTGATGAGCCAACGTGCAATGGGTCTGCACAGGCAGAGTTTGCTTTACAGTAGGTTTGCATGTATATATGGAAACATGTTTGCTTTAAACCAGTTATAGGTGTTCCTGCAGCATAACCGATTGAACCGATGCTTTGGATGTTGCACTATGCAGTGCCCCCTAGTCAATCAAGATGATCTGGCGGTGTCAACAGATATCAGTAAAACTCTCAGGTTTGGACTGGGAATCCCACTTGTTGATGTGGTGCCAGTGTACACCACATGTGGTGCTCACATGTGAGCATCCAACCCGAGAGTCTCAGACACCTACCAGGTGCTGCTTGTCAAAGACAAGAATTGCTCCGAGCAATACTGAGTCGGCATACGCATTGGTATCATCCTCCTGTGCATGTGTGATTAGACGAGTATTTTGGCAGCGCTAACGCTTCTCACTGGACGCTGCCTTGGGCCTGGATGCCCGGTATCGATGCTATGCAACAGTGTGCATGCCTGGCGCGCTACTCTATGCAACCAGGAAACTCTTGGCTCAAGACTACGGTGAATTGCATCTGTCCTGTCACTAGGCGGGCAACCCCCTTAGTAACCTAAGCCCCCCCCTTGGCAGAGGCTGTCCAGGCCTACCAAGGGCTTGTTAACTGTCTGAGTGCTAAGCCCTTGGTAGGCTGAAACCTTAGTAAGGCCTTGGCTGTCAAGGGGGCAGATGCCCGTGACAAGCT
>JABEVS010000202.1:57640-114696 GCA_018290735.1 Coelastrella sp. MACC-549 | reverse complement strand
TATACAACCCACAACTGCAGACATTATTGAGCAGCATGCTGATGCCAGTGTGATTGTGTGTCCAGGGTGCCCCTCAGACCGAGTGCACAGCTTGTGTGGCTGATTTTGCTTTGAAGTGTATGATTTATTGTATCTCAATCACATGTGAGCGCATTTTTACTGTAACAGTCGTACTGGACCCCCTCATGATTCGCAACAAACCACATGGCACGACAGACAACACAATGCACATACTGGCACCTAATGTTGGCTCGTGGTCATTACGGGACTAGCGCAGAGCGCCCCTTGTGCCATCATGTTGCGGTCCAAGGGTTTGCACATGGCATGATTACCGGCCTGCACGGGAGACAACTGCCCTCTGCGTCGCCAACAAGAGACATGTGCAGTGCTGGTTCATACAAGCGCCGAAAGCTGCGGTTACATACCTGACAAGATGGGCTTGCGCTTGCAGCTGCCATTGATTAGATTACGTCTTGGCAACCACTGGCTGTGACCTCTCTGCCTGTCTCGGAATGTGCTCCAACTCGCTTATGGCGCAGGCGCGGCATTTCTGCTAGACTAGGTGCAGGAATTGGTTCATGGGTGGTGCTTGCCTGTGAGATCCCAAGTTGGATTCCGGTTTCGACACAGTTAGCAGACAGCAGATCATACGAGTCGGAGGCGTTTCCTGCAGAAGTGCCCAGTGATCAGGAACCCAATTGCAGGCTGTTAGGATAGATGTAACAAGACTCGGCGTGGCTTGAGGTTCTCTGGGAGCGCGTGATCGCACAACAGCAAATGCTGCACAAGGTCTAAGCGCAAGGCCCCCGCCATCATCAATGGATGTCTGATGCTATTATGTTGGCCAGAAGTATCCTGTGTACTTCTTGAAGGGGCGCGCACTGCGCTGAATTTCTTGGGATGAACCCTTGTCACGATCGCAAAAGATGCATGCAATGCTTCTTCTGTTAAGCATTGTGCTTTGAAATAGAAGCGCTAGTAACGTAGCTTTGACGGCCAGAGCCGCAAGGATGAGCTGAAGCATTCCGTTGGATCCTGTGAGTTGGGAAAAGGGACACTCCAGGCAGTCATGGCTGACAACAATGATGAGGTGCAAGGTGATGGACAGATTTTACAGTTTTTCGACGCCGGTGCAGAACCTATGGAGGGTGGGTCCTGAGCGTGCTTTGCCCTTTCATGAACTGGTTTGCATACGAGCGAGTAATTAGCGTTGGATGCACTTTTACAGGCGTGGTAGAGATTCAGGAAGTTCAAGATACGGCAGTTGATCTGAAAGTCGGAGACGAGAGCCTCAAGGGAGAGTATACTGTGAGTGTTGCTGCATGCAACCCCAGCACTGTTAGGACCAAGACCGCAAGGCTTACATGCGGTATTCGCAACTGCAGTGGGAGATCAACGAATGGTCTAAGATCATAGAGCCCAAGAAATACTCCAGCAACTTCGAAATCGGCACACACATCTGGTGAGTGGAATCACAGCAAATCATGTGTTGCTCTGGCATGGTGCAGCATACATTCGCATGAGGATTGTGTTGTAAGGCCTTCACATCTGGTCGTCAACGCACATACTTCTCTGCTGTGCAGGCGTATCTTGGTATGTCCCCGCGGGATGAATGCACCGGCTTACTTGTCACTGTACCTGGACTCGCCTGAGGCAGCATTTGCTCCTGCAAACCTCAACCCCACAGCGAGCTTCAAGCTCACTATCGTGAATCAGAAAAATTCTGAGCAGGATTTCTTCAAAGGTATGCACAAGCAGCAGCAGCGCGCAGTGCATGCATGATATGGAAGCAGAGATTGCAGAGCTTATCAGCCTATCCTGATGCTTCAGCTGATTGAAGCTGAGGAACCGCAGCTGACTGCAGCAGAGTAAACAGCTTCCAGCAGATCATTAAAAGACCAATGGCAGAGGCCTGCTGTTGACATGAATCATGTCGCTGATGCAGCAACACAATTGGGCGCTGAACTGACCAATACAGTGACTGGTACTAATACTGCCTGCTTCTCATGCAGCAGAGTCCAGCCACAAGTGGAGTCAGCAGGAGACAGACTGGGGCTTCACGCAGTTCATGCCCCTGCAGGAGCTTCAGGATCCTGATAGGGGCTTTCTGGTGGACGACAGGGTGATAATCAAGGTCGAAATCAATGTGCAGGTGAGCAGAGACCACCTGTTGCATTGGTGTAGCACCTGACCTCAGCATGTGAGCCCCAGGAAAAGATTTGGCAGATGTAGCTTGCCACAAGGACTCAAGTCTATGTGGGAATAGCAGCTGGCCTGCAGTTGCCGCCTGTTCCAGTCAGAAGGGTTAAGGCCGCAGAACAGTTGAGACGGGGCATTCAGCCTGCAGCCGGTGCGTGCTGATGTTGTCATCGCAAGCTTAGACCACTTTCAGTAGCAGTGCCACCAGCATCTGCCAGCAAATACCTTGAAGCGTGTGTTGGATCACCTGCTTGGGTCTGAGCTGCATATTTGCCACTGTGCACTGCAGCGTGATGAGCGGTATTACTATGACAGCCGCAAGGAGACTGGCTATGTTGGGCTGAAGAACCAGGGCGCTACCTGCTACATGAACAGCCTTCTGCAGTACCTTTACCACCTGCCATACTTCAGAAAGGTCAGCAGACAGCTTTCTGCTAATTAGCAGCCAGGCAGCATATGTTGGGCTTAGCCATTGAACAGGAACTCAGCAGCAGCAAGGAAGTGCTATCAATCAAAGAACACCAGCAGCATGCACCATCTTATGACCTGCAGGTGGATGGTTCCTCTGCCTTGCAGTATCTTTTCTTAGCTGCAGAGTGGCATGCTCACAGCTGGCCCTCCAAGTACGCCTGACACTGGATTTAGGTGTCAGTTGTGGACAAGGACTGGGTGTTGAGCTCACCTACCAGCCTCTGCGCCTGCACCGTGTACCTGCACCTGCAGGCTGTGTACCATATGCCCACGAACGAGAATGATCAGCCAGCAGACAGTCTCCCCCTAGCCCTGCAGTCCCTGTTCTACAAGCTGCAGTACAGCAGGACGCCTGTCAGCACAAAGGACCTGACTAAGAGTTTTGGCTGGAGCACTATGGATGCTTTCATGCAGCATGATGTGCAGGAGCTCAACAGGGTTCTGTGTGAAAAGTTGGAAGAGAAGATGAAGGTGAGGGGACAGCTCAAGGGGCCAGCTTGTGGTGAGGTCTGTGTGGTGTCTTGGACAGTGTTCCTGTGGCGTATTGCGAGTTTCTCAAGGGATTGATGGTGTGCTGCAGCTGCTGCCGAGTGCATCTGGCAACAGTGTACTGGTGGCCAGCAACTGCCAGTCAGCCCCTCCCCTCCTGCAGAGCAGTTGACAAGGCCTCAGAGGTCAAGCGGCTGTCGAGGTCAAGCGGCTGTCGAGGTCAAGCGGCTGTCAGCTCAGTGGACTTGCATGGGGATCAAGTCAGCATGCCTTGTGGCTGTCTGTGCTGATTCATCCAAGTGATGTGGAAAGTGGGACATTGGGCTCTATTGCTTCAAGTGCTGCCAAGCATTGTGTGGTACTGCAGAGCTTGCTGATTCGGCCAAAGTCTTGAGGACACGCCTTCTACTCTTTCTCACATTTGAGAGCTGTATTACCTCAGCTTGGGCTCTGCTGCATCTTGTCTCTGACATAAAACATGGCTTGACACAGGTATGACTTGATATTGTTCAGTCCTTCATACTGTGGCTACTGGCTGCCTATGCAGGGCACCCGCGTAGAAAAGGTCATCAATGAGCTGTTCGAGGGCCACACGCTGAATTTCATTGAGTGTGTGAACGTGGATTACAAAAGCAGCAGGCGGGAGAGCTTCATGGACCTGCAGCTGGATGTGAAGGGGTGCAAGGATATCTATGAGAGCTTCGACAGGTGTCCACGTGCTCCCGGACGTCTTGCAGCAACAGCAGCAGTTATGGCTTAACACCTTGAACAAGGAGGAGAACAGAGTCGCAGACTGGCTGTTGTGTCTGTTCTGCAGGGTGGCTCAGCATTCTTACTTCTGTCTGACGCGGCTTCTCAGGATGGTCTTGGGCATCATAGCATCCTGTGAACAGCAGGAAGTCACATTTGGTAATGCCATCAGCATCAAGCGACTAAAGCTGTACTGGATCTGTTTTGCACCTGCACTTGCAGATACTGTGAAGTTGAGGTGATGAGTGGTGAGAACCAGTACAAGGCTGAAGGCTTTGGCCTGCAAGATGCCCGCAAGGGAGTGCTGTTTGACAGCTTCCCACCAGTCCTGCAGCTGCAGCTGAAGCGGTTTGAGTATGACTTTCAGCGAGACACCATGGTGAAGGTGGGTGCACGGGGCATGAACTCAGTAAGCGGCAGCTTGTAGTGTAGTTGCTGCCCTGTAAACCCTGCATTAGTTCCAATGGTCACAGACCATATGGCTGTGGTCACATTTTTGGAGGTGTGTGCTGCTCTCACAGGTATGCTCATAGAGACACAGGGCAAAGCCAACATGTGGTATGACTGTCTGCTGCCGTGTTGGCCTGCAGATCAATGACCGATATGTGTTCTTTGATGAGCTTGATCTAGATAGAGACAATGGCAAGTACCTCAGCCCACAGGTGCGCTGTGGTACATGGGAAGTGCCTTAGCTCAAGAACGGTATCTGTATGAAGCTGCAGCACATGCGAATGCATCATCAATGAAGAGAGCACAGCTTCTGTAAATCTGCATGAGGTCTTCTTTGTTTGCATGTTGATTGTTCCTGGGCAGTGGTGTGTATTTTTCTTGGAAGGTATAAAGTTGCAACAGTTGCTTATGGTGATACCTGACTGCAAGATGCGCTGGCCCACCTGCAGGCTGACCGCAGTGTAAGGAATGTTTACAAGCTGCACAGCGTGCTGGTGCACTCTGGCGGTGTGCATGGCGGGCACTACTATGCATACATCAGGCCAGATGGCAAGACGTGGCTGAAGTTTGACGACACAGCCGTAACGATTGAGGATGAGCAGAAGGCGCTGGATGAGCAGTTTGGTGGGGAGGATGAGCCACTGCCTGCTGGAGCACCAGCAGCACTGAAGCCGGTGAGATTGGTACAGCTGACACCTTTGCCACATATCTTAGGCTCCCTCACGCTGTTGCGACTGGTTCTGGCCGGTCCCTTGTTGTTAGCCAGCACAGTTAGGCACTGGCATGGACAGCTGTCAGCAGTGTAGTATTGGGCAAGGTCGACTGCTGTTGCTGCAGCCCGCAAGCTCTTGATCATCAGCCATAGAACACTTGTGTGTCCAATGTGGTATCGCTCGGCATCCCTAACAGCAAACAGCAGTCAAAGCCATGAGCGAGTCAGCAGTATCTGGCAGTTGAAAGTGCACAAGGACATGTGTGAGTGTGGGTGTTGGTGTGCTGTGCTGCAGGAGGGCGAGCTGCAGGCACCAGCAGCACCCAAGCGCATCGGTGGTCTCAAGTTCACCAAGTTCAGCAATGCCTACATGCTGGTGTATGTGCGCGTCAGCGACTGGCCACGAGTGATGGTGCCAGTCACCAAGGAACACATTGCTCCATATCTCAGGCAGCGGCTGGAGGTAGGGTTCTGAGGCTTGCCAGGCGTGTTTGGTTGAGCACTGTCATTCAGCGTACCTAGCCTTGGCAGGTCGGCTGTCTCACAGTGCGTTTGTGCGTTGGCTTCGTTGCATACTTTGGAGACGCATTGCACTGTGCTCACAACTGCGAGCCTTCCTCCTGTCTGTATCACGATGCCTCGTCACTACTCAGCCAACTGTTGGTTCCCTCACACTGGTGCATCTGCATCGCGCCGCCTCTTGTGCAGTCTGAGCAGCGTGACAAGGAGAGGCGCCAGAAGGACAAGCAGGAGGCGCACTTGTACTGCCATGTGCGCATTGCCACAGATGCAGATATAGCACAGCAGGTTGGCTCAACCCAGTGGTTTGACTTGATAGACTATGAGAAGCTGCCCCCCAACAGGACCTTCAGGGTACGCAAGTTGACGCAGTTTGCAGACTTCAAGCAGCAGGTGAGCAGTCGATCTGGTCCCTACAAGGTTTTGCTGTGTTGATGGAGTCACTTCATCCAGCAGATGCATGATGGCTAGAGATCCCTAGCTGGAATGGTTTGAAATCAGACCACAACTGATCCACCCAGGCAACTTTGGGTCCGACATTCTGCTAGGGCCAGTGGAAATTGGAATGTGAAAACTGCTTCTCAAATATGGTCAGATGGCCTGACAAGCGGTGGCATGCACCGGTGATAATGCCATTTGCAGGTTGCTGACACACTGGGCATCCCTGTAGATCAGCAGCGCTACTGGGTGTGGCAGCTGCGCACCAACAAGACGTACCGGCCCATAACCCGGCTCAAAGCGGACGAGGAGGAGAAGACAGTGATTGAGCTGCGGGACTACAGGGAAACAGGGGTAGGTGTTCAAGTCATGTAAAGGAGGAGACGAGGCGCTGCATGTGCATCACAGGAATTCAGTTGCATTGCTACCTTGGTGTTGTTCGCCAGCAACAGCTGCTCTCCATCACAGCCGTTGTGCATCAGTTGGTCACCTGAAGCGCTAGCACTGACAACACCATGTCCTGATCACTCAATGAAACTTCCTCTGCTCTTCAGTAGTCTGATCAGTTCTTGCTTGTCATGCACCCCTCACTGTTTGCTGCTCTTTTCAGCACACAACATCCAAGCATGCCCTGATGGACTTGAGGTTCTACCTTGAGATTCCGTGGCCTCAGAGCCTGTCTGTTCAGCCACCTAGCAGCAGGCAGGACATCAACCTGTTCTTCAAGTACTATGACCCAGAAGCAGAGACTCTCAAGTATGTGGGGCACAGATATGTCCCAAGAAACCTGAAGGTGAGCCACGGCAGCTAAGTGGTACTGTTGCGGGCATGTCGGCTGCAGTTTCAGGCAACTGGCAGGGCCTTGCTGGCAGCATCCTACTTAGGCCTGAGGTGAAAGTAGGGATGATTGTTTGCCACTGACAAGTTGCAGCTGAAATGGAACCAAGGACATATTGTGCAGAAACAGCTAAGAAGTTGCAGCGCAAGTGCCAACCTTCATGCAAGACTTCGTCATGTTTTCTTCCTGCAGGTCAAGGATCTCCACCCGCTGCTGAACACTTTAGCTGGCCTGTCAGCCAACACGCCACTCTTGCTGTTTGAGGAGATCAAGTGGGAGCCGCATGTCATGGTAGACCAGCTGCAGCCGAACCTCACCTTATGCCCACAGGCACAGCTAGAGAACGGCGATATCATCTGTTTCCAGAAAGCAGTACCAGACAATGCAGTCGGCACAGCGGCGGCAGCAGCAGGAAGCATGAGTGTTGGTGGATCAGCACCTGATGGGATGGATGTTGAGGTAGATCAGCAGCAGCCAATGGGTGCGGGCCTGCAGCAGCAGGTAGCAGCACAACAGCAAGGGCAGCGGCCTCAGCAGCAAGGGCAGCAAGGGCAGCAAGAGCAGCAGCAGGTGATGCAGTGCAGGTACCTGAGGGTTTCGGAGTTCCTCAGCTACATACGTGACAGACGCTTGGTGAGTGTCAGGCTGTGCTGCATTGCTACCTGTGCATGAACGCAGGGCTCCCGGACACTTGTGCTGTGTCCTGCAAACGTGCAGCTTGACTGCGGTCTGGCTTCTTATTACAATTTGTTTTGATCAGCACTGAGCTGTAATGTGTAAGGGTATTTTGCCTTTGCTTATGCCTTCTCCAGCTCAGCCTTCTGCAGGGGCTGGTTCACCCTGCCTGTCTGTAAACACTGTTGTTTCTGATATGTCGCAGGTCACGTTCAGGAATCTGAGCGACCCCAAGGAAGCAGGCTTCCAGCTAGAGCTGCTGCGGGAGCAGGATTATGACACTGTGACAGCAGCACTGGCAGCAAAGCTTGGCTTGGATGACCCCACCAAGATCAGGCTCACCCAGCACAATGCGTACAGCATGATGCCCCAGCGGGCGCCCATGAAGTAGGTGCTTTTCAATGCTGGGTTGTTTGCCAGTCTGTCTTTATCTGTCCGCCTGCTTGCCTGTTGTAAAATCGATCTGGAGCTGCAGAGAGCAAAGCCAGCGCCAAGGAAACTGTAAATATGATGGCTTTCACACCAAGTAGCCAGTGTTGCAATTGGTCAGAGAGCAAACTCGCCTTGGTGAGCGATCACAGCGCATGCACTTGTACAAGTTAGCCATCATCTGGCCAGCCAGTGCACTGCTGTGACCAACCTGCTGGCTCATGCTGGCTCATGCAGGTTTCGGGGCATCAACAGGTTGGAGTCCATGCTGATGCATGCTGGTCATAGCGTGGATGTGATGTACTACGAGACACTGGACATGCCGTTGCCGCAGCTGGAGCAGCTGAAAAGCTTGAGGGTGAGTTGAACAGCTGGTGCAGCTGCAGACAGTAATTCATGAATGCCATGACCTGCTGTCACGCCCATGGCATGTCATGGGCTATCTGTCTGAATGAGAAGAGCAGGACACGGGCCAACAGCCAAGCTGTAGGCAGTGTGCGCAGTTGGTCAATTCTCATTTTCCAGGCACAGAGCAGGAGTGTTGTCTGAGTGGCTGCATTGTGTTAGCTGGCGTATGCATGCTCAGGCCTATCATACTGGCTACCAGAGCATCTGATGCTTTTGCTATGCATCTGAACCCATTGTGCGCAGGTTCACTTCCACAATGACAAGACAGAGTTTGTTGCGGAGCATGTCATCCGGCTGCCTTATGACAGTCAGGTGGAGGATGTGCTGCGGGAGCTCAGCATCAGACTTGGGGCGGACTATGCTGGCAGGAAGCTGCGGCTGCTGGAGGTGTACCACAGCAAGATCTTCAAGGTGGGCAATACTTACTACCCTGCAGCAGCTGTAATGACGGCTTTGCAGCAGGGAGTCAGCTAGCAAGTCCGCCTACTGCACCTTCGTATGCAATAATGCAGACGACCATAAGCAAAAAGTAGAGACAGTGTGAATTTGTGCAGCAGGAGAAGGAGTCTGTTCATTACCTGGTAGAAGTGCATAGTATGGTATTGAATTCAATGGTGTAAAGCCTCAACAAGTCTGATGGGACCCAGGCTATGTGATCACAACACACTGCTCTTGTTGCAGCTGCAGTGCTTGGGCATATGGTGGTAGCACTGCTTGTTGAATCTTGCCTGCAGGTGATTGCTCCCAATGAGGAAATCAGCAGTGTGAATGATAACTACTGGTTGTTGAGGGCAGAACCTGTTCCCCAGGATCAAGAGATTGAAAGCCTAGCAGAAGATGACCGCATCATACATGTTTGCCATATCAACACATACAGCACGAAAGCAGAATCTGCAGGCAACAACAGCCCCACCAGCCAATCCGGCCCCAACAACGATGCAGCGAGTGGTGGCAATGGGGGCTTCATAGGCACAGCATTAGCCACAACAGCAGCCACTGTCAACGTCTTTGGTGACCCTTTCTTGCTGAGGATAGGGGCACAAGAGACTGTTGGCGCGATCAAGAGCAGGATCCAACAGAAGCTGGGGGTTGCAGCTGCAGACTTTGAGCACTGGAAGCTTGCGTTTGTGCCAGTGCACGCGCAGCTGGTGTACGTTGCTGATCAAGAGGTGTTAGCTGAGCGGTTTGCCGCTGCTGAGGGACATCATAGTGTGGGCCAGGATGTGCACTATCTGGGATTGGAGCATGAGGATAAGGGGCCCAGGAGACCAGCAGGGGCAAGCAGGCACACCTATGAGCGAGCTGTGAAGATCTACAGCTGATGACCTCATACAGCTGCCTGTCTGTCATCTGGTGTGCATGTTTGTTTTGCTACAGCTGGTGCTGTTGGGTCAATGCATTGCTCTGCAGCCATCCAGCTGCTGTTGCTGCAGTGTGTCATGCCACGTGACTGCATTGTCTTGAGGGTAGAGACTTTGAAATGTTTTGTACAGGTTATGTGTCAATGTTAGCTGTTATTGCTCTTGTTGTGTGTTTCAGCTTCGGATGGTCACGTAAGTAAAGCAAATGTAGCCATGTAAGTGTGGCCGCTGCTGCAGTCAAACCAAGGCTTGTCTGGCTGTCCTATCACGGCCGCCGATAGTTGTCCTATCACACCAGACAGTATATCAGATGCTGCACAGTGGTAGATAGCAGGCGCATGTGTGTGTGTGTGTGTGTGGGTGTGGGTGTGTGCACGCGTGTGTGTGTATGACGGCTGGCGGCGTTTGTACAGTGAGCTTGTCAGGTCATGTCATCAGCAAGGGGCTCAAGTACTAGAGCGATGATGTTTCCAGCTGGTGCTGTTGCCAGCAACAGCCTAAAGTCTTGGTTTTTGCATTGTTCCTGCTGTTCTCGGCGGTTGCATGAGGCATGATGATGCAGACAAGGCTTATGACTGTGGGGTCATAGCCTTACAGCCGCAAAGATGATGTTGTGTGTTTCTGCTACTTGCCTACTGGGCATCTGCTGCAGCCAGGGGGTTGTGTGGTATGGTGAGTTTGAGACGCCAGGTGCCTTGTGCTGGCTGGCATTAGTAGACAGCAGCATTCTGCTACGCCACCCTATCTGCGACAGCTCTGTGGTGGCCAGTGATAATTGATGTGGGGTACAGCTGGCTGCCAGCCAGTACGGTACGTCTGCCTGCCAGCCGGTACGGTACGTCTGGCTGCACCATGCATCAATTCAATCCCATTATGCAGAAACTGTGCTGCATGAGTGCCTGTAGGCATGTGTGGTTTGTGCAGTTTGGGGCAGCCACAGCACGCCGATAACAATTGTCGATGTCAGGCTCTTGGGGCGGGGGTGACAGCAGCTGTATAAGTTGCTGGCTGCGTATTTACTGCTGGCAACCATCTTCACCCGCATGTAGCACACCTAGTCACGAGTGCAAATGAAAGCACATACAGTTTGTGGGGATTGTATGAGACGCATAATCCAGGCTATGGTATTGTGACGAATATTTCAAATGCTTGGCAAACGAAAGGGGTTGGGGGCAAGCGAAGCGGGCACCCCTCTGGGAAAGCAATAGTTAGAGGAGGAGGGTGAAGCAATGGTCCGGGAAGTTCAATAGCAGACTGCCATCACCAGCATGTTCAACAGCAACGCTGCTGACACCGGGTTGAGATTCTCAACTTGAGACCTCGAGCTGTTGCCAGGTTAAACCGACACAACCGACACTTGAACCCTTCCTCCCCTTGAGAGTATAATCCTTCTATTATTGCAATAATAAGCCTGTTGTGGGTTGCGTACGGTGTTACCAATGTTCTGGCAGTTCCAGTGATCTGTTCCTGTGTTGACGCGGTGCCACAGGACTTAGGCTCAAGCCAACTGACTTCCAACGTCTCCTTGTGATCGGCACCTTGTTGTTGAATCATGTCTACCTCAGCCCAAACGCGACGAGACAATACGCGACGAGACAACCTGTGTCAGCATCTGCAGAAACTTGCTGCTGCTAAGGACCTCAGGTCCTTCGTAGACGCCTCAATAGCTCTGCGAATAGAAGCCCCTGTTTATCCAGCCAACCTCACTGTTGATATCTGTCGGCCTGATATAGGCTGTTGTTTGCAGCTTGCCTGGGCGACCGGCCTGAGGTTGCTGTCTGGTGCACCAGAAGTTCGTGGGCATGCGGGTTCACTCCTGGACGCTCCTGCACCTGCACTGACATTGATCAACACCATGTGTCAGCTCGCTGTTGCAAACCTCAAGGGAATGATTAAATGAGAAAGGAGCTAAAGTGTCTCCCTCCCAATCACATGCAGTCTGAGATAGGGCTGCCCGCCACTGCAGCACTGCAGGTGGAAATGGCGGTAACTATGAGGGCGGCTCAGAAAATGACCAAACAAGGTAAGGCTTGCTGATAAGGGTCTTGATGATTCCAGGTGCTGGCTGATGGTCCGTCTTTTAATCTTCCTCTTGTTCTGAAGCAACAATGATTGATGCACTGCTATTTCATGCTTTGCTGTCAGTAACCGCTTTGCTGTTGACTCATTGCAGGCCTCCTGCAGGCATTTGCTGGCTTTTGTTCAGCTGCAGCTGCTGGCCTGCACAGCAGACTTGCCCAGCAGGAGCAGCAGAACCAGCCACAGCCTGTCATACTGTCAGTACAAGCAGCTGAGCTCATAGACGGTGTTCTATGTTTCTGGGATAAACTGCAGCAGTGATGGCCAGGCAAAACCCTCGTTGGTAGACATGGCCTGGTAATCACAGTCAAACCTGTGGTAGCACTTGCTGCCGCTGTTATAAGGAGCTCTGTAACAACAGCATCAGACACAAACGCTGATTGTGGCAGTAACAGCGCTTCGTCCAGTGCTGGCAGCAGATCAAGCTCAGCACGTGCTAGCACTGTGAGTCAGGTAGCTGAAAAGGCATTGCGCATAGGTACTTGCATGGTTATCAGAATATACTCAGAAGGGGGGTTCGCAGACCCTGAGCCCTTTGTGCCAGTCCCTTGTGTGAAAGAGCTGGTAGCGGCAGGTGACATCCTGCTGTTGGAAGCAGCATTGATAGGCTCACGGACAAGCTCGTTGTGGTGGCAGCAGCAGAAACAGCAGCAGACCTGGTTCCTAGAGCCGAACCATGCTAGGCTGCTGCAGAAGCTGGGCTGTCCTGGGCTTGACCTTCCAATTCCTTCACAGGCTGAGCCATGTGAAACCCTTCAAGCGGATATCCTTTCAATAATGCGTCTGCTGAGAGTTGCGTTGCGGGCGATGGAACCTGTTCCTTGGCAGCAGCAGCAGCAGCAGCCACAAGTGCAGCAGGAACAGCAGTTCTTGTACGCCACCACAGCCAACTCAAACGTAGCATCAGCAGCAGCAGCATTGCTGGGTGAGAAAAGGGGGAGTGACCACAATGAGGCCAATGGCACAGCACCACTGTCCACTTCTGACCAGGTCCAGAAGAGCAGCAGTCACCTCAGTCATGTCAGCAGCTTTGGTTGCAGGGAGCTACCTGCAACTGAGCTTGCCCTCACACTCCTTGAGCTGCTTGTGCTGCTGCCATCCAATATGCAGCACACACTGCTGACACAATCGACGGTTGTCATTATTGTAGAATACATAAGCAGCAGCAGCTAGAGCAGGCAAGATCAGCAGCTGCCTTGATCGATGCCTGCTTTTGGAGCTGATTCTGTTCTATGTGGGACCAGCAGTCAACCAGCTGCTGCAGACAGAAGGCCAGCGGCAGAAGCCACAACAGAAGCCGAGCAACACGGATGCCTCATCAGCAGCTGTTGCTGCATTGGGCACAACACTCTCTGATGGTCAAACACACACACACACACGCAGTTGTGGGAACTTCTTGGTGCTTTGTTGTTGGCGGCATTGTCAACAGGTAAGGCTTGCTGTTTCACAGTCTTAGCGGTGCATCAAAGTTTCATGGATAGAGGTTCTCTGGTCTGAAGAAATTTTTTGGGAAGGTATCAACCACTCCGGCATGGGTTGGGCTGGTTTGGGCATGTGTGAAGTTGTGCAGCTGACCTGACACGCAAGGCACATACACACAAGTCACCCTGTAACCACCTATGCCAGTTGCAGCATCTGCTAACGACAGCCGACAGCGTGATCACACCACTGACTCTGTCACATACAGGCAATGAAGATTATCAACAACATTTGGCAGCAGCAATCCTGAAGGCGCCTCAGACAGCCATCAACAGCCTGTGCACAGGGATGAGGGCGGTCGCAGCCAGAGCAACCTCCAACATCTGGAAAGACCCCACTGCAGCTGAGACCCAGATGACTTATCTAGCGTTCAAAACTGCCATGGCAATAAAGACTCTATATGTGCAAGCATTACATGCCACCAACGTGACTGCAGCAACAGGGATGTCATCAGACGTAACTGCCTCTAGTTCTGCAGAGCTGGCAACCCCACAGCTGCGGCAGGAGCTGCTATCCCTGCTGCTGTGTTGCAGCAAGGCTGCAGATCTGATGACACGCAAGCTGGATGCCAAGTGCATGATTGCAGGCATGTGCGTGGCAGCTGCTGTAGCAGTGGCATCTGCAAGTGTTGGCTGCCTATGTCTTTCTGCAATACAGCAGCTAGTGGCCGATCCTCAGAGCAGCAGCTCAGTAAGCAGTGCCGACCCTGCTGCTAGTGTTCAACCCTGGGTGCTGCTGTGTGCCAAGACCATCAACATGATTGGGGCTGCTGCTCACAAGTCTTCAGGAATGCAGGAAGCAGCCAAGGTGGGCGTTGTTGGCCTTACAAACAGTGACTCGGCACCGCCCTCCGGGCTTGTCACCGGTATTGTGAGCACTGTGAGAGCGCTGCAGTGCTTTTTGCAGGATGCTCTGCAGGTGTCACGCGCTTCAAGGCGCCTGTTGGCAGCAGCAGCAGCACCAGAAGTACAGCCTGTTGTTGCACAAGCAATAGATGCTGGTATGCTGTTGCAACAACAAGATGCGGTAATCCTGGCACTAGAGGCGGCAGTGAAAAGTATCAGTTGGTGTGCTGTGCAGTGTTTGAAGCCAGCAAAGGCAGCAGCAGCAGCAGCAGTGAGGAGGCAATAGCTGAAGCAGAGGCACATCTGTCACGTCTAGCTCAGCAGCTGCAGGAGTCAGGTACTGCTGTATGTGCTGCGCTGCCTGTGCCCTTCTGCTGCAACAACCCTAGCTGCTGCTCTTTCAAGGGTGACAGTGAGCAGCAGCTGGTGAAGGTGTGTGTGTGTGGTGGCTGTCAAGTGGCAAGGTACTGTGGAACAGACTGTCAGACGGCACACTGGCCGCAGCACAAGGCAGTGTGCAAGAGGGTCAAGAGGCAAAGAGCAGCAACCTGATCAGTACGGGTGATGCCATTCGCTACTGGCCCAGCCACCTGCTGACCATATCACCTTCAGGCTGGCAATAGCGAGGGACCATCAATTGAATTCACATCAATGTCTCAAGTTGCGACATGCATGCGTCAACCGGCCGGTGTATGAGCCATATACAGCCTGGGATGAGGTTCATTCAATGGGCTTCGCATGGGTTTGTGCTCTACAAGATGATTCTTTATCATGGTACCTGAGGGGCTGGAATGACCGTACTGTGTGCTGGTGACCGTATTAGAAAACAGCTGTTGAATGCACCCACACTGTGGGCATGATATCAATGAACATCGATGTCAATGCCATGCCAGTGCATGTAAGGATTTTCAGACAGAGGTAGAAATACAGTAAACAACCTCACTTGAGTGTGCTTGATGTATGCATGTAGAGACTGTTATAGACGGACGTCTCGCCTCTAAGACAGGTGACTTTTCACAGCTATAGACGTTCCCTGCGATGTCGCTGGCGAAAGTGTTCGCAGCTGCAAACCACGAATCTGGGTCCCACACCGTGTTTGCCGAACACGCTAGCGCTCGACTCGTCAAGTTGTCAATTAATTATACTTCATGCGGGCGAAATCCCCCTAGGAGCAAGCCAATTTAAACTGCAGTTCCATATTTATCATGATGAGCGATCAATCCGTTGCACATATGAACGTCATATGCCTTACAAGTCACGTGCACGCTAAGCAGCTACGTAGCTAGATTGTATACAATCGTCGTGGCCACGACCGCCATGGCGTCTGTCCGGTACCGGTTGACCGGTTGACCGGTGGTACCACATATGTGCACAAACCCGTTGACAATTGAGGAAGAACTTACTAACCACAAAGACACCAAACTCTAGTCAACCGCCCTGCTAGCGATGGCTGCCTATACCTTGGCTGGTCCAAGACAAGGACACAGTGGCGGTGCGCTTTAAGGTTCCGATGGCTGTCGGTAACTGCATCACTTACGTTTGTCATATCACAAGATCATGCAGAAGTATAATGCAGACTATCATGCACGATGTCGATAACCATATGATATACCAGTGTAAGAGCACATACGCGCGTCAGCATCGCGAACATTGCTCGACGTCCATCAAGCTGGATTTGCAGTGCACTTCGTATGAAACGTTCACTAGGCTAACAAGTGGCAAC
This sequence comes from Coelastrella sp. MACC-549, assembly GCA_018290735.1. NCBI lineage: Eukaryota > Viridiplantae > Chlorophyta > Chlorophyceae > Sphaeropleales > Scenedesmaceae > Coelastrella > Coelastrella sp. MACC-549. The sequence continues at coordinate 98,831 of JABEVS010000202.1, read as the reverse complement.
TAGCTGTTGCAATCATCAACAACAGGAAGCAGCTGAGCAGGGGTGTACGCACGAAGAGACCTCGGGCAGCGTAAGGACAGGCAACGCCTGGGGGGTTAGATGTCAGTGGCACTGGTGCTTCTACTAATGCTTGGGATTAGCAACTGCTCAGCAGCTGGTAGCATCAGGCAGCTACAGCATGGACGGAAGATGCTGCAGGCAACACCGGCAGAAGCAGACGCTGTTGTCAAGTGAGTGCTCTGGCAGGCTATCATACCACCATCTCACAGCCGCCGTGCAAGTGGCCTATGGCTTGATTCAAGCATCCCTTGGAGCTTCTGACTCAGAGTCTGGAATCTTGGCAGCGACTTGGTGTTTTATTTGATTTGGGCCACGCATAGCTGGCCAGCAACACTTAAGGTTGCTCTAGGAGGGAGGGCTTGCCATGCATGGCGAACTACCATGTAGACAGATGCTCTGTGTTGAATAGCATGCTGTGGCGGCGGCAGCTTCCAAGTCCTGGATGTTATCTGTTTGTTATGGAATGACTGCCAGGCTGGCTGCCGGGTGACAGTTGAGTTCATGTAGCAGTGTTACAGGTTGCTGGCAACTGCCTACATTGCTGTGTCTGCAGTAATATGATCTGTATGACTTTTGTATCACAGATAGCAGGTATGGTGCAGCTGATCTATCCATGCCATGAATCAAAAGCTACCAGCTAGTAGTAGCTTTTGATCTTGTATTTGAAATCAACACGTCAACTATGTTGTACTCTGCCACAACTTATCAATGCTTGCAGCAGCTCAGAACCGCAAGTACAGGCCACGAGTGGCCCAGTCACCGATAAGCTCAAGTCCCTAGGATCAATGCTTGCAGCAGCAAAGGCGAGCAAGTACGGGGCACCTGCACCAGCTCCTGCACCCGCTGTTGGGTCAACCATAGTCGTTCCAGCACCACAAACAGCAGCAGTACCCACAACAATCGGTGGCCCTCTAAGCTTGTCAACATCTACACCTGTCAGAGTGTCCTCACCGGTTAATGTTACGACTCCCGTACAGCAGAAGTCCGTTCAACTGGGACACCATCCTTCAATTGATTCAATTGCGGTTGCCAACACACTGATCAATGGCGCCAACCTCCTTGCCAATGTAGCAGGAGCAGCAGGGTCCATAACGGGTGCTATCCCAGGATACATAGGTCTGGGAACAGGCTTGAACTTGCGCCTGCCTCTGTTACCTCCACTCACAGACGTGCTCAATACTCCACTAGGAGACACGTCTCTTGGAGGGGTTCTAGGGAGCCTGGCAGACCTGATACCATCAGCAGGACGAAGTGGGTTGACAGGTAAAACGGCCGCCGTGGGCACTGGGACAGCCAGCAGCAGTGCCACTGGCAGCAGCAGTCCAACAGTTGCAGGGTTGGTGTCATCAGCACAGGGATCAAAGAAGCCACTGGCTCCTTCTACTCAGCCTTGATTTGACAACTGTCCCGGTCTAGGTCAACGGTATAGGTTGAACATGGTCTGAGAAGGTGTTCAACATCAGCAACCAGGCTCTTAGATCGCCTGAATCGTGATCATCATAGAAATGGTGAGTCATTGTCATCAAAACATATATTTACTGTACTTGGCAAGTTGAGGTCATCCAATCTGGAGAGTGACTCTGTCATGATTTGACAATGCATGACTGATGCATACATACGAATACATAGTAGTATGAGCATGCTCCAAGCCTCACAGGTGGAAGACATATCAGGATGTTTAAATCCTGAATCAAGTTGATTGACTTAAACCAGTGACTGTCTGGGATTTCTGCATTGAGCGGCAGCTTGTGGCACAATGTCATTACAATGATCAGACAAAGTGTGCGCATGGTCATGCCTCACCCCTTGTCCCTGTGCAAATGAATTGGCACAATAACTGGTGGAACCATGACATACCATATCTGACCTACAGCAGCGTGGGCTTGGTGGCTGCTGCACTCAAAGGAAACGGTTAGTCAGGCCACACACTGCGTCACCTGTATGGTTTCTATTGCTTATCTTCTATTTAGCACACATGATGACCTTTGGCGGTGTGGATGAGGTGCAGGCATGTGTAAAACCCTGGTAAATAGTCAGGCTGCTGCAAACCCACTTACGCTTCATATACCAGCAGTACAGAAGCAATGGCTGCACCAAACAACCAAGCAACTAGTACAGACAAAAAGCAAGTGGCAAACCTGAGACTTGCCACTCGCACCAAAACGTCAGTGCCAAAGTATCTCGATAGCACACACTGCAGCTGACCAGCAGCGCCCATGCCAGGACCACATGTCGTGCCCAGAAGATCACTGGCATGGATGCTTTGCAACTCAGGTACCAGCACAAATACAATTGAATGGATGGACATAATAAACCACACAACCAGGTAAGACGCACAGTAGACATAATCTGTACACAGTGTCAAGCAGGGAGTGAGGTCAAGCTGTGGTTACCGCAGTAAGTCTGCAGTTCCATGCTGCTATGTTCTACAGCCTCCTGTTCTTGTGACAGTCAACACTGTAGTGTGTAGATGAATGCGACAACTGTTCAATGAGGACTGTGGTTGACCACCTGCACCAACTGAATACCACCATGAAGCTTCAGCGGGTGTATGTCCACCATTGCACCAACAACAAACAGTAGCTTTGTTTGAATACTGTACAGAGGCTTTGCCCTGACTAGTGGTGTTCAGATACTTTGATATTCAGCAGCAAGCGAGCAGGTGGTCACAGAATGCACAACTTCATGAGTGCATCATGGAGGGCCCTAAGATGCCTAATGTTCCAACCAAGTGCTGCGCATTCGAGCAGAATTAGTCTAGTCTACTGCGACAGCAGATCCTAGCAGAGCCGGCATGCCAAACATCGCTCTGTCCCCTGCTACACGTTCTCCTCATCTTGCTTGAGTGCTCCTGCTGCTGCTGGGACACTCCCAAGCTCTGCTGCCTTGCTAGTGCCTGCCCTGCTGCTGCCTGCACCAGCACGCCCTCTGGTTTGACCCAGGCACTGCCTGCACATGGGTGGTGTGGCCCCTGCAACTGGTGCAAACGGTACTGTGCACTGCTCATTGCAGCTGCTGCAGTGGCCCTGGCAGATGGGCTTGCCGGACAAGGTAGTGCTGCCAGTGGCTGTCCAGCCTGCAAGCAGCAAGCACAGCTGCAGATCGCCAAATGCATAACAGCACATACGTAGGCGATCTACCTGCCTTGCCAGGTGCAGACAAGATCACTCCTGCTGCAGTTGACCCAGCAGCATGCATCAGGGCTGATCTGGGCAGCATGCAGTGCTAACAGCATGTGCTGCAAGCGTTGAATCAAGTCCATACAAATTGTAAGTATCCCGCACCTGGCAGCACACTCCTGCGGAGCTTCTTGTGCTGGTCGTGCTGTACCTGTGAGCGCTGCACCTGCTGCTTCTGTTCTGACCTTGGCTCTTCCAAGTTTTCTTTGTGTTCCTGCTCAGCATCGGCCTTGAGGTCCTCATCATTGTCAGTATCATCACCATCCTCTGTCAATGCTGAAGCAAAAGAGTCAGTGACCTCTTCGTCCTCCTCGTCAGCTGCTGCTGCTAAGCATGGCTTGCACATGGGCGGCTTGGCCCCTGCCATTGGTGCAAAAGGGACTGTGCACTGCTTGTCACAGGAGCTGCAGTGCCCTTCATAGATGGGCTTGCCAAATGAGGTCTTCTTGCCAGTGTCTTTCCATCCTGCATGAAGTCAAAAATACAGAACATGTAGGTCGAAGCCGGCAAATGCGTTGCGTATTGTTTCTGAAACCATATAGCACCAAAAGGGTCTGTCAACAGTCACACGTCGTTGCTCATAGACAGTCAACACGCCAGGACACTTGTAAGTGTCGTACAGCATGATGGAAGAGCAGTTCAAGTTGTGATGGGGTAGACGTCAGGAGAAATTCACACACCAGCGATGACTCATACATTACCTAAGAGTCATGAATGATATAGGTTAGTGCACGCAGCTCACGCTTCGGACATGGCTGCTGTGCAACTGCTGGTTATTTCCTGCTGTGCAAAGTGGATCTGATAGACACCTGGCAGCTTCTTGTGCGTGTTTGCCTTCTGCAATTTACGAAGCTCTTTGTCAAACTTATAGGCGAAAGCCCTGTTGAATGGGTCCATTTCAAAGTCTTCATCATCATCAAAGTTGGGTATCTGAGCATCATATGCTGCCTCATAGTCGATGTCACCATCCGAGTCCATGAAGAGCGCAAGGCTCTCGTAGCCACCTGATGTGATGGTGTCAAAATACAATATTACAACCTTGAGAACTGTGCCACGAATGCAATGGCTTCTGATGCCATTCCGAATCGCCAGTAGGGTAGCAAGCACAGGTACAGTGGCCAAGGCTGCATTTCCGGATCGCTTAGATCATGCCATGATTCCGCCAGAACAGCACGGAGATCAGCTGACCAACCAGCACGATCTGGTGCGTTGCCCCTTCGAAAGCTCCCTATAGGGAAAGACTTGCCAGCTGTCAGGCCACCAGAGGCCCTGCTGTAGGAAGATTTCCAACCAACGCTTTGCAACTCACCATAGTAATCGTCAATGATGCCCATGGTTGATTGATACTACTGCAACCCTGCCAGATGCGGGCTTGCGCAATTAGATAAAAAATGTGTTGGCTCGGCAATGAGTTGTACGGTAGGGATAAACAGCTTGATGATATATATCACAACGTCGTCAACTTGTTTCACAACTATATTCCCATTGTGGTAAAGGTCGCGAAGAGAGACAGACAGCTATGCGATTGTTATAATGTTTGAACCTATGCACAGATTCAAGCATAACGTTGCAGGTCTGCATTGCATAATGTTCAGAATGTCCGCTTGGCATGACATCTGGATCAGTCTGCAGCAGATCAAGTGCCATCTAGCCAGGGATGAGCCACTGTGCACCAAGCCCAGGGCGCGGTATCACTACCCGTATTGGTGGTTTGCAGGCGCGTACTCAATCATGAGCTTCACTCAGGGCCTTGAGTCCTGAAGCTCTGACGTATGGCATGAGTTAGGTCTCATGTTCAACTGGTGCTTGCTGAGATCCCAGTGCAGCGCACAGCACCTGTAACAAGCACCACGGCTGACAACTGGCTGATGTTAGCCAGAATAAGGTCCAATGAAACGACTGCATGCCTCAGAAAGCAATGAAATGATTGGCATGGTGCTTGATAGCCCGTTGACAGCAGGCACAGCCATAAACACAAGGTAGCTAGACAATTTATTTGTAATTCTAATTAGACTTTGATCTCATTTAATAACACCCCGAGCTAGCAGGCGTATAATCACAACGACAGCATCTGGCAACGACAGCAACAGCCAGCTGATCGTGGGTGCACTAGGTGAGGACTGCTGCAAAACAGACCTCCCAACAAACCCGCAATCAGCTGAAAGATGCTGTCATTGGCCCTAGCAGCCAGGAGCACTACTGCCAGTGACACACTTATGGAGCTTCCACTGTGCTCCCATGCAGCAGCCATCAATTGCGCTCTGCCTCAGTGGGCAGGTCCCCCATCACGTGTAGACACCACTGCCGCTTGAGAGCAGTCATCATCCCCAATGCCCCAAGAAGATTCAAAAGTGCCAGCAGCAACAGCCCTGGCTGACACTGCCCTGCAACCACCAAGCAACAGAACAGAACACCCAACACCAATCTAGACCACACAGATGCTTCATAGAAGCCTGTACTACTGTACAACCAACTAGCAAACTGCAACACTGTGTGATGACTTTGCTCAGTACTGCTTGCTGTGCTGCTGCTGCTGCTAATATTTGTACTGGGAGGATGATTATAAATTCCCAGTGGTGGCTGGCCCAGGGACTGTTGCTGCTGTGTTTCTTGCATACGGCTTCCTGCACCAAAGCCCTGGTGCTGCTTTTCAGACACAGAAGGTGTCTGATGTTGTCCAGGTCCTGTGCCTGAATCCAGGCCACTGCTGCTGACAGCACCACTGCCGCTTTCTTCGCTGCTGCGGCTTCCATATGGACTGGCCGGTCTAAACGGCATATCAGGCAAGCCTTCACTGCCGCCGTTGCTGCTGCTGTGTGCCAACCGCCAGTCAACCAGTGCTGTTCCAAGGTACTGCATGCCAAAGGTTGCAAACAGCACACCTCCCAGACGGATCCAGCTGGGATCTAGCCCCTTGGTGTTGAACAGCAGCCCTGCAGTGTGCCGTGTCTTGCAGTGGTGGGCAGTTGGAGGCAACAGCACTGACCAACCTTGTTGGAGGAGTAAATTGATGAGTGATTGATAAAAGCCTAGTCACCATAGGCTCATGCAGAGCACTGCTTACAACATATCAAATCCATAGGCAGCGACATGACCCACCTAGCACTGTGGTTGGTGCCAGAAGTAGGGCTGCTCCTGCTATGAAAGCATACACGCCAGTGACCAGAGCAGCAGCTGCAGCAGGGTACCACTGCAACCACCTGCACCAGCAGCAGCAGCATAGCGACTCCAGTGGTACCTAAGTAGCATGTCCTTGAACTAAGGGCGTTGTTGGCGGTCAACAGGTAATAACATGCAGTGCAGGCCGAGTTGGTGTGCACTTCAATTTATTCCCTGCAGCTGCTGGCTGCTCCAGTCCTGTGGGCTTCTACCTCCACATGGCAGCACAACACATGACGTGTGCACCACAAGATGTGTGACACCCTCAGCTGTGCAACTTGCTGATTGAGCAGGGTTTGCTGTGAACATCACATCAACGCATTGGTCGTGCCATTGCCTTACTGTGCGAAGGACTTTGCTGCTCCTGCTGTTGATGCAGGTGGGTGAGATGCCCCCAAGGGCATCAGCTGCAGGACACGCCTGAGACCAACTTGAGTGACACGAGCAGTGTGAGGGCCAGGAACAGTGATCTACAGGCCAGGAGACGTGAGGGTAAGGTGGCAGTCAGGCAACTGCGCAGGCGTATGACATGAATGGTTATCAGATGCCTGCACCATCACACGTGCCAGCACGTCTGAGAACCTTGACAGCAACGCGTTCGAGCTTGCTGCACAGGAAATGCCAATATAGGCTCTCGCTGAGAACTGCAGTTGTACATGTCAGTGATCTCTCACTCCTCACACCCAGGAAGGCAGTAAGTCTGCTATTGCTCACCCTCGCTGCTGCCAGGCTTTTCACTTTAGCGATCTCAAGATGTGCTCCACGCAGCTCCAGCGCTGATATATTGGCATTGAGGTTCCCTTGACTGCCAGCATGGACGCGCCCAGACAACCTGTTGCAGCACATCTGCTGAGCGTTTTAAACGGCCCTTTTACAGCCAAAGACACCACGCCTCGTGTATGCTTTGCATGAGGCCCGCAGAATGCGTTTGTCAAAGTTCTAACCGCCACAGCAGGACGTTTTTGTCAACAAATGAAAACTTCATACTGTGGCAGTTGGAACTCGCACATTGAAATGTGCAGCAAGTGGATCTTTCAGCGGCGCTCAGCAAATGCTCAGTCGTACAATGTACCTGCCCCAAACCATGACATCACCAGCTGCCTGTATGTGAGCATCGTTGTCCACGTTCCCTCGAACCACAACAGTACCTCCAGACTCAACCCTTTCGTCAGGCCCAATGGATCTGTTGATGTACGTCACATAGTGCCCATTCGTTACGACACTACTTGTCGGCACCGATGAGCACCTGGTCAGGCGTATTGAGTGGCTGCAGACTACAGGTTTGTGCACCGTTGGCAGTGTCCGCAACTGACAGCAGGACATCTGTCTCTGGCCACTTGTAATTGCCCTACAAACTATTTATCACTCAAAAAGTTGTACATGTCTGTACGATGTGGTATCCGCTGCTATGCTCTGTCGCAGGGAGCGGGGAGGCCATTGGACAACTTGTCCGAACTCATGCAGTTCAGCAGGAGAGGAGCCAACAGGCGTGCCATATGCTGGCTGCCCAATCAGCTTGAAATCACGCTGCGGCCCGTCACTCCGCTGTCATGCTTGCATTCAGCAAGCACCTGCCTTCACGCTGCAAGCAGCCCTGTTTTTATAAGTACTCAGTTCCTGATACATATCACAGCGTCAATCGCAGAAATGTTGCAGATTGGACCGCAACAAATGTTCTCGCGGCACCGGCAGCTGCTGTGCATAGCAGTCCAAAAGCAGTAGGCAGTCAACAGCAGCCAGCAGCTGCAAGCAGGGTGCTTTTCGTTGGAGGCCTCCCTGGAGAGGAGGATGTTCAGACAATACAGAGTCAACTCGCAGCGGCGTGCAGCCAATGTGGCCACCAGCCTACGCTCATTGAGGTGAGCAGGGCAGTTGAACAGGTATCTTTATACAAAGACACCGCATAGCCGGCAAAGTAACCTGCATATCCAATGTGTTGAGTCGACAACAGCAAGAATAATTCAACATCTGTCAATATGTTGATGAAAACAATAAGCGGTTACAACATTGCTTGCAGATTGCACAATTTCAAGACGACTCGCAACGCAACCGCTTCACTTCTGGGTGGAAGGTAACAACAACCGCAACACTGCCAGCAGGCAGGCAGACAGTCTCAGCTCGGTCACACGATGTGCTGGGGCCAGGTGCTCCTCTGGGTTTGTGCCTGAATCAATGACCATGTCGTTGGATATTAGCCCAATAGGGTCCTCTGCATCACTGTTTTACCAAAATTGTCAGTGACAATGCACACAGTGAACAGCCGTCAGACATGTGGGCATGTACTGCAAGGGTAACACTTTCCACTGCTGCTGCCTCCTGCTGCCCTGCAGCACAAGTGCCATGCGCTCATTGCGTTCACCTCAGAAACAGCAGTGCCAGAAGCAGCAGCAGCAGTGAGGCGGGTACCAGGCTGGGGTGAGCAGGCAGTCCTGGGTGCTGCAAGGAAACTCCCAAAGCACTGGACACCAGACATCACAAGTGAGAGGGATTCAAAATAATGGCCTCGCTGAGGAGTTGTGCTGCAAAACTTTGTTAGGGAGCTTGTCATGCTTCGCAGTCCAGCAGCACCAATCAGCCCCTTTGCACATAGTGCAGAGTGACTTGTCTTATGACTTGCGCCTACTGCACAGCCAAATGCTGGGCACGGCAGATGTGTGTTGCCAGCACGGCAGATGTTTCTGTTGCCAGCACTTGTCAAGACCCGCCTACTGTGGTGGATATGAACGCAGCCCTGCTGTTGCCCTGGAAGCTTCGTTTATGTGAATCCTCCGCTGATCATCTCTTGTCTTTGCTGCCAGTGTTGATTGTCATTTTTTGTGCTTCAAGCCAAGGGGTGCAAGCAGCACCTAACATGTTCGTTCACTGTAAAGCAATATGCTGCCTGGCTGTATCTATGTGCTTTGGAAACCAGCTGCATTCAGATGTGCCCAAGCAACAACAAGCGATACCTGCTTGTAATCAGCAAGCAGGCAATTTGATTTGTACCCTCTGCATGTTGGATCCTGCAGTGTCGCCAGAGGAGGTCGTTTCTCTCCAGCAGCAGCAAGCAGCAACAGCAGCACGCCGAGATCACAACAGGCGACAAAGACACAGGCAGCAGCAGCGGCTCATCAGCAGTGTCGACCAAATCCTGCAAGCACTGCCACGACCAGCAGGTGCTGCTGTACTACAACAGTACAAACCTCTGGTCGGTAATCGGCTAGTGTCTCAGGCTGCAGTGATTGGCAACCAGCAACAGATGGTGGATATGGATCAGGCAGGAAACACTGACAGTGTTATGGACATGTTACTAACAGCCATGCCAGAGCCTCTCAAGTCAGTAATCAGGCCAGACAGACTGAGACAGCTGCTAGCCCAGCAGCAGCAGGAGCAGCAGCAGCAGTTGATTCGCTTAGTTGCAGCGCCATCAGTTGATGACGTGTCCAATCAGCTGCTGTTTGACTGGTCGAAGATACCTCAGGTTGTTGACCCAGCCTTTGGTGGTCAACTTGCTGCTGCTGATGTTGTCAGGGAGGGAGCAGGCCCAATGAACCTGAGGGCTCTCAGGAAACATGTGCAGGTGACACACTGCATGACACGCAGCTGTAGGACTAGATTGATGCCCGGCAGCAGGGAAGCAGCAGAGCTGTGCAGACTGGCATACAGCATTGCTTATCATCTGTTTGTGCATTGGGCTTTGGGGTACTGCATATCTTGACAATAGCCGTGTAAACTACCGTGCTGTTTTGCTGGGACCCACTGGGTTCTGCTGCAGGTGTGCCCCAGGCCGTGACAAGCCTGCAGGCATGCAGACCTGATGCTTGTTCTGCTGCTTCTTGTAGATCCGCGCACAACCCCATCGCTGCACCTAAGCCATTGCTGCTGCTGCTGCTGCTGCTGGGGTCTCTGCTCCTTGCTTATTCAGGTGGAGAGTTTTGCCCTGCTGCTGCTCCAGCTGACTCTTCCAGCCCTGCAATCCCAGGCCCCCCTGCACATTATTGAGTTTGGCTGTGGCAGTGGCAACCTGGTGCTGCCCCTGGCACACCTGTTCCCAGGCTACCGCTTCACTGCTGTTGACATGAAGCACAGTGCTGTGCAGCTGTTGCAGCAGCGGATACAGCAGGGGGCTGTGTCAAATGTTGCTGTTGTTCAGGGCACCATTGAACAGTACACAGGTGAGCAGGTTTCATGCACATGGCCTGGATCACTGTAGTCGTATTCACATAAAACCTGTCCTGACCGGCTGTCCCCAGCAGCACAAACTGATATGAGTGAGTGTTGGACAATCCACTGCTGAGCATCAGCAGGTTTCTATAAAGTGCGCTGACAATGACAGTCAAGATCTCCATGCCTTTGTACAGGTTTTGTGGTAATCCCTGCGGCTCTGCCGCTGTTGCTGTTGCTGCTTGTCACTGCTGCTGCAGGCAATGCAGATGTTGTGTTGGCACTACATGCCTGTGGTGCTGCTTCTGACTGGTCACTCCTGCAAGCCAAACTCAGGGGAGCAGCTTTCATCATCAGCCCTTGCTGCATAGGCAAAATCAAATGGAACAACACTGCTGGTATTATACATGGGGAGCACAAGAGATTCAGGGCTGAGAGTGGTACTGGTCATAACAGTACAACGATGATAAGTGATGTTGCTGAAGATGAGGTACCTGCTGAGGAACGCAGTACCCAAGAGCCAGCACTGCACGTGCTGCTTCAGCAACAGACTTCATTGCTGCAGTACCCGCGGTCTCAGTGGATGACACAACAAATAGGCCAGTTAGCAGAGCAGGTCCTGCGCAACCTACAGCATAAGCAGCAGGAGGGCGATCGCACATCAGAAGCTCACCAGGTCCTTACTCCCTTACAACAGGCAGCGCTACGTGCGGGCGCACGAGAAGGCAGGTGTCAAGAGGTATTCAAGTTGCTGGCTCAGGCAGCTGACTACAGCCACCAGGAGCAGCATGGGTACCCTGAATTAGCTGCGTTGGCAAAGTCAAACGTGGAGTTTGACCGGGGGTGTGGTATGAGTGAACAGGGGTATGCAGTGCAGCTTGTGAGGCTGTTGCAGCCTGAGCTAACTGCTAAGTCGGATGTGCTTGTGGGCATGCCACATTGTGGGGTTGGTACCACTGATGTAAGGGGTCATTCAGACTGTAGCAACCAACCAAAAGTTGATGTGCAGACAGTGGATGTTGGGTATGATGGGTACAGCAGAGTGGTGCCTGAACAGCGATTTAGCTGGGTTTGGTGACTCTGGGAGGCATCTAGATGCTGGTGCCAGGTGTTGAGTCTTGTCGGTTAGGCAGCATTATCTGCATTTGCCATGGCGATGCATGATGCCTTGTGACATGATGTGCTTACACGTATATGAAAGCTGCTGTATTGGTATTGGTATTGAAAGCTGCTGTAGGAGCACGAGAGGATGCCGATATGCAAGCTTTGGCCCGCTGAGGCTTCATGCTTAGGGTCCTTGGTGGAGCGTTGTTGTTGCCACTGCACCGCTGCTGCCAGCGCACACGACGTTTGCGCAGTTTGAACATCTCCGAGGCGTCATAATCGGCGCGGTGGGGTGGCCGTTGGCATTAGGATGAAGCAATGCTGTGGGTGACAGGTTTAACAGGCCCATCAGAACGATCCTTGGCCGCGGACCAACCGGCTAATTATTGCGTGGGGACCGTCTACTCAGGTTCGCAGCAGTTTGCACGCCAGGCGAGCTGTACTTCGCCTGAGTTCCTCGTTAGTTGCTTATCAGTGACAACAAGCAGTTCGTATGCATGTAGCGAACAGCGAATACTAGTGCGTTGGATTGCCAGCAGTAATCCTGACAATTGCGCGTTGATGCCACCCGAATCCATTCAGTTTTCTTTTGGAAATCAGATGATGATTGTCAGTCTACGCCTATCGGCTCTGCAGTGACGTTTGATCTGAGCGGGGCATCTCAGTACAACAATGCAGTACCCACATCAGCCAGGCACTTATATAGGTGGACCAGGAATGGTCCCAGATCCTTCAGGCCGCTATGGGGTTGCGGTGCCTCCTGGCTACATTGGCTTGCCCGGTTATGGATTGATGCCAGGTTACGTGCAGCCGGACAACGCGGGCTATGCCGCTGACGCACCAGCAACTCTTGCTTCGGGTCTGGAACGTAATTTAGCATTGGGCGGCAGCTCCCCGCAGCAGATGATGGGGCTAGGCGCACAGCAGTATGCAGCTGGACCCCAGGGATACCCACCAGCCCCTTACCAGCAACAGCAGCGTGGTTATCCCACCCATGCGCGGGCACCACCAGGTATGAACTTTCATCAACACAAACACCAGACAGGCGTAGGTAGTATGGGACCCGGTGGCCCTGGGAATGGCATGTTTGGAGGGCCTCCAGAGGCCCACAGGCAGCAAGCAGGGGGCATGATGCCCAACTACCACGGCCAACGCAGCCCAAACCACGAAAGAGTTAACGCTGAATACCCTGGGGGTCCACAGCAAGGTCCCAGGGGCGGCAGGGGTGGCCGTATGGGAGGGGACTTGCGGCAGGGTGTGCCACAACAGCAAGGGGGGCCCAGGGGCGGCCGAAAAGTACCTCGTGGACTTGAAGACAATGTTAAACGCACTGTATATATCAGCTACATTGACCAACAGGTAAGCAGCAGAAGAGGGCTCATGGCTTAGCAGCAAGTTGGTTTCCAACATAAGTCTGTATTAATGACCTGGATCAGCACAAACCCTGGACCTCGGAAGTATCACTCTGTCCATGTGAAATGTACGAAGCTTAAATCATCTGGCTTCCCACAGCATTTGTGTTTGACTGCATCATACAATTGATGCAACACATTTCAAGGCACAGCACTGCAGTTGTCTACTCAACAACTGCAGCTTGTCACAACTGTAATAGGATCACCTCACAGGCCCTTGATATGACAATTGTCTCATGGCCCTGATTCTGATCATCACATCATGCATATATCAGGCACCCCTAACAGCAGCAGCAGCACAACAAGGTGTACTGCAGGCCTGTCGTGTACTTTGTACAGCTCCCTATCGTCACATCACATTACATCACATCACAAAATTCCCTCATTTTCACCTCGCAACTGCTTGAACTGAAATCAACCAGGTGACTGAGGAGTCACTTGCCACGTTCTTTGCTGACTGCGGCACCGTCATGGACTGCCGCATCTGTGGTGACCCCAACAGCGCAATGAGGTTTGCCTTCATCGAGTTTCTTGAACTGGAGGGAGCAGCTCAGGTGCGGGCTCAGTACACAGCACTCCATAAGTCTGCTGAAGTAAGCACGTCAGCTGTGAACCTTGAGAACCAGCTCCAGCAGGACACTTTTCACAGAAAGAGGGGGATTGAATGCAGCAGAAGAGGGTCAACCATGCATTCTGGGCGCTCAAAAAATATAGACAAAGATTCTGGGGCCTGATTCTGGGGTTCTGGCAGTGTTGCCGAGCATGTTTCCTGCAGCAGCCAGTGAGCCTGTTTGTGATTGTGGGGCAAGGTGGTGTTGGATGTCTTGCTGCTGTTTCAGGCCCTTCACAAGACTGGCAAGACGCTTGGCACCAGTCAGCTGAGGGTGTTACCCAGCAAGACAGCCATTGTGCCAGTTAACAAGGAGCTCATGCCCCGCAGGTATGGTGCCAGACCGGTCTGGATAGTTGGGTCAGGGGAGGACCACCCACAGAGTCATAGTCATCCTGCCAAAAGAAAGTGATCTTGTTCCTTGCTGCATGACATGTTCTTCATCAGATGCTGGCTGAACAGCTCCAGGCTCTCATGTGTCGTTTGCAAGCGTGGTGTGAGAGTTGACCAGGATGACATGCACAAGGATGGAGCTCATGCACCTGCACAGGCAAGCCACTGCTGCTACACATGCTGCTGCTGCTGGTGTTGCTGCAGTCATGAGGAGTTGGAGCGCTGCAGCAGGACAGTGTATGTTGCCAACATTGACAAAGCACTTGAGAAAGAGGATGTGAGAGGGTTTTTTGAAGAGCTTTGTGGTGGGTAGTGCAAAGCTGCTGATCTTGCTGTAGTGCTATCAAATGCAGGCATGACATGCAGCTGATTATCCCATTGTCCTTACTGTCTTTAATGCCTTCACTGCACAGACACTCAGCAGTGGGAGGCCTCCCGCAACCATGTCTGCTGTGGATGCCTCCACAAGGGCTTAATGTAAGCTGGGGTTTAAAAGCGCTCTGTTGCCATGTGCTGCAGGTACAATCAACAAGATTCGTCTCCTCGGTGACCTAGCCCACTCAACTCGCATTGCTTTCATTGAATTCATTCAAGCTGAGTCAGCCATGGCAGCACTCAATTGCAGTGGAGCTTTGCTTGGCTCGCTGCCTCTGAGGGTCAGTCCTTCCAAAACCCCAGTCAGAGGGGACAAGGAGGACCGGGAAGCGCTGCGGCAGCAGCAGCGGCGGCGGCAGAAGCAGCGGCAACAGCAGCAGCAGGAGGAGAGCGGTGTTGAGCAGGAAGGAGCAGCACCAGGACGGCAGGAAACGGCAGCAGCAGCAGCAGAAGATGGTGATGATGATGATGATACTGAAGCCGGGATATTGGAGCAGAATGAGGGTGTCGATGCAGCAGAGGCAGCAGATGGCAAGGGAGATGTTGAAACACCTACAGCAGGGGCGGCGACAGCAGCGGTACAAGATGAAGGAGACGCCAGCAATAGCGGAGCACAGCAACAAACACATCCAGTCGACACAGAATTGCCAGCAGCAACAGCAGCAGGGAAAGAATCAGCAGAAACAGACAAGCCAGAAATATCTGGTGTAGCAGCTGAAGCTAATGAGAACAAGCCAGCCTCTTCCGCTAAAGCACAAGAGTCAACTAAGGGTGAGCAAGCACCCAAAGACAGCGCAGTAGATGAGCCAGCAGCTGCAGCAGTGGTGCCAGCAGGTGCATCAGCAGCTGTTGAAGCAGGTGGGGGAGCAGCAGCAACAGCAGGTGAAGCAGCGCCTGCAGCTGCATCTTGACAACTGTCTTAGCATCTTTCGATAAGGGTTTGTTGGGCTGCATGCACTGAGGCATTCTTGATTGATGCAAATTTGCAGTCATAACTGTTCTTTGGCCAGACAGCCAGGCAGGATCCAGAGTTGAGTGCTATGTGTGTGGACTTTTTGGGTGGGCCGAAGAAAAGTACTGGACATGATGTGTCCTGTGCATGTGTCATAGCACCAACATGGACGTTGTATGCAAAGTTATGTATCATGCATAGGTACATGATACAGAACTTGGGGACTGTCTGCCAAAAAGCTCTGAACACTGACCTGTTGAAAGCCTCTTGACAAGGCTCTGGTAGCTGATAGCACCGTTCTTTTGACCGCATCATTGCTTGTGGTGTGTCATTTGGGCACACTGTGCATTTGAGTAGCCTTTACTATGTTATCTATGGAGAGGCAACGGTACTAGGGGCCATCTTTTTGTTCAGCAGAATTCCTCCCTGCAGCAACTTGCTGCAAGCTTGCAGTTTGCAGGTGATACCAAAGTACAGGCTACAACTTCCACGGTTCTGGGGCATAAGCAAGGCACACAGTGTAATTCATGAGTACAAATACTGGCCCATGGGCTGGCTGGAAAATATACTACAGCTTCTGCGGATACACACAACGTCAATAGAAGAGCCACGCAGCACTCCAAAGTTTGAGACTGACACATGCCGCAGCTACTGCTTGAAGTTTGAATTTGAAGCCTCAGGCGGCCTGAGATTGGCCGATCCTTATTTGGCAATCCCTGGATCAGCCATGGCATCTCAATCCTTTTCAACTGGAAAAAATGGAAGTTTGGAACTTCCCTGGCATGTGATGCTCCACCAGAAGGCCTCATGCTGAGGTGCACAGTCATCTCACCCAGCACAGCATTGTGACCCATGACTCAAGTGACAGCTGAGGTTCAAATTTTCATTTGAATCCAGTCTGAAAACCCCTGACAGCATTGTGGCCCATGATGCGTCATGCCAGTGGCCATCATGCAAATGCCATTTGCGGTTGCTGGCAACCCAGACACATCTCACTTCCCGAATTGCTTTGCATACTGCATGCAACAATCCTGCCCAGCCCCCACAATGACAACAACAGTCAGCGTATCTGCCATAGCATTTCAACATATGCTGCATGGCTCAACTTACTTCAAAATGACGTGACCATCAGTGCAGCATCACCCACGTTGGGTGTATTTAGACAGAAGTATGTGACATGGAAACACTCAGGTCCACTTCAAACCCACATGCAGCTTCCAACTTCCTTCTCCAGCCTGGTGCGGCACCATCATGTCAGTTACATGCAACTATCAACACCATGGGTGGAGCATGCGGGGTGTGGTGAGACATTCTGCAGTGAAGCATGTTCCCTGAATCATTCAGGCTGGCTTCTTCATAGATCAAGGACACTGAAGTAGGTGACAAGTTGTCTCAACAACTCTACAGCAGCTTTGACGCGGCTCTGGCCAACAACGAGTGCGCTTTGGTACCAGCCTGTAATCAACACATACCTGTAATCAACACATATGATGATGGGCGATGCTGAGCCAGCGCTGGTATGTGCTTACTTTGCACAAATCCACCTCATAGCTGGCTTCTGCCTCTTCAACTGCTTCATGCACAGAGCTTCACCAGGACCAACATGCCGTAAACTGCAGGAGCTGGCATCAGTGTTATGTTCCCCAAGTGTTTTCACTTCTTCTTGGCTGCTGCTGGTGGTGCCTCCAGCGTCTTCGTGGTCCCATTTGTCTGGTTTGTCTGCTGCAGCAGACCTGGCGCCACAAACATGACCTGGCTCCAGGCAGCCAGCTCACTCCCTTCACTGGCAGACATGCGCATCAACACCTCTTCAAAACTGCCAACCTGCAGTGCACAAGAAAGCATGAACAGTCAAGGACTTTGACTACAAGTGATGCCCTCGCAAAGCAGTTGACGCTGAATGTGTGTGCTGCACGCATGACAAGAGGCAGGTGGGGGGGAGGGGGCACATGCAGCCTATGCTTCCAACAGTAAAGCGGCTACTCTTCAGTGCAGAAGGTCACAGATATCAGCAACCACAGCGCTACTGCAGTAGTAAGCTGACCTCAATCTTTGGCAGTGGGGCGACCTCAATGGCATTTGCTTTGTCAAGGGCGTCGTCCCTCTTCAGTTTTATCTTGCCAGCCTTTGCTTCTGCCAACTGCTTGTCACGTCCCGATGATGAGTCAATCTGCATATTGGCAGTTCAATGCATGAAAGATGCTTATTGTGTCATTCAGCGGCTTTCGTTCTGGGCACCAGCTGCAGCATGGCGCACCTCAAGCTTTGCTGATTGTGTGTTGGGATTATGCCAGCTGCTGCTGTCACTTCACGACCACAAAGAGGCTACTCTGCACCACGTTCGCCTTGTACCGCAAGCAAGGGGTTGACAGCAAGAGCTACAGAACAAAAGGGCCCCTAGGGAATGCTGTTCACCTCTTTCATGACTTGCTGATACTCCTCCTCATACTGCGCTGCTTTTTCCTTTACTGCTTTTATCTGTCCTGCATTGCGTTGCCGGTAGGCGCCACCAACCGCCACATCAAGGTCCTCCTTGTTGAGGAACAGCGGCACATATTGCTGCAGGAACAGGACCCAAGCATGCAAACAGCAAGTCAAGAGGCCAGGCAACCTCACAGTGTGTGTACTATGATGAGTTTGCTTTGAATCTGCTTGTCAAGGAATGACTTAGCTTTTGATCCATGGATATGTGCCTTCTTTCTTATTCATCCAGCATTATGTGCATGGAGTGAGTACCGTCTGAGATGGCAAAGCATTTCCATATGAAACATCCTCCCTTGACAGAAGTAGATGTGACACAGCTGCCGGCAGCAAGCAGTTCTGAACAAGGGGGAGAACTAGCAGTTCTTGCCAGAGCTCACCATATCCTGAGTTGTGACTGTAAGTCCTTCTGCCTGAAACACTGGCACGCCCACAAAGCTCTTGGTGGGCACGCCGGCCTCCTTGTACAGCTGCAGCGCATGCTTCACCTGCTGCATGTCTGGCATGAACCTGAAGTGAATGCCTTGGAGGCCGGTGGTTTCCCGGGGCGTTGTGAAGACCTCGTACACGTTGTCCATGGTCACTCTGAGCACTTTGCTGTCACGAGCAAGACGCGGGTTCTCCTCCTTGATCTGAAGACATGTGAGTCATGCAGCAAACGCACAGACCCTGTCTCTAATGTCTCTGCTGTGAAAGATAAGAGCCAACCAAGTGGCACAGCACTTTCAGTACTAAAGTAAGCGTATGAGATGTACATCTGCTGTGGCAGGTGCTTAGGGCAGGATGAATGGCTGCCAGTGAGGTGGGTGGTTATGAGCAGGTGAGGGTGGATATGCTGGCGGAGCCCGTCCATGATACAATGACAGCCTGCCAGTTACAGCGCACAGTCCATGCCAAGAAACAAGGTGCAGACAACGCTGTTGCGGCATCTGCTGCAATGTGCTGTGTTGCATATGTAGCAGCATACCTTGGATATAATCGCTTCTGCATCTTCACGCCTAAAGAAGAAAAAGCCCAGCTGCGTGTTGTTCTGCAGACAGCACATCAGCACCACACAGGGTTGTTGCGAGCTGTTACAACCACAGCAAATCACTGCAGCACCTGATGACTGTCCTGCTATGTTCACCAAGTGCAGATCTGCTGCTGAAGCAAAGCACTGCTGGAAGCCATGCCTGTTGGCAGGTGTAAGCAGTAGTTGCGTACAGATGCATCTCATGCTTGATTTGGTAAGGACAAACCCAGCAAAGAAAGCAATAACTCGGCAGAAGATGCACCAAGATTGCAGGACACATGCGGCATTGCAGCTGGGATTGGAATCTCAACTTTGGCTGCGACTAGGGCTCTAGTAACGGCCCTGCTGTTGTCGTGCATGCATATGCTGGTGGCCAGCAACTCAACACTGTGACTGATTGTCTGTGTAAGGCAACGAGAGTTAATGAAATAGAAATGAAGACACCCATTTGTGTCGTTGCTGGATCAACAAGGTCTGCGCTGCATTTGTGACACAATTGTCGGCTGTCAATGGCGTTCCTTGGTCATTTGAAGATGTGTGGGTGATCAAGAGCCAACTTCCAATCGAACTTTCACCACCACGCACACACCTCTCCTGCTACAAGGACAAACTCATTCTTGGGGTTTGCTACTGTGTACACTGGAATCGGGGCCAATCGTGCCTTGACTTCATCCTTCGGCATTGCCAGGTCGAACAATGGCTGTGCTGTTATGCTGCGCTCAGGAGATGCGCTGCTGCTGTTGCTGCTTCCTTTGCTATTGCTGTTGCGCCCCATGCCAAAGGATATTGACTGCGCACATCAGTGGCAGGGTAGCAGCTCAGAGGTTGTTTGTACAAGTTGGAGTTTTGACAGCAATGCTTTTTGGAAAACAGCAGCAAGCTTCCTTACTACAGCTGCAAACGCCCCAGTAAGGAGTCAGCGACTCCACCAGCGTAGCAAATGCTGCTTACCGCTAGAGCTGGGGCCCAGCACTGCCGTTGCTGCTGCGTCCGCTGCTGCTCTTCTTCCTGCCACTGTGCTACTTGCCGTGGCAGCTGCTGTACTCCTGCAACTAGATGGGACACATTCCGCTGCATCTGACGCCCACAGTGGCGTACTAAATTTTGCCAGTTGTGCGATAGATTGTCACCAACGAGTGCAACAGCATCTTGTAGGCCAAGCCAATGGTCTCTGCTTCGATCGTGCATAGTTCCCAGCTGTACCAACACAGTAGGCTACAGGTCAAACAGTTGACGGCAAGAATGTGTGAAGCAAAGGTGCTGAATAATTTGTATCGTCTGAATGGGCGTCTGCTGCTGAGGCAGATGTCAGTTGAACAGCGCTGTCGTGGGGCGTGAAAATATATGCCTGATCGGCAGCATGCACAGATAAGACATGAATGATCGGCATCACTGCCGCATTGTGCTGAACAGCGGGGCATTGCCGTGTCCCAGGTGTCCCCCTCTTTCGATGAACCCTGTGAACCGGTGACACGTTATACAATCCTTTCGTGGACGCAGTTTCTGATTGTTGTAATACCTCGTACAACCCCGGGACATGCTGGCTGCAGATGAAGCCAATGACTCGAGCAGCGAGAACTTGCCGAAGTGGGCATTCATTCCCATGTTACGCGTCTTCAGCTGCCCCAGAAACCTGAAGCGGGATGATCACGCCCCCCTAGCGTGCTCAGCTTCAGATCACATCCAGGCACTGGGCTGGGCACTCCAACTCCCACCCTTTCAACTGCAACAGTCATGATGATTACTGAAGGCAGTGCAGCTAGCAACAGCCCTATGAGAGTTGTCATACACCCATCTGTACCGTTTATGGGCATGAGGTACAGGATATGGCAGAGCAAAGTTGCCATGATGGGGCTTGAATTGATTAAGGTGTGTCCAGATGACCTCCGATTTCTCAGACTGGTTTCATCGATGTCACTGCCAACAGCGTGAGGGCATCTTCGCATTTGCAATCAGAAACTCAAACTGCAACTGGTTGCTCTGCTGCAGTACACACCTGGTCTGCTGCTGGTCAACGGCGACAAACTCCTTGTAGGAGCTGACTGCACTTTCCTGGACCAGCAGCTGCTGGATTCCCTGCCAGCTGAGCGTTACATGGTGGTTTGCGAAACATGGTTACAGGCTTGCATGTCTGCTGGGACCTCCAAAGTGCCCATTCTACCACATGTGGTACCTGTCAAGGAGCTGCAACCCCCACCCCCACCCCCACCAGCAGCAGCAGCAGCAGAGCAGGGCAATGGCCTGTTGAAAAGTAACATTGCTGCTGCTGTGGATGGCAACTCGGACAATTTTGGGCCCAGTGCAGCAACAGAGGATGTCACATGTTCAGCAGAGGGAGATGGGCGGCTGCTGAAGAGACCCAGGTACCTCCCTCCTAGCTCAGCAGCAACAGATTCAGCAGCACCAGCTGACACCAGCTTCACTGCAACAGCAGAAGTGCTAGACGCCTTGCGAGTGATAAGTGGGCGTAGACTCTGGATTCCATCACAGCGGCAGCAGCAGCAGCAGCAGCAGCAGCAGCAACTAATCAGCAGGCTGCCGCAGATGCTTCAGCAGCAGCAGCAGCAGGACTTGCTGATATACCAGCAGCAGCAGCGACCATTGCCAAAGCTGGACGTCTCTTGGATGAGCTTTACAGCCATCAGAGTGGTGACATACAACATCCTGGCAGACATGTACTGCTCCAAAGGGTGATGAACTCCACCTTGCCTCCATGGCAGGCTCCACATCACACGAGCTTCTGTATCCAGTTTTGTATCCAGCCGTAGTAGTGCATCAAGCAGCCAACTGCAAAATCCAGCATCCTTTTGAGTGTACAGGGCTCAAGGATGCTTCTGTACACAGAGCACAGCTTGTATGCCTCTGCCTCACAATGCCGAGAGTACACGCTGAGATTTGTTCACCACCCTGTGCAATTTAAGCTCATATTGATATCACTTATTTTGCCTCCACGCCCCCTGACACACTCCTGCAGGCACAGCAAGTCCTACTGCCCAGTTCATCTGCGTGGCTGGAGCAGCCGCTGGCCACGCATAGCTGCTGAGCTGGCAGCCTACCAGCCGCACCTGCTGTGCCTGCAAGAGGTTGATGACCACTTGTGGTTTAGAGACATTGAGCCCTGGCTCAGCCAGCACCTGAACATGCAGGGACTGGCCTGGTGTAGAAAATACACAAGGAATCAAGGAGCCAATGAGGTAAATGGGGTTAGTCACCTACTAGGCACATCATGGGCCAGGTGGACCTCTGTGTACCCCATGAGAGGGTGTCACTCCTCGGTCTACCCACACTGAGCGTGCTACACTCCCTGGGTGTCCAGACTCCAGGAGATTTCTGCTGGTAGCCTGCTGTTGCAGCAGTGCTGATGTTATGTGTTAAAGAAAGATGGTGTGTAGTACCTGCTCAGATCAGTCAACAAAGCTGCTGAAGCTTCTACTTGTGTGTGTGCATTACTACTGTGTTCATGCAGGGAATAGCCTTGTGTTTTGACAGGTGCCGCTTCAAGCTGGTGTGTCAACACAGTGTGAGGTTTGCTGATCACATACCGGACTCAAACGACCCTGCATTGAGTAAGTAGTGGGTAGTGCAGTTGGACTGCAGCCAGAATTGCAACTGCTGGCCTGCAGCTGCCCTATTCATTGTACCTGTGTAAGTTAGGTTGGTAGGCTGTGCCTTGTAGGAGAATGTATCACCAGATGATCAGGATCAAATGTCATCCCAGTATTGCACTGTGCAATGCTCAAGTCCAAATAGTATGTAATACAGTTACAGCTGCTCTCAACCCGCTATTGCCAACTGCCAGCAGCGCCTCATTTACATACTTGACTATTGGTTCCAGGCTGCATAACCATGACTCATGCAGTGCTACTGCAACTCATCCCAACTTGCAGCTGACTTCTGGCAATCAGTCAAAGATTATGAGGAGGGAGCCATCTTTGCACTCCTGCAGTGCACCAGCTCAGGGAAGCTGCTGGTTACCTGCTGCACACATCTCTGGTACAGCCCCAGAACACCTGACATCAAAGTTGGCCAAGCAGAAATACTGTGCAAATGCTGCGTGCAGTTCATACAGCAGCAGTGTAGAGACAGTATACTTGCAGTCTCCAGCAGCAAAACTGCAATTCAACAAGTTGGCACTGCTGCTGCTGATACCCGTGCCACTGAGAACACCGCTGCTGTGCATGAGCAGCAGGTGTTCTTGGGGCTGCTGGAGCATGCACCTGTGGTAATTGGAGGTGACTTTAACTCGTTGTGGAGGAAGTACAAGACAGATGCTTTTGATAGGGTAAGCATGGCCACGTGCACATGGTTGTCTGGCTGGACTTCAGTGCAGCCTGCTGAGGCCTATGCCTGTAATGCCTTGCCATGGTGGTCTGGCAGATTTGGCGGCTGAGTTGTGTGGTGACGATCTGTCTGTAAGCTGGGGGCAGTTTGGGTCTGCCGCACATTTGGCAACTGTGCACTGGATGGCTGAAAGCACTTGTGTGTGTGCACTGTGCTGTCTTGCAAAACTTTCCAGAGGACGTCTGTCTCAGGAGTTTTTTCAGCCAGCCTGGCAAGTATCACCATAGATTACTGTGAGATGCAGCAATAGGTGGTGTGCTTGGATATACACAGAGGTAGTCAAAACTAGACATAATTCTGCTAGCAACACTACAAGTTTGTGGCAGACATTGCTGATGTATGCTGCTGCAGGTGGCGCCAGCGCAGTTCCAAGTCAGTGGAGTTTATGAACTGCTGTCAACAGGCCGCCTGCACAACTCACACCCACATCACCCCAGCTACCGCCATGGGCACAACAGAAACATCAAACCAGTCCACGAAGGTTCTACTGCGGCAGGGGGTGGCAGCAGTAGCGCTGACGGCTTCATAACAGCAGCGGGCGTAGCGGAAGGTTCGTCCACGAGCATACAAAACTATGTATTCACCACTCACGGTCTGAAGCTGCAAAGCAGTTACCTGGCCGCCAGGGGATATGAACCAGCACTCACCAACAAGCATCCAGGCTTTGCAGGGTGTCTGGACTATGTGTGGTACACCAGCCAAACCCTGAAAGTAGCAGGGACGCTGGCGATGCCCTATGAGACGCTGGGATTCAGCAATGTGCCGGAAAATCCTGAGAGGGTGCCCTTCGTCAACATCCCTGATGATGTATGGCCATCTGATCATCTGGCTGTTGGTGCTGTCTTCAACCTGACGTAAGACAGGGCAGTGCTCATCCCTCTTACACTATCATACCAAGTAATCCCTTTCATGGCATGCGCGCTTGTTGTCGGTGTTGTCTTGAGCACTGGCAAGGGTCTTCTGCGCGCGTTTTGGTCCCGTACACCGGGAAGCAGGGGGTAACTTTGACAAGAGGCCATGTATCCGCTGAACCGTTCGCCCATGTTGTGGTGTACTGTTCATGAGCAGTTTCATGCAGCGACATCGGGTGCTGAGACCGACGCAAAGAAGTTGGTTGCTTGAGTGAGTCGATGTTACTGATATAGCTCTGTCCAAGGTAGAAGCCGCTGAGATAATCATCCAGAGGTTGTCAGGAACGGCCGATTCGTGACAATAGCCTCTGCTCACTCGTTTATGTGTCTGCTGCTTCGGAGTGTGGAAGCTGCCATCAAATTCTTAGGATCCTGCCCGTCGGCCATTATGTTCATTTCAAGGTTCATTACAGCAGAACCCCTCTCCTCAGATCTTAGCGGTTGATCACCAGTAATCAACGACTCCAGTACAGCATTGTCCTTAGATAAGGCATACTAGCGAACAAAGTTGCAATATGAGCAATCAAAGTGCTCATTGCTTATACTCGCACAGCTTGACACTGGAGCAGCCAGCGGCATTGAAGCGGGCCAAGGCGCCCACATCGTAGCTCCCGAGTTCCAACATCAAACCCGTTACCTCGGACATTTGCTTGATTTATCATACTTTTCAGCTTGTCATATAGCCAGGTCGATTGACCCGACAAAGGAAGTCCCCCGGTGCAGTGGCAGTTGGTTGGTGCTGCTGTGCAAAGGCGCGGTTGGCGATGCCTGAACACTCAGCTCGCCGGCATGGCTCTAGGTGAGGCAGTAATGGTGCTGCTACCAATACTGGCATCTGTACCCCTGCAGCTGATCTTCATGTCACTTGCATGCAGTTACAGCATGGGACGGTCCTTTGGGCTGCATGTATGCCATATATGTGTGGCATACAGTGTATGCCACATGTGAAAGCTCATCACACCTCACAGCCTCTCATGGTCAGTGGGAGCTTCGTCTTTTCGTCTTTGATCCAACAGTGGTGGTGTCTCAAACACATCCAGGCAATCATGCACACAACCCAAATTCCACTGCCTGCTGTCCAATCCTTGCAAAGCTGCCACAGCAGCAGTGTTACTGCCAAATGCTCTATTGCTTGTTTCATGCACTGCAGCTGTTTCTCAGCGACCCCCTGGCTGGGACTGCTTTGCGCCCTGCTGGTGCTTGCAAGCATTCCAGTATGGTACGTTTAGTCTGCTGAATAGCTGCCAGCTATTCATCTGAGCATACTGTTACATGAAAATATATCGACAAGGTAGCAGATGCACCTTGAGTTTGTGTAGTCCCTGCGTCCAGTAACTTGAGGGGCTTTGCAGCCTGCACTGTACCACAACCAGTCACCTGTTGATGGATGGTGCCGCACTGCCACAGCACATGTCTCATGCTCCTATCACATGACATAATATGAAGCAGCTGTACATTATCCTTTCAAGCCTACCTAGCTTAGGGGCAGGCTGCAAATTTCTCTGCTCTGTCCAGCAGCACCTGCAATCCGGGAACATTTCACTGCACGCACAGGTTCATCTTCTCAACATCAGCAGCAGGAAACACCCAACAAGCCTTGCAGGACACAGACATTGCCACTGATATCCTAGCAGACGTGCTGTCAGCTTTCTACACGCTGCGGCTGGTGGTGGTTGTGCTGTTGGCTGTGTGCTTGGCAAAGGTGCTGCTGGTGGCTGTAATGGCAATCATGAGCAAGCTGCATGGGCCAGGCAGAGGTGATGCACGGCGGCAGAGTGTTGTGCAATGGCAGTACTCATTACTGCACGTCTGTCCTACTGCGCTGTTGACCCCAATTGATAGAAACTGCAAGTACTTTCACACCAACAGTCTGCCTCACATTGCGCAATTGCAGCATCAGCCAGTACAACCCTGCTGGCTGCTGCAGAACCAGGCATGCGCCATATTGAAGATAGACTGGTAGCAATTATTTGGTTGTATGTTACCTGGCAACCTCCAATACACCGGTAAAAGTGCTTCAAGCAGGCTGCACCTTTCTTCTGCAGGGCCGCTGTGTGGATATTTGTCCTTCAGTGCAGTTGGCACATTGCTGATGTGGTTGACCCTGATAGGAGTGGTGGCACTGGTGGCCGTGTGTGTGACCTGGCTGGTGGGCTCATGGGGGGCATCTGCCCTGCTGCTCAAGGCTTCAACGTGAGCACAGAATATGCCAAGGTTCATTCGATTGTGATTTGATGATGTCTGTGTGTGCAGTCACTGACATCTGATTGTGATTTGATGATGTCTGTGTGTGCAGTCACTGACTCCAAAGCACCAGCTGGAGTTCACAACAGTCTGATGCGTTACTCGCTCCTTTGGCAGGCTGCATAAACTTCAGCCGATTTCCCTGACAAGCCATAACTTCCTGTCCCCAAGCCTGAACTGAATCAGTGTTTTGCATACTGGCAACCTGGAGAAAGGGCCTTGCTTGCTATTGCAGGTTTCATCATGTTGGGTGCTACTGCTGTCTGCTGCTGCAGTATCTCAACCTCTGCAGAAGCAGCGGCGCAGCGGGCAGTAGACACCGCACAGCAGCTGGTCTCAGACTACAAGGCAACTCAACTGAACATACTTGACGGGGCTCCTGCTGATATCAAGAGCTCAGGCTGGTTCAAGGACTACTACGGCGGCGTGCAGGACGTCAACGTCACTTGTGAGCGGACTCTACTGCCACCTTGTAGGCTGCTGTTTCTACATCAACAGCTGCGGCCAAACACAGCAGCGTCCTGATATTGATGCTGCCAAAACAGATAGACATAACATAGCAATGCATCAAGCAAACAGTGCTGCATTGATCAAACAGGGTGTTGTGTGCATGTCAATCTTGTAGCAAATTTGACGCATCAGAGAAAACCAGATAAAAATTGCAGCAGCAACGATTGCGGCACACCTGACACAGCCCATCAGTACACTGTGTATGTTGTGTACTTTGCTTTGTGTGCTGTTGCAGCCCTCCTCCCGTCCAACTTGCAATCTTTCAACAGCAGTGTGTGTCAGCCGGGCTGCATCTCTCTGGATGTGCTGGCTGGGCTGGCTGGTATGGAGAATGGCTGTCTGTGCCTCACCAACACGCTGCAGAGCCTGCAGGATGGACTCACTCGCACAAAACAGGTACGTGCAACTGGTAGGGCATGGCGGTACTTGCAAGGCTGTAGCCAGGCCAGGTTTGTGAGTGTACTGGGGTTTGGGGGGGGGGGGGATAGGGAGGTGCCTGCGAGAGTTCAGTAGGGCTGGGTTCAGGAAGGCACTGGGCTAGATCTCCTGAAGGCATATGCTGTCTGTTCCACTCCACGCCAACTCCTTGCAGCAGCACAAGCACCCAGAGAGGATACCTGACACTGTGGCAGGATTCTGCATGTGTTCATCAAGGAGCTAATGCGGCATGTGGAACCAAATCAGCAGTAATAGCAATTGCGGACTTGATCTCTGCTGAGCTGGTCAGAAGATGAACCTGGCTCATGTCTTCCGACTACTGGATGTGTATCTGCTCTGCTACTGATGTGTACGAGCAGCTGGGCTCACTCCCTAAGCCTTTGCTCAGTGCTGACATTGGCTGCTGCTGCTGCTACACCTGCTGCTGCTTTTGCAGAATATGCTTCCAGCTGTGATTGCTCTAGCTGTCTGCTACCTGGCTGCATCAGCCTTGCTCATACACTTTGCAGCCAACTACACGACTGCAAAGTATTTGCGGAAGCAGCGGAAGGCCGCAGCCAGCAGCAGCAACTTACCGACAACTCAATCACCTGGCAGCAGCGGCGGCAGCAGCAGGCCCAATGAACTTTACCCAATCAGCAGTGCAAGCCCGTACAGAGGCCCAGCAGACGCAGCTGTTGACATACACGGCGTCAATGGTGTGGTTCGACCTCTACAGCACAAGCCAAGTGGCACATTCATCCAGAAGTGACGGATCAGAACCTGTAACAACATTTGGTCGCAGCAATGACGTGTATGACAGTTATGACAATGTCAGCAGTCCTACCGAGCAGGATGTATTAAGGGCTAGAGATGTAGGGGGCACTTATCCACCTATGAGTCATTTGTTTGGACCTGTGAGGCCAGTCACACCTGGCGATCACACCGGACTCCCTCTCAGTGTGCAGGCTGCTGCAGCGCAGCCCAAGAGCAGGTACAGCAGCTCTATACAGCTGCCAGAGCAGCCGCGGGGGCTGGCAGGAGTCTAATAAACAGATTCAGTACTGTGTACATACAGGCCCAGCCACTAACAGTGCACTGCTCAGCAGAGTGTGCACTTACCGGCATCTTTTGGTATGTAAGCACATCATTGTACTAGCAACCTTTGTGAGCTGGAATTCAATCAAGCACATCTGAGACTCTAGTCTGATTGGTAATGCAATTGCATCCAGAATCATTTTGTTTCTTTTACCACCATCTTGAAGTAGGTGCCTGTTGGTGTGTTCATTGTTGCCATAGCCTATGCACATGGCCATGTAGGTTGATGTATATCTTCATAGCGGCAGGAAGGTCGCCTTCTTCAGGGGTTTATCCTATTACAGACAAACCCCTAGAAAAGGCGACGTTCCTGCAGCTATGCAGCCATATATAAACGTGCATGGCCCACGTGCACAGCCACTGGGATATCTCTGTGTGTCGTCAAATGACCTCCAGTTGACAGGCCGGGCCTGTGAAGGCCTTTGGCCCTCAGGAGAAGCTCTGATCATTGATATATCAGACCTGATCAGGAACCATGATCCAGGTCACAGAGTCTGTTACTTGGGTAGAGTCTGTTATCTTGGTGTGCCAGTGTGGCTGAGCCACCAAGTACTTCTCCCAAGGGCCTTGCGACTGGAAAGGGTAACTTCCTTCCTTCCTTTATGTATAGATGCTCAGCATGCATGTCGGCAATGCATTCGAGCAATGACAAGCCACCAGCAGGCTGGCAGCCTTATGCCCTAGCTGTCTTCAAATCGTTTGAAGGCTGAGCCTTTTGCCGCTTGGAAACGGTCTCCTCTGTGCCTGGAGCTATGGCTCAGCACACTGCATGGCTAAATTTCTTTTACACTGTCACACAATAGGCCATGGCCATAGGCTTCTCCAGGTGGTTAACCCATTCAGTGGGGACCAGATCACACAACACACAGATGAGTGCACGTGTGGCACCATCAATATGTGAGGGAGAATAAGAAGCAGCCAGTGCTGTAGAGTTAGCCCCATCGTTCCACCTGACACCATGGTGATCACCAAACAGTTTCATTGATGTTGCACATGAGCAACTCGTTTTCCGAAGTTGGTCAGGCAGCATGTACCAGGCTGTCCTGTCAAGACGCTCTTCTCTATGCCGCCCATCAGTAACGTGCACAGTGAGCAGGCCTCAAACAACGCCCACAACTGAAATTTGACCACAGCTGAATCAGCGGGGTACATGAAGTTGCCCGGGTACACACACTGTGTGTGACACAAATGATTATGCCTTACTCATAACAACAGTGCATCTCTGTCAATGCATTGGCATAATGCATGCCTTGTAAAAGACATAGAGCCATGCAGCAAATCTGAATGCCATGGCAAATGCTTTGACATGCAATGCAATGACTGTACGCATTTGTCGCTGCATATACTGCTGAGGAATGGCATTTGCAAGCTACGAACAGTGACGCCTTCACAGTTGCTGAACCCTCTGCCGTGAAGTGAGCTTGCCAGGATTGTACAACAGCAGACCCGTTCCAGCAAATCATTTGTTGTGCTTGCCATCCTGATTCCACGGAAGGCTGGCCCAGTGTGATGGCATTACTATAGCACGCAACTGGGCTGTCTGTGTGAGGGGGCTACACAACTTCATACACAAAAAAGAGCAATCAGTGCAACCTTATGTCTATAGAGGCCATCTGGTGTCTATGATCAATGGTGCAAAACCTACACACTCATTCTGGGGAAGACCACTACTGCTGCTGCTGCTGCTGCTTGCAGCAGATTTGCTCCCGGTTTCCCATTATTTCTGCTTCTGTACTTCCCATTACATTCGTGGCACTCTAGGATTGGTATCCTCTTCAGCTATAATCCTATCTCGCTTCTTCATGAATCCCTCTACTGCTCTCTGTACTGCATCTCTGCCTGTGACAATCATGCGGTTTATCAGCTCAGGATCTCGCTCAAGCCTCGCCTGCTCAAACTCTTGCCGCGCACTTGTGCGAATCACGTCCTTCCACATGCGCCCGTGCTCGTCTTTCCACACAAAGAGGTTGGAATAACGAAGTACCTCTCTATATAAGGACAAGGCCTCTCTGCGGGTGGTCAGGAGCTTGATGGGCGGTTGCTGTTCCCGTTCTGCTTTGCTGGGGCGTATTATTGTACTTTCTATCAATTCTGCTACTTCATCCGGGTCGGCCCCTATCTTGCCATCGACGTAATGGCGGGCTGCCTGTAGTGCCAGGCATGATGCAGTAGAGTTTGTGGTCAACGCAAGACCTGCTGCACCCCTTAGCATATCAAACAATCAAGGGATTTAAGCAAACGATACTGCTACTGCTATGCTGTTTATGCTTTTGCATTGGTTGATGGGCAGCTAGAGGCCAAACATGGGCCAGCAAAAAGATCGGCAGTAGCACAGAACACAGTTGTTATTCGCAACGACGCACGAAAACCTGCACAATTCTAAGGGTGCAATGTATTCAAGCTGTATCGATGCCAGATGACGCCCCCTGAGTCTCAAAGCGGGAAGCCCTGTGGCTGGAGTGACCGGGGTGACAGCTTGCTGACGATGATGCCGATATTCTCTGACCGCGCCGGATGCAAACTTCCATTACGTTCTCTTTTTAGGTCAGGTTATTATATAGTTATCTGTATCGTCGCCAACCACAGCAACGATCTTCGTAGACCTGCTGTGCTGGGGCTTCTGCTGTCTATCTAGCACTAACGCAGGACAGATAACATCTGCTACGGTTTAACCCATAGTACATACTCCTGCGGTTTGTGATACACGCCCCAAGCGGCCTAACTTGGCGTGAGTTCAACGCTACGAGAGCTTTCGGGAGCAATGCTGGCTTGCCAGCACACGTCGTCTGCGTTACGAGCAGTGCGTAGCGCACATAGAGTTGGCTTACCTCACATCATTCACCCAGCACCGGCGCTGCATCGGAGGACTATAAGGACTAGAGCCAGCAAGGATGAAAAAAGCTGGGGGGAGATAGCTTCTGAAGCAACTGAGGTCGTCACGTAAGTGAATGGCTATTCGGGTTTAATGCCTAATCTAAGTTAGTTACAGAGGGCTATTCGTCCCTTGTCAGGCCAGCAAGCTACCAGCAACACACTGCACAGTGCCAGTATTGTATGGTATCTCCGGATTAGGCAGGTAGAGGAGATTCTCAAGGAAGAAGCGGGCGGAGTTACTGATGCCAGCACTCAGTAGTAACAGTTGTCCAGATACAATCAGCAAACTCTAAGCAGCGCTGTCGTGTCTGTCATGTCCACAACAGCAACAGCTTCTTGCAGAATGCATCCTGCCAACTCCTGTAAAGTATGTTATAAACCCCTCCTGGCAGTGTGACAGGACGCAAAGGAGTAGACCCCATATATATGGACTATGCATACTCATCATAGCCAATTGGAAGCCTGCAGTCTTGGCTGTCCCCATCAAGCATGAATTGCAGTGCAGCATCTTCATGCATGGCATGTGCTTTTACCCGCAATCAGCTGCAGTAGTAGTGTCCTTTGCTGCTGCCTCTATCTTGAATGCATCGTGCTTTACCTGGATTTGTTCAACTCACCTGCATTTGTACATGTGTTGTGCAGAGATGTTGCCAAGAAGGTGAAGGACAGTGTCAGCTCTGTGCTGCAAGCCATCATACCTGGCAGTAAAGCAGCAGCTCCGGGCAGGCAGCAGCAGCAAGAACAGCGGGGCAGCATATACAGACGAGAAGGTAAGCCTGCAGTGGTGCAGGTGCCAGGTTCAAGGCGTGAGTGTGAACTGTGCAAAGCGCCGACTGCAATTATCATGAGATGTCAAGATGTCTGCTGAGTGGTGCATCATGCTGTGATGATTACAGCAGCTTCACCAACACCCACTGGGGTCTGATTCTACTATCTACAGGCACGGGCCATGTCTGACCTTTCTTGTGTGGCTGCAGATGATCGTCCTCTGCCAATGCGTATGCCTGGTGGAATTCTTGGGGGACTCATGGGCGGGTTGGTAAACACAGCAATCAAGGGGCTGGCCAAGGAACTTGAGAAGTCAGCGGAACAATCACGGAATGTCTCAGAAGCAGCCGCAGAACGCATCAGCAGCAGCAGAATGGTCAAAAACCGGTTGGGAGAAGTGAGCATTGGACTTCCAGTCAGTCAAAGTGTTGCCAGCCAAAACATCAACGGGCGTGTCACTAAAACTGTGAACTTGATACTTCCTGTGTACAATGCTGTTGGCGCTCCTGTGGCCCAGGCACACGTGGTACAGAGCCAGGGACAGTACCAGGACACTACAAAGATAGTGGTAAGTCTGACTTGTCCAGCACCTTTGGGATCTGCTGCAGCAGCTGGCAGTGCTGCTGCCCACTGTTACCATGTGTCAACCATGCACAGCAGGCCAAGCGTGCAGATATTACTACCTGTGTTTTCCGGGCAGATTATCTGTGTCTGCAGATGCATAATTGCCAGACCAAGTGCATGAGGTGTTGTTTGTTTTGTTGATGGAAGGAAAGAATGTAACTTGCTCACCACTGCTGCAATTTCCACTGCTGCTGCTGCAGGTTCGCCTACCTGATGGTGACAGTATAGTGCTAGATGATGATGGTGATGATCTGGGCAGTGGTGGCGGACGCAGCAAAGTGAGCCAGCGGGGGGAGATCATAGATGCTGAGTTCAGGGAGCTGAACTAGGTGTCACAGCACGGGAAGATGGATTTCCATCAAGGACACATTGCAGCACCGTGCTGCGGAGAGTGTCAACACAGTCAGGTGCAGTAGCTGCAGAGCATGCAGTGCGGGCGTGCCACTGGCGATGGCATCGGCTCGATATTTTTCAGAGGTGGCAGGCTTTTTTGCATGCCATATTGTTGCGCCAAGATGCATGATCAGCCTCTTGTGTGTCACACTGCTGACAAAGAATTGACACTGTCTTGGCAGTGATTGTGTATACCAACTGAGGATACTGTGCAATCCCAACTTGGGCCGGAATTAATCTGCTGTTGGGCTTGTCACACTGATTGTAACGTTGCAAGTTGCAATGTACAACTTGGTTATCATACCACCAGTAGACCACCTTGCACACAGTGCTGCTGGTAGGGCAACTGGCCTGCAGGGTCTAATACTATTAGCTGAGCTTCAGCAACCGTTGCTTTTGTGATATAAGCCTTCAAAAGCGATGATCGCAGTAGGTCACAAAAGCAGTAGAAAAGTGCATGCCAGTGTTGATACTCCAACGACTGCAGTAGGTGCACCATGACAACCACGTGGCAAAAAGCTGCAGCAAGATAGCAGCTAGTATGGTGCCCGGCAAGATTGGATTTTCTCAGACAGAAGCCACACGACAATGACAGGGCCTTTGACCAAGTTGACTGGTCTGGCAGACGTGTTGACCTGCTAACTGCTAGTCAAATGCCTCAAACAGCTCAGCTGATCCTGGCAGGATCAAACTCTCCAGAATTTGAGACGCACCTCCTTGCAAACATGGAACAACAGCTAGATGGCATGAATCATCACTCAAGCAGTGCTTCCTGTCATGAGCTACTACTGCGGCCCTGGCAATGGCAGCTGTGCTGCTCAGCAGGCTCACAATGGGCGCTGCAAGACCACCCACCATGCTAGAGGTCTCCTTTTGAGCTGATTTTCGTAGTGGTCGGTGCTGTCAAACCTGGTCTGATTCAACAGCACAAGCTGAAACCCAGCTGTCAGCAATGGCACCAGCAGCTGATCTGCAGTCAGGACATTTGGACCTATCTCTGGCTCATTGGCGTTGCCAGTCAACAAGAATGATAGACCACCAGGATTCAGCTGTTGATACAACAGTCGTGGCAGGTTTGACTGCGCTCCTGGTGCGTCATTCAACAATGCATGATACACTTGACAGTCATAGATGAAATCAAATGTTTTACCCAGGCTGTTGAGGTCAAAGATGTCATGCTGTATGAAATGTGGGTTGCTGCAGGATAAGCCATGTTTGGCAGCTATTGCTGCAGCTGTATCTACTGCTTCCTGCACGATGTCAATGGCAGTGACTTGGAAACCAAGGGAAGCCAGCCAGATGGAGCTGGCTCCTGTTCCACACCCTATTTCTAGAATTGATGCTCCAGGTGTTGGCTTGATGCGCTGGCAGTCCTGACATATGTGCTGCTTGAACTGCCATAAACTTGTCTCCTCAACTTCTGGAGGTAAAACTAGGGGTGCTTGATCGGCCACTGCTTGTATTTGTGGCATCAATTCTTCATGCCAAGATGGGGTGAGCAGCGCTTGCTGCTTGCAGCACCTGCTGATATAATAGACAAGCTGAGAAGCAGGCCGCTGAGTATTCCATGGTAGAAAACCCTTTTGATAGTAGTCTTGCCATTTGCCGCTCATTACGTACAGCGGGGTCGGATCAGCAACACAGATCACAACAAGCACACCACATGAGAGCACTTGGCACACACATGACAGCAGTTGGCAGCAGTCATCAACGATACAGAACAACACAATGTGTGCTATCGAGTAGGAGGACAACAACGCATACATGAAACGGCACAATCAGTCTGTTACCTCTGTGTCACCACCAAGTCTTGTGCACCTGGGAACCAGGCCACTACCTTGAAACACGCCTCGCAGCCTCTATTCGTCTTCACAGCGCCCCTTATCTGAACTCGTGCGCACTACATGGCCTGATTGGGACTGCAGCTGCACATTGCAAGTAAAAGGCAATACTCAGTACACGCGTTTAGGGCCATTGGTTGCCACACTCACCTTTGATCGAAAAAAGACTATAGAAGACCCATGCAAATGCATAAAACTGCCCAGATCGGCCACGCAGCTCGCGGGTGCCGAATTACTCCGGTGATTGGTTCTAGGCTTCCCGTGGCTGGCCCATTGCGCGAGGTAAGGAAAGAGGGTTGCCTTAGGAATTGTATGTAAGCAGCTATATGTCCTCTATGCTGTTTGTTCTCTGTGTGCAGGCAGGAAGCAGACACCGGATCCTCACTCTCAGCAAGTACAGCAAAGATGCAACAAATGGCGTCACAAAGAGAGGTTCTGAGCCATCACTTAGAAGCTCTGGCAGAACACAGCAAGGTTCTCTACGGGCAGCCATCAAGCAGCAAAAAGTCCCTCCAGCTGAAATGGCACTGATTGACATCTTCAACGTGGTAGCTACCCCACTCTCATAGTGAGCAACATATTCAAGCATGTATTTGCCCTGAGTAATGGCCTCACGTGTGTGTTCTGTAAGACACTGTGAAGGAATTTGCAGCTGCGCTTCATATCTGAGGCACTTTTGAAAGTTCCTTGGCAACCCCTGCTGCAAACACACCAAGCCTACCTACTAGATCTGTGCTAGTAGCATGTACTTCAATACCCAACCAAGACGTACGATTTCAAGACTAATTCGTAAAAATTGTGCAGCGTCGTTGACACACCATGGTATCGAGTGCTGGAGGCTGGATTGCTCATAGTGAGTCGGTTTAGCAACAGCACTGTCAATCAGCCAAGCTCAAGAACAGTGGAAAGGCAGCAACAGCAAAAGCGCATGTCAGGAGCTATTGAGCCTGTCTTGAATGCATCTTGCAACCAGGCCACTGCAGCAGCTGTGAAGCAGCCACTTGCATAGCCAGCTTGCAGGCACAGAACCTGAGTAAGCCAGCCCATAGCACTGCCGCTGTTGTGCACTCTGAACTCTGCTGGACAGGCCTGGTTCAAAACATGTGGCTGCTATGCTGCCAACACTTTTCTTTTTTGATGTCTGGTATCGTCGCAGGTTCAGTTAGCAATAGTTGATGCTGCCTACTCAGGAGACTGGGTCAGGATAGGCGCAATAACAACAGGTACAGGATCAACTGCACTCCAAGGACAGCAGCATGACTTTGAATTCATGCCAATGCTGCCATCAACCTGCCTTCCCAAGCAATGATCTATATTGGACAAGCTAGCAATTTTGGCTGCAGTGCAGTCATATGGTTGATGTCCTGATTCTGGTGTCGGTGTCCCTGTTGCCTTGTCTGCTGCTGTGTTTTGCCATGCAGAGACAGAGTC
This sequence comes from Coelastrella sp. MACC-549, assembly GCA_018290735.1. NCBI lineage: Eukaryota > Viridiplantae > Chlorophyta > Chlorophyceae > Sphaeropleales > Scenedesmaceae > Coelastrella > Coelastrella sp. MACC-549. The sequence goes on along the minus strand of JABEVS010000202.1, from coordinate 62,499 downwards.
TCTGCTGCAGAAGGTTGTGTGGGTGATTGTGTCCCTGCACACGGTGTGTGGTGTTGCAGCAGCTGTGCTTGCAGACCAGAGAGACAAAGATCCAGTCAAGGCAGGATTCAAGGTGCGTGTATGGTGTGGTGTTCAGGGTACAGGATGGAGAGTGGAAACTCTGCCTTGTAACCTGATGGCCATCACAATCTGCAGGTCACCCTTGAGTTCTGCTCTGAGTCTGTTGCTAGCAGATGATGGTGACAGCTGCGCCATGCCGTATGAGTCGCTGCACTGTCGAGCATGCAGGTGCAGTTACCAGAGTTACCACAAACAGTGATGATGTCCGCTGTTTTCCTATTTACCTTGACTGTGCTTCCTGCAGGGTCTGCTATTTGGCACTCTGGCCATCTATGAGGTGACAAGCCCCAAGACACAGAATCAGGCTAGGCTTTGAGTGGTGCTTGGCAACTTCATAATTCTTGAAGAAGTTTTTGCATCTTGGCTGTGAGCAAATTTGTTCACCCAAAATGAGAGTGTTGCATTCCTTGCATTGTTGGTTTGAAGTTGTGCACTGTCTGTGCTGATCTGATAGGAATGTCAGAAATGGTCTGTTGTGGCTTCGCTGTTGAATTCTCTGCTCGAGAGGTGCCGATTCTGTGATCATATCCTTGTGAAAGAGATTGAGCCATATGACACATGCTGATCCAGGCAGTCCAGGGTTGTCACATGGATTGGGCCCTGGGGGGTCGCCACCCTTGGCAGGCAGGCTTTACATGATCGTAGTTATTAAGTTGTGTAAATCCTTCCTCAAGCCTGTGACAGTCTGTTGTACGCTGCTTTGCTGCTAGTTGCCAGTTAATCGATGTGAGGAGAAGCATGTTGTTGAAGAGAAGCACTGCCATGTGCTGCCAACATGATACGTAAGGAGTCCAAATTAGCCGATCTTATTGCATGTTCTGGTTTGGTAGGCAACGGCGTGGTGTCGCAGGTAGGCGGAGGCACAGCTTACAGTCAAGCATGAGCTTCAAGCTGATCATAGGCGTATTGCATGTGTTTGAATCAAAGGATGTGATATTGATAATATTATAACGTTATCAACGATGGTCGCCGTGTTCCTGCGTTCAATAGGACTTGCAGCAGGCCAACTTGCAGCAAATACAGACAGATCAGCAAAGCCGGCCATGCTCCGCACCTGCCTTGAGTAGCGCGTCTTTGACATCCACTAGACAGCTAACGAGAGCGAGTAATAGAGCAGCTATCATCTTAGGCCCACAAAGAACGTCAAGCAAACGTGCAGCAGGCAGTAGTCCAGGCACCAAAAGTGCAGTGCAGGATACACATGGCCATGATAATCCCACAGACAAGCACGAGCGGTCAGAGGTCACCAGAAACAACAGCAAACCATACAGCCGTACCTCAACTGCCGGACGCTTGGAGGCATGGCAAGATACAGCAACAGAACAAAAGGACATGGCTGCAACTCCTCTTCAAGAGCAGCAAGGACACCAGAAGCAACAAGACCTTCAGCTGGAAGACCTGAACCAGGAGATCCAAAAGCTTGCGCAGCAGCTAGCTGTCAGTCAAGCAACACAGCAGAACTTACAAGAGCAGCTAAAGCAGCAGCAGGAACAACATCAGCAAGACATCTCAGACTTGCAGGCCCAACATGACGGCAGCAGCAAGAAGCTCTTCAGGGATCTCAAGTCGGCTCAAGCAGCAAGAGACCAAGCAATGGCAGGCAAACGAGCAGCAGAACATGCCAGCAGGTGGACAGTTTGTGATGTGGCAGCTATGACAGCACAGCTGCAAAGCAAGCAGTATCATGATGTGGCTCAACAGGAACGCAATACCCAACAACTAGCCCTCATACAATGTGACTCATGCAATTCCACAGATCAGGCGAGCGACAGAGTCATGCTGCGTGAGTTGCCTGTTGACTGCTGTGCTCATGGGCCACCAGCAAACAATACAGCACCTGCATCTGAGGCCGCCACAGCTGATCACTGATGTACACCGCCCGCTGCTGCAGGGAAATGCAGCAAGAGATTGCTTCAGTGCAGGCTCAGCAGCAACAGCAGCAGCAGCAGCTGGCCCTGGTTGAAGAGCGGCTAGCAACAGCAACGAAGAAGCTGGAGCAGCAGACCCGAGCACATGAGGAGGCCAAGCAGCGGGCAGCAGTGACTGTAGCAAGGCAGCAGGAGCAGTTGAAGGAGCAACTGAAGACCAAAGACACAACTATCAAGGTTGGTGAGCTGTACCTCGATGCTGCATACCTACTTTGATAGTACTACCACCTGGGCTTTATGTTGCCAAAGAATGGTGCTTGTGCAGTGATACACTTACCAGTTGGGCCTTGCTGGGATACCCAATGAGCAAGTGGAGGTGCTGAGCTGATATGATTCAGTCCATGTCTGTATTCATAACATAACATAACAAATGCTGTGTAGCATGTCACCTACTGACACCAGCCCACCACACCAGCCTGCCTCACCCCCTGCTGCTTGCAGGAGACTGAGGAGTCATTACGCCGAGAGCTGCAGCGGCGAACCAGCACCATCATAAACATGCAGACTGAACTGGAGGGTCAAGGGCAGGCATTGGCAGCAGCAGCAGCACAGCAGCAGCAGCTACACAGCAGAGTGCAGGTGATCCCAGCCACCTGACTGCACATACTGTATTGCCCAAAGTACTTCAAGTGGAGATTCAAATTCACTTGCCATGTGTATGGTTCTGGCATAAACAACAGACTGTTGTGTGGTAAGGTAGCCACATCGATCTGTTGTGATGGCACCAGTGTTCCACTGTGACCAGTGACAACAGTTTTGTTATGATTTTTAGGAGCTGGAGACACAGCTGTCAGTCTTGCCCTCAGGTACATCCTCACCAGCAGGACAAGCTGCAACTGGAACAGCAGCTGATGATGAGGCAGGATGGAACAATGACGAACAGCTGCTGCTAGGGCCTGCAGTGTCAACCAAGGGTCCTTATCGCCCGAGCTGCCAAGTGCTGGAGCGGCAGCTGCAGCTATCAGACACAGCAGCAGCAACCCCAGCAAACATTGGCAGCAGCATACCAGATGCCGAAGCAGCAATTGCAGCAGCTGCTGCTGATGAGGGTGCAGATGAGACAAGGCCACTCACCTGGAGAGCAAACAGCAGCAGGAATAGGACCAGGCCAGTATCAGCATCAGCTCAAATGCTACGGCAGAGTCTGCAGTGCATTCAAGCCGGTGGCAGCAGCAATGAAGCAGTGAAGCTACTGGCAGCACAGGTAGATGGATTGACTGCTGCATTGGCGTCAGCCAAATCTGAGATGGCAGCAGTAAGGTGGGTGAGGTGTGCAGCCATATACATCTACTGCTGATGAATATGAAGCTTCTCAGTGCTCACCATTGGCAAGTTGGGCATGTGACCAATGGTTTGTACATTGGTTTCTTTGGCAGTGTGTGATAGCTTGAAACCACTCAGTGAGCTGGACTGCATGTTTGTGCTGTTGCATCATCTGCAGGCAGGAGTATGCAGGAAACCTCAAGCAGGTGGAGGCCAGTACAGCTATTGCAGAGGCCTCTGCTGCTGCTTGCTGGGAGGCATATGACGCCACTTTCAACCAGCTGGTGAAGCGGGTGTCAGTGCTCCTGCACGGTCAATGCAGAGGGTCTGCCCTCCCATTCCACAGGCCTAGATCAGCAGCTGCAGGAGCAGGAGCAGGAGGCGGAGCAGGAGTAGGAGCAGGATCACCTAGGCATGTGGGTGTGAGAGTTTGTTCAATGTTTCCAGCGAGATCTAGGCCAGCATCTGCCGGACCTGCCAGTGCTTCTGCAGGTGAGGCTCAGCAGCAGCAACAGCAGCAGCAACAGCAGCAGCCTGTTGAACATTTTTCAGGGAGGGGAATGGTCAACCCAGAGGGTTCAGTGGGGGAGAGGATGTTTGGTGGCATGGGCCCCAAGCCAGAGTCTTCTGTCAGAGGTTGGCCAGTGAGCAGCAGCATAGGTCGCAGGCCACACTCTACCAGTGCAAGCAATATCCAATCAGCCAGCATTCAAAGCCGGCCAAAAACTCCTGCTGTGGTTGTTGGCAGCGGCAGCAGCAGCAGCAGCAGTGCGGCTCAACTGTTGTCTAACATGAATCAACGCCTCTGTGATGAGAATGCTTGGCTGCTGGTGGAGTTGAGCAAATGGGAGGCAGGGCACCACCAGAAGCAGGTGGCACTGGCAGCAGCAGCTAAGCAGCAGCAGAGGTTTGGCAGTGCTGAAGCCAGCAGCAGCAAGGGGAGGGGCCACTGGGAGGTGTGCCGGCAGGAGACTAAACAACACAGCAGTGACTGCAGCGGGAGCACGGCTGATGTGGGAACAGTGATTGATGGTTCTGCAGAAGACATTGTGGGTGTTGACAGTGCTGGTAGTGCTGCACTTGATGATACGGGCTGCACACATCAGCAGCAGCAGCAGCAGCTTGAGGCGAATGGTGGTGGTAACAGCAGCAGCTTCAAAGCCCAACAGTCAGTCAGAAACAGGTGCAGCAGTAGGTCAGGACCTGTGGATGAGGCTGTGAAGGCTGCAGTCACAGAGGCACTGCAGGCAAAGAAGGGCCAGCTGCTGCCTGTGCTGCTGCTGCAAGGCCTTGAAGCCGCAAACATGGCCGGTGACAGCAGTGGTGTTGGCAGCAGTGGCTGGGCTGCTGCTGGCAGCAATAGGTTGATGGCTGCATTGACTGCTGCTGAGGTCAACATGAAGCTCAGATCCAGGGTGAGAGACAAGGAGCAAGGAGGTTTAGAACAATCTTAGGAGAAAACACAAGGTCATTTTTTGGCCCGGGGGGGGGGGGGGGGGGGGGGGGGGGGGGGAAAAAATTTTTTTGAAGATTTAAGAGCAAAAACCC
>JABEVS010000202.1:2585-57630 GCA_018290735.1 Coelastrella sp. MACC-549 | reverse complement strand
GCGGGCGGTGGGGGGCGTACGGGGAGGTGCAGGGTGGGGGGACAGTGCTGTGGAAAAACTATATTGCAGAATTTACAGCGAAACACTCCATTTGCATTTTTGGTTTCACTTTCAGCGGAGAACAGCACAGCAAAGCAGTTACATACCCATTACTCATGTTGCAAAGCAGCAGAGCATCAGGCATGGCATCGGCAGCTGATACCCTGCAGGGCCCATCTCTGGTGGAAACCAACATCTCATAAACCAGCTGCATTGTTTGCTGATATAGCTTGCTTTCATTTTGCAAAGCATACAAACAGTTGGCTGAAGCGATTGTTGCTGTCCTGCAGGTGCTTCAGTTGGAGTCTTCTGTTGCATTCCTGCAAGCTGAACATGCTGGTGCTGACAGCCAGAGCCACCAACAGCAGCAGCGCATACAGCAGCTGGACAACATGGTGAGGAGGAGTTTGGAATGCACCTGCTTTATGCCATCAGTGTGCATCACATCAATGATTGGTGGATGGATGGATTGATTCAGTCCAATGCAGTACTGTGGCTGCTGATCCGAATGGGCACAGTGGCACTTGAGGCTCTGGTGGTGGCTTTCGTTGTGCAATTGTTTTACAGTGTTTTTCAGTAATATTTGATATCTGCTTCCATTTTTGATATTGGTAATTGGTATTTGATTACACTTTTCAGGCAAGCAGCAGACCTGGCTCTGCGCCTGACCCACAAAGCAAGTGCTCTTGTCCGGGCACATCGTGTACAATCTGTCTTCTGACCTTCACCATACGTCTCTGTGCGCAGGTTGCTGCCTTGACAACTCAGCTTGCAGACGCCCAGGCAGCAGCAGAAGACTCTCATGAGAAGATGCAGCAGAGCCTTGCAGTAGCAGCAGCAGCAGTCGCACAACACGCATCGCCATCAGCTAGACTTGGCCAGCCTCAACAGCCCTTCATAGGTGGTCAGTTCACAGGTCAAACAGGGAGTATTACAAGTAGTGCTGCTGCTGCTGCTGTTGGTGGTGGTGCTGCTGCTGCTGGTTGTGGCCACGACCATGGTAGTGTTTTGGCTGGTACAGGCAGTGCTGAGGTGTTGTCATGTGGTGGTGGAGGTCTGCTGGGTGACCTGCCAGTGGCAGTACAGCAGGAGATTGCGGCACAGAGGAGGATTGCATCAGCAGCTAAGAGAGATAAGGTGGGAGATGTCCGTGTTCAACCAGAACAACCAATGCTGTCATGCCAAGCAGGTTTTTGCTGTCTAGGCATGTCATGACGCAGTCCTTTCGCAATCATGAAAGCTGTGAATTCTGCAGCAGAGGTGTGACCATGAAGGTGATTGCCCAGCACAGTGTAAGGTGATTGCCATGCTGTTCTTCCTGAACTTCTGATTGTAACGTAAGGATAAGGTTGATGAAGTTGATAACTGTGTTTTGTCAGTATTGAGCAACTTGCCTGCCCCCGCTGCTGTGCAGGAAGCCCGCAGTCGTGCTCTAACACAGCTGGAGGTGAGGTACAGCAGCCTGGCGTCAAAACTGGTCAAATCTCAACAGTCAGTAGCAAACAGGGATGGTCAGATTGCGCAGCTGCAGCAGGCCCTGGCAGCTGCATACAATGCATTGCTGGATGCTGGTGTAGACCTTCAGCAGCAGCAGGCTACGATTGGTCAACCTCGGGTCGCAGCCGCACTGGCATGCTCAGCGGGGCAGCAGCAGCAGCCTGTAGAGAACACAACTTTAAGAGGCTCTCCTGCTGGTGCTGCTGCAGCAGCTGCTGGCAGCATTGACAACAGCCTGAAGGAGGATGTCATGAGTGTGGCCCTCAGCAGTGAAGTGTCTGGTGTGAGCATCTGCTCCAGCAGGTTGGGTGGCGGTGCCAGCAGTGTGTACAGCAGTGCTGCTGCCACCAATGCTGCTGCTGCTGCCAGCTGGACTGCTGCGATGGAGACGAGGGAGCGGCAACGGCAGATTCAGCGACTGACAGCCCACTGCACTGACAAGCAACACAAGGTCTGTGCTGGTGTGGACTTGTGTTCACAGGGCTTACCAAGCCATGACAATATGACTGGTTTTTTTCTTGCCTGTACCCGGTCGGATGTCAAGCAAGTATTTTCTGCCACTATGAAGTCGTGCATTTGATACTGAGATCATCATTTTACAGCTTGCTGAGGTCATATGACCATGCATGATATGGGTTGCCAGCAGCTACTGCTACTGCTACTGCTACAAGTTACCTCAAGGGTTTCCACCCGTAAGGAGCCAACTGCTGGCTCATGGGGGCAAAACCAGTAGCAAAAGATGCTGTTCTAGGTACACCAGGTATGTACCTGCTGAAGCTCTGCTGCCGATGTTCGTTTGACTGATTCACAGATTGACAACATGCAGCAGGAGCTGAGGCAGCTGCGGCAGCAGCTGTCCAAGCAGCAGCGAGCTGCTGATGCGGCAATCACGGCACTTGCTGCTGAAGAAATCAGCAGGAGACAGAGCTTAGCAGGTTTGTGCTGATTACACACTGTATGAGGGCCTCTATTTATAACAACTTTTTGTCATATACGTTGTCATGTATTGTACGTGAGTGACCAATTGGTTGCAACTGGACAGTACATTGCTTAACCGCATGCGAGTGTCGTGATCCCATCACCTGAGCCAGCAGCATGGGAACAATTTTGATGGATTTTGAATGACAATACTCTCATGCCCTGTGGATGCAGTCTGCAAAGCTTATCCACTCGCTTGCAAGTTTGACTTAACTGCAGGGTAGGCCAACAGACTGTGATTGCTGCTGCTGCTGCTGCTGCTGCTGCTGTCACAGGTGACCTTGAAGGTGCCACCTCAGCAATGCAAGCAGCCACCAAGAAGCTGGCAGCCAGTGAACAGCAGTGCACAGACCTGCAGCAGCAGCTGGCAGCAGCGCTGCGCCAGCAGCAGCAGTTGCAGCTGGATGTGAGATACCTGAGGAGCAGGAGGGCTGCGAGTAACACAGCCGGACCTGCTGCTGAGGTGGCAGCAGCAGCAGCAGTAGAGGTATGCGATATACTGAATGACTGTACAATCTAGAGCAGCCGCGGGTGGCAGCAGCGTTGGCGGTGGCAGTTTTGGCAACAGCATGAAGCATTACAACTGATTACCTAGCTGAGTATGATCAACGACTGCACACACCCTCGAGGGCACTGAATGCTGTAAATCATCCCAAGTGGCAGTGTTGATTTGGTTCTCATGCAAGGTTTGTGTGAGTGCAGACTGCTGTGCTGGCACTGCCTCCCACTGCCAGCAAGGAAACTCTGTTTGCATACTTTACCAGTTTAAATACACCCTGGCATCACATGTGACAGCTCTGCATCAAGAGCCTCAGTCAATATGGGCCATATATGGTGGTTAATTACAGTGATTAACTTGAAACTAACAGTTATTTTCAAGTTAAGTTCTGATTCTGCATGGCTGCAGCTCTGTTTGTATCCTGGACAGCTTCAGCCAGATGTGCACAGGCACTCACTTCTACTGCTGCAGCTCTCCCTCACTGCTGAGAGAGCTCCTTCTGCACATCTGCACCAGCTGATGCTGCCATGCCCTGCACATTCAGCCAGCAGCAACAGGGCAATTTGTTGAAAAGCATGAAGCTCGGATCTAAGAAAGGGATGTTATACTTGGATACTTTCACCGACGAAGACGGAACTCTTTGTAGGGGCCACTGACAGTTGAACTGACGATCTTTCATGTTCATTCATCACACTCACGGCTGCACTGACGTACATTGATCATCATGACAAGTACAATTGTTGTTCTACGATGTACTGTTTGACGTCCACTATGCAATGACAGCATCATCACATGACAGGCATGGCTGCAAGGTGGTGTTATGTAATGATCATGCTCTTATATGATGTGTTTGTATATGGCAGTTGTGATGCTGTCCCCTGCCCAGGTATCACCTTCATCATCATCTCTACTAAAGGGTTTGCGCCTGACGGTTCATCAAACTCAATCTGACATTTCTGATCCTGATCACCTGCAAACAGCATGAGGGTGATGCATACAGAGCGCTTTTGATACTGACTGGCAGGCTGAACTACGGCATGACATCCGCTTCAGCTTGCCTCAGATGCACATTCACATACACTGCACTGCAGAAAGAACATTAGCAAACTGTGACAACAAGGATTCTCCAAGCTCAGTGAGCTTGTAACTGCACAGCATTGGGCATATCTGTATGTAATTCCTCTGCTTTGTTGGATGTAACGGCCACTGGCGAGCCAGTATATCTCATGGCAAATGAGCCTTTTGACTCACCAAATGCCAGTGTTGACCCTGATGCCAGCACATAGCTGACATTGGGCCTTGCTTCAACATCATCAACCCAGGTGTAGGTCCTGTGACAGACAAGGAAATTGCAGCAGCAGCAGCAGCAAGTATCAATTGGTATTACAGTCATAATCACTGGGCCCTTATAAGGTTCCTGCTAGCCCAGCTGTATGTCGCTCACACAATGCTTATGCGGGTTGCACCTAGCAGATCAACCTCATGAGGCGCTGCAAGATATAGGATGCACTCAAGCATATTGAGCTGTGCAGATACCATAAGATATGCCCAGTTATCCGCTTAGTCAGCTGCTGTGTGCTGGGGAGTCGTGGGCTGCTGTGGCATGAAAAGCTGCAAGTGGACGTTACAGGCTGCAGGAGTTTCACCAGGGCATGAGTGCCAGTTGGGTATTACTGTGTGGTGGGGCTGACTACAAGTCCATTTTGCAGATGGAGGATTAGATGTTGCAAAATGCTGGCAATGTTCATCTAGCCGCTGCTGCCGCTCCTGTTGCTGCTTTCTTTTTGAATGTGAGGCTAACCTGTCAAAGACGGTTTCTCCTTGCAGCGCCTTGACGAACACCTGCTTGGCCTTCTGGGTCAGCTCAGCATGTTCAGCTGCAACTGCAGTTCAGCAAGCAGTATCAGGCACACAAGCTGCAGCTTGCTGCTTCAAGCAAGCCTTGTTTGTTGTGCACATGTGAGCAACACCATGACACGTTATCATAACTTCTTCTAGAAAACAGGTGTTATCTGCATTGCCATTCAGGAGATTATGTGTGTATAATTTTGTGCACGCCACCAGTGGTTCCGCTAGGCATTCCATTATAGCAGAGTGCCAAGGCTAAGCCACGTAAAGTTCTCTTGATCTCACCATTTGGTGTTGTAAGCCTGAGGTCTGCTGCAGGGCCAGAACCCACCAGGTACTTCACCTGACAGAAAGCAGCAATAAAAACTGGGTTTGACGCTAGTTTAGATATAAGAAGTCAATGTCTCAACGTTTGTCAAGGACCGAGCCAGCAGCTTGAGCAAGCAGCAGGTGAGCTGCTGCTGCTGCTACTTGTTGTCATCGTACAGTCCTGTGCATGTGCTGACCTGGTCCACCAACATCTCTGGTGTATCAACATGCTTTAGTTTGTATGCTGGCGTTTTTGTGCAGCTGTTACGCCCCGCGCAGACGGTAATGCGCTGACCAATCAGGTGGCAATGAGATGAGAGTGTACTGCTGCCTGACGCACTGCTAGGCGCTGTGTGGCGCGCTACGCTGTTTAAGATTTGCACTTGTAAGTGCATTTGCTGCAGAATGAAGAGTTTGTGGAATGCCCTGGGTCGTGTACGGTAAACGGTCTCCTACAGAACGCCGAGAGTGCACGTGGCCATGCAATTGCCTCCGTTGACGACACGTTGTCTATCAAAGCTATTTCCCGGGCCCTGACCTTGTCTGGGTCTTGCTGGAACGTTTACAGCGTCGTTCACCATGACACTGACACATGCACACAGGACTACTGTTCCTTGTTCCGCGTATCTCTCAGACTAAAGATGCAAAACGTTGAGCCAAACTATGAGTACTGCGCAGGGCACGGCTGCGGGGGCAGCCAAGTTACCGTTTGACTGCTCTGTCCTGCTCCTGCGCATGCTATAAGGCCCCTGTAGCCCACGATGAGTCTTATCATCTAGTAAATCTGATGCTGGTCAACGAAAGGTTCGCGCTAACCTCCATTCAGTAGCTGAAAGCTGCCGTGCTTGCGTTGCTGGACTTGGTACGCCATGAGCACTACTGGAAGAAAAGTCAAAGACAGTTGCAAGACAATTGAAGCCAGCAAGGGATGTCGAATGGGGCTCGCTGGACTGGCAACCGTTGACTCGAAGGTTGGTTGCACGCCACGGCGGTGAGGGACAAACAGACATGCAGCAGCCAGCAACAGGGTTTTTATCAGCTCATTCAGCACAGTAGAGACCACTGTATGGGCTCTGCTTGGCGACGAAGGCCAAACTGCTCACCAGTAGCAGCAGTACAACTATAGAGACATGCTTTTGTTCCCCTGATCCCACTGATATATGTTGCGATCATGTGTGCAGGCACCCAGACCTCTGCATAGCACGGAAAGTACCAGCACCAGCAATAAGTCGCCAGGCACGAAAAATGTTACGCCCCCGAGCATCAAATCAGCATGCAGAGTGAAAGATGCAGCTGGTGATGCTGTTCCAATCAGCAAGACTCTATTTCATAAGGTGAATAGCAATTTAGGGGCCTGTGATGTACAATCTGAGATCATCTGACATAGGACAGCCGTTGTGCTTGCCTGTGGCTACCATAAATTCACCAAGACAATTATCATAGTAAAGTGCTTACGTGGTGTAGCCAAGCAAGCACAGCAGCTTACAACAGCTGCAGTCACAATAAAACCACTCGGACTGATGTTGATCTGTGCTGCAGGACACACCTCCAGGGGCATGCTCAAACAGTCAAACAGTGCATCTGCTCAGGAATGCATACGAGCAGCGTATACACAACATCAAGCAGCAGGTGGCTGCGCAAAAGCACCACATATCTAGGCTAGAACATCATGAAATGGATCAGGACCAGCATTCAAATGCACGGTCACCCTACAGCAGTCATCATCAGCTGGCTGTCCAGCAGGCACAGCTGCCACAAAATACGGTAGAGATGCAGCTACACGACGCAAGGGCTGAGGTTGCTTTCCTGGTGCAGCAGCTGGATGAGACAGTAGCAGCACACGATGCAGCAGAACATGACCTGGCAGCAGCTAAAACACGGCTGTCCGCATTAACAGCTGATACACTGAAGTCAAAACAGCAGCTGGCGCAAGTGGAGCAATTCAGCAATGCAACATCTATAAAAGTGCTGCAATTACAGCAACAGCTGAGTGCAGCCAGTAAGAGCAATCAAGCTCTGACGGCAGAGGTGCTGCAGCTGCAACAACGGCAAGAAGCGCAGATGTCAGACACGGCACTGGCTGCTTGCAATGATGAGGTGCACCGACTGCTGCAGCGGCTGCAGGTTGCTGACCGGGAGAAGCAGGCTTTGAAGCAAGAATCGACTCAACTCCAACACCAGCTAGCAGTTGCTGCACAATCTGCAACAGCCATGGCAACATGCTGCGCTGAATTGTCAGATTTGCAGCGGCAGCTGGCAGAAGCCCAGGAGTCCAAGCAGGCAGCACAAGCCGCAATGCTGCAGCTGCAGCATCAGCTGAGCTTGGCCAATGCAACTGTATCCACATGCGAGGGAAAAGCTTCATTCCACAAGAAGGCAGCAGAAGCAGCAGAATCAAGGGCTGAACAAGCTGAATTCACGGCTCTGGAGCTGCAGCAGCAGCTGGACCATTTCTCAGGCAGCCTTGAAGCTGCTCAAGCAGAGATGGCAGAGCTGCAGCAAAAGGCTGTACAAGCTGAGCAAGACAGCCTGGCAGGTGCAGCCATGCTCCTGCGGTTACAGCAACAGCTGGATGAACGGAATTGCACTTGTAGTTGCTTGGGGGATCAAGTTTTGCAGTTGCAGGAAGAGGTGGCACAAGTTACCCGACAGAGGGACGCTGCTGTTGATGAGCTGGAGGAGCTACAGCAGCAGCTGCAACATGCAGGAGCCTACGATGTTGCTTTGATGACAGCAGAGGGCAGAGCAGATCAATTACAGCAGAGGCTAGAAGGTGCAGAAGCAGCAAAGCATGCCGCGGCTACGGAGGTGTTGCAGCTGAAAGAACAGCTTGCAAAACATGAAATGAAACTACATGAATTGCAGCCACGTTTTCAGGAGAGCTTGCAGGAAGCAGAGTCTGCCAAACAGAAGGTAGAGCAGTTGGAGCGTGCTCTTGAGTGGAGTAAATACGAGAAAAAAGCAAATAAGAGCCTGCACATGGAGCAGCAAATAAAGCAGCTGCAGAAGCAGCTGAAAGACAGTCAAGCGGCACACACTGATACTAGGCAGCAATTGTACGTGTTAGAGCAACAGCAGCAGCAGCACACAGCCTTAGGTTGGGTGTTGAGTGCAGGCAAACAGGCAGCCTCCGCCAAGGACGCTGATGACCATTCATCTCATGCAGACTATGACCGAAAACAATACATGAAATTGCAGACAGCAGCCAGTGACAGCAAGGCCGCAATTGAGCTGCTACAGGAAGAATTGTGCAGGTGCAGAGATGATCTCCAGCAGGCGGAAGCGGCCCTTTCTTGGGCTGGCAAGCACAAATTACAGCATTTGTTAGGGCTTGGCAAGGGCAGGACTTGCAGTGCTGGCCAGTTACAGCAGGGAACAAATGCTGAGGGGCCTAGCTGCCGAAGGAGCTGTGGCAGCTTTGCAGATGTCACAGATACAGCAATGCCAGCAGGGGATGGGCTGGGGCCTGTGAAGCGTCAGGGTAGGTTGGGAGGCATCAAGGGGTTGAGGAGCAGTAGTAGTGGTAGTTGGCACTGAAAAGGTGCAGGTGTTGGGTTTGATAAGGTTCAGCAAGTTGGCAACTGGAGCCTCCTAATTTGGCAAACAATGTAGGGGCCGCAGATCGGAGGGGTGCTTGCCTGTGGGTCAACACTGTTGTCAGATCACTGGCAGAACTAGCAATGTCATAACCACAACAATTTTCACTTGACATCCCCTACGTGCACGTCATCACAATGCTTGACTGGAGTTACATCATTGGCAAAGTGATTGATTGCATTGTCGGCATGCACATATAGTGTGTGCAAGGCGGCAACTGTTTTCAAAAATATCTACTGTAATAAAGTTTATTGTGCTCTGCACTGTCCTGTCAAGCAGCTGGTGCGGCAATGAGATCAGGCTTCATCTCAATGTGGCAGATTGGCACCCTATTGGCAGCACATACCTTGTTGTGTGGCCTTTCAAATCGCTGCGCCACAGCATTAGCAATTCAAGGCTGCAGCAACGTTGGACAACCCTTGAGTCCCGTTGCAGATTCATAGGCGAGCAATAGTATCATATAACTGAACACCCATAGAAGGCACAGCCCTCTGATCACGAGGGAACTGGGGCCTCTTTAGGCAGACTCCTACGCTACACTGATTGCAGTCTATACTTGACAAATTTGACCACATGCTTGCCTCAAGGATGACAAGCACCAGGAATAACAATAATAAACTGCTGTTCAACGGGTTACATCTTCAAGAGAAAGTAAGTTACCCCTGACCAGCACCAACGCTGTCAAGATTCGCCGAGACTGATAGAAAAAACTTGCTTATGCCTGTGCACGCATCGCGCATGCGTAGCGCTGCATGGCTTTACTGCCAAGCAGCAAACGATGGTCGGCTCTCGTGGCATGCCCACATGGGTTGGCGCAGTGGGCGGGACCTCTAGTGGTGCGATGCATGCTGACCATGCATCGGCCTGTAACAGTCCCATAGATGTTGTTATTTATATGCATTGGCGCTCATTGGCACTCCCAGCTCTTCCAGGGTCCTGCGAGAAGATTTGTCGTCGCTGCCTCCTGCAGACCTTTCGAACCCGCAGCATCGCAAGGCCGTGCAGCTGCTGCAGATGTTGAGTAGGATCAATAGCCAGTTGTTGGCATGCAAGATAGTCTGCTGGACCAAGAGGGCCGTCCATAGCCACAGCAAACATGACCAGCCACGCGCTCTTTCGAGGCCAGGGACACGCATTGCTGACATGTCGCCATAGTAATAAGAGACAAGCAGTCTGCTTTGCAACACAACCCAATCCAGCCCCAGAAGTAGCAAGGACCGTTCGACCAGTGCCACAATCGCGCAGCAGCTTACATGATGTAGCCGAAGCATGCTGCTCGCAGCAAGCAGTGGAAGCACCCAATGCACTAATCAGCAGTAGCTACACACCATGGGCCATCGCTGGTGGCGTTGCACTGGCTCTCTTGGCCTTGAAGAGGGTGTATGACACCCCCTCCAGGACTTACGACAACAACGTGGGCGATGAGTACGATGCATGGACTGAGGAGGGCATTCTTGAATACTACTGGGGAGAGCATATACATCTAGGCTATTATACAGAGGAGGAGCGGGCCAAAGGCTGGTGGAAGGCAGACTTCAAAGCAGCAAAGCTCAGGTTCACACAGGAAATGTTCAAGTTCTCACGATCAGTACAACCCAAGCGTATATTAGACGTTGGATGCGGCTTTGGAGGCAGCAGCAGATGGTTAGCAGCGCAGTTCCCCGATGCCGAAGTAATAGGTGGGCTATCAGCTTGGGCATGGTAAAGGACAAAGCAAAGGGCATTAGGGGTCAACTGGTCGTCACTACACAATGTTTGTCATACAGCGCTCATGGCAGTATGCCATCGGCTATCGACAATAAAGACTGTCTAGGGCACCATTGAGTATAAGCCGCCTGGCCTGTTCTCACATTACGAGTAATGCCTGTGCACTTTCGCATTGCATGGCATTGAGCGCCAATCACATTCCATTAATAACGCCACCATCGTGCAGTTTAACATCAAGAAGTTAAGAAGTTGCACAGCAGCTGTCCAACCCTGCCAGCCAAATAATATGAGTCTTCCAGCACTCTAATCAGCATTGCCACAAAATTGCACTGCTCCCCTTACCCACTGCACCCACTGTCCTGTCTGCTTTGTTTTGTCAGGTATCACCCTGTCTTCAAAGCAAGTTGAGCGGGGCACACAGCTAGCAGCTGAAAGGGGGCTAACAAATGTCAAGTTCATGGTGAGCGTTGTGTCTCTTGTTGAGGTCATTTGCTGCATCTGACCGGGGCATGCAGTGGATTCAATGGCCTGTCAGCGCCACTGAAACTGCAGCTAGGGTAATCAGCAATCATCTTGCTGCGGCGTAATCAATGACTGCCGGCATTTCCCAGTCAGCTGGCCTTATTTGTCTGACAATCAATGTAGCAAGCTTGCGTCAGCATGTGTGTAGCAGACGATCAGCTAACTGGTTGATGATGAATGTTCTGCACTGCCTTGCTGCACGACCTGAGTTGTTAGCCAAAAGAAAGCCTTCTCGGCAGTAACAACGGTTCCCGAAGTGCAGAGCACCTGAGACCGTGCAGTAGAGGAGCAACTCAACAGGTCAACGTTCTAACAACACAAACCTGTGTGACTCATGTCAGGTGATGGATGCGCTGAAGATGGAGTTCTCAGACAACAGTTTTGACCTGGTGTGGGCGTGTGAGAGTGGAGAGCACATGCCAGACAAGAAAGCATATGTAGAAGAAATGACAAGAGTGCTAGCACCAGGAGGAAATGTGCGTTAAGCTTGGTATCAGTCGAGTTGGGCCCCTTGAACTCAACCTAAACACAGTCGGCAGCTGCTGTACTTACCGGCTGATATTGGCTCCTGCATTACATTGATTCAGGGCTCACCTAGTAGCAAGTCAGCAGAAGCTAGGTGCATAAGCTTTTGAGAGTCATACAGACAGCATAACAGTAGCGCCATATGTTCCAAATCCGGGGCAGAGAAGCTGTGTGTATCCGGATTGACGCAAGTAGTTCATAAGTATGCTGTGGCTTGTCTTTGCAGATGGTGATTGCTTGCTGGTGTCAACGGGAAGCTGGTGTGAATGGTGCTCCACAACTGTCAGAGCAAGAGCAGAGGGATCTGCAGTTTCTGTATGATGAGTGGGCACACCCTTACTTCATCAGTTACCAGGAGTTCTGCAGACTCATGGAGGTGAGCCCTACCCACCCTCAAAGGGCTTCTTAGGTTCTGCAGGCGTGAGGGTCTAGAAATCTTTCATGGGGTTTGACGACAGGGTTTATTCGGCCATCAAGTGGAGCACCATTGTTGCACCTGCAATTGCAAGTGCAAGAGCCTGCCTGGTAGTACGTGCACTTCAATACCTCCAGTGAGATTATTCCAAAAGTTTGTAGGGATCTGAGGGATTTGAGGGGTCGGACCCCAGATAGGTCAAACAACTGCCATAATAGACACATTGCGTTCATTCTTTCACATCGCGTTGGCTGGTGAAACTTTTGGAATGAATAACAATGCCAGCTTCCAGCAGGTGCTGTTGAAACAGCTGTCCAGTCTTCTGATGTTGTAACTTCTTGGTTTGCAGGGGACTGGGCACATGGAGGCTGTAGAGGCAGAGGACTGGACTCCACAAACCATTGACAGCTGGCGTCACAGCAACCTTGTGGGAGTGCTTGACCCATGGATTGTGGTGTTCAAGTGGAATCCGAAGTTGTGGTACAAGGTGACCCGTGAAATTGTGACGCTTGAGCGGATGCACCAGGCGTTTGCAAAGGGATTGATGCAGTATGGCCTCATGAGGGGCAGGAAGGCAGTGCAGGTTCCTGCATCAGGTGCAGCGGCAGCAGGGAGCAGCACCAGCCAGCCACAGCTCGCAGCAAGTCAATGATTATGGTCATACTTGTCGCAGATGCAGAAACCAATGACGGGCGGGTGCATTCTATGCTGATGAGGGTCCGTCGTGACAGGGCATACAGTGATCGGCGTGTAGTGTGTTGGTCACGGGACCTTGTCTACGTACCAGAAATGCGCTAGTGGCGAAGATGTGTCAAGTCTGTCTGCGCAGGAAGGCAAGGAATCGAACCAAACTGTCTTTGGCCAGATTTGTACTGTCAGGTACTGCACAAGCTGCATCACGTAGCCCGCATGCGCACTATGTTGACATTGTGAAGTAGATAAGCTGTCAGTACGTTCAAGTGGAGCTTGGAGTTTAGGTCGGCCAAAGTTGCCGGCACCAAGGTCTTTACAACCGCCGTAGCTTCCGACTTCAGTATTGCCCAGGGAGCTTGAAGACCAACCATCATGATCTGCATGGTCACATAGCAATCGTCATAGACAGCCTGCAGATCGCGCCTGGCTCACGGCGCGGTGCGCCGAAACACAGTCACAGTCGGGGTCGTCATCGATGCTCGGCATAATTGCATGTATGGAAAGCTAATGCGGGGGTTAGCGTGCTATGATTAAGGGACGGCCTGCTTTCTAGGTATGGTTTGCGAGAGCACTTCATAGTGTCAGGCTGATCCTGTCTCAGCAATATTGAGAATTTTGTTTGGGTGGCCCTTTCACGCTGAGTGTCGTGGTGCTGCTGAATCTGTCACCGGTCTTTCGCTACCTATGTGCCTAGTCATCACCAAGGCATGCTGCTAAGAGTGGCGATTGCGCAGCGAAGCAGCGCGCAACCCGTGCTTTATGTGTATCCTTTGCGTAGGATGAACCTTGACCCGTTTCGTGTCCCTCTGGTCTACTGCTGCAGGGTGGCAGTGACAGTATTTCAGGCTTCAGGCCAAACAGAGTATACTTCATCTGTCGATTGGGATTATTGCAGACATCGGGGTCAATTATTGCGCACAATTGTTGTAAGAATTTCAGCTCTAGTCGTTACACAAACCTCAAGTGCTCTAGCTGATCAACAGCTGGCAAGCCATGGGGCAAAGCAGCAGCAGAGGCAACTCACTGGAAGTCTCAGCAGAAGCTAGCGACGAAAAGTACGGCAGCAAAGGGCCTACAGGTGCGTCTCCTGGCGTTTCTGTGTGACTCAGTGGCCTGCAAAGGCGTGGTATCGTGCATGTAGCCTGCATTAGCAGCACAAGCCTCAGGCAGTCGTCATGCGGCAAACACACGACCCAAGCAGCAGCATTTCTACCAGTATCAGCTGCATTGAGCCCCCTTTTCCACCACAGTATTTTTTGTGTCTCTCGCGTAGGACTCATAGCCGCTCTTAAGAAGCAAGGCGGCAGATCGTCTGTGCGATCAAGCTTTGGCAGCAAAGGGTGAGGGTACATTGCATATACAACAATCCACCTATATGATTTTGCTGTTTGTCAGCAGCTTGTCTGTTTACTGTGTGTCGCTGTTTCCAGCTGGTGGACCTTTGAATTGTCCTGCTATCCCAAGGGCCTTGCAGCCAGGCAAGGGTGGTCTTCTTCTTCTTCTTCTTCTTCTTCTTCCCTCTCTTTTTTTTCTGTTCTCGTCCTTCAATTTCTTCTGCTGTGGACTGTTGTCACCACTGTACACCAACAGTGTAATGAGTGGCTGCCAAGCAGATTCTACTTGACCCAAAGTTCATCATTTGCTTGAACAACAGGTCCCGCAGCAGCTGCGGCAGTACAGATGCTCAGCAGCAAGTAAACAGGGCAGTGTCTCCCAGTGGCGTGACAGTATCCACCAGCAGCAATGAAAGCAGTCAACCAGACGATCATCAACATAAGCAGCAGCTGCCGCCTCGGCCCCCTGGGTTGCCAAATGGGCTTCGTCACAGCCATGAAGCCAGCAGCACAACATCTCAACGGGCAAGCCGCAGCTTGGAACAGGCTCCTGCTCCTGCTGGAAGTGGTGGGCAGGCCAAGCCCTCAAGATTGCAGGAAGCTGCAGGACAGTCACAAGCAGCTTCAAGTGCACCAGGTAGCCATGCTGGATCCAAGGGCTCTGGTGGCAGCAGCACCGCTCTAGATACCAAGGCTTGCAGGGCGTCATTTGCAATAGACAACTTAGAACCAGACCACCCAGCAGACGTCGGCACCGCAGCAGCGGCCAGCAGCTATGCAGGCAGCAACCAAGGCCCGGGATCTGCTGCAGGCTCAATTCTTAACAACCAGTTGCAGGATGGAAGCCACAGAGCCGCCAATCATCAGCGCAGCAGCATCGACAGCGTGGCCAGCAAGGCCAGCAGCACTGGTGGCAGCAAAAGGAGCAGTTTTGCATTGGAAGCCGAACGTGACGGTGGGCAATCAATTGAGATGGACCATTATGGGCGCCCAAGCTTCGCACCCTTTGAGAAGGCCATGGCAGCCAGGGGTGAGCTCAAGCTCTGAATGCCAACACAGCTGAGCTGTTCCCGCTGAGATTTGCAGTGCAGGTGGCATCTGCAAGCATACGGTCCGACATCCACCCCAAGCTGCCACAGCTATGACAAACACTGTTGCGCCTGTGTGGCGGTATGCCTGCTGCTCATGTGACATCACAGCCTCGCCTTGGTTCAAGCGAGGTAGTGCTCTTTTCGTGTTCTGCCAAATGACCTGTAGGTGCAGTGTTCGAAGCTTCCTTACCCGCAGATTTGGCGGAGATGTACCGCCGGTTAGGTGTACTGCTTCCCCAAGCCCCTATACCACTGGTGACTGTGCTGCAGCTGTGGGGCATCACAGATCCTCGAGAGGCACAAGAGACAGTACAGATCTTTGTTATGCAGGTAAGGCTTTTACCTCACTGACAGCGTGCCCTGCTTGTCAAATGGCAGTGTTGAGGCTGCTCAATCTTACTGGATGTCGGCACGTCAACACATTCCCTTCATGGCCAACCAACGGAGGTTTGATTGTTAGCTGCCAGGCCTCCAATAACTCTGTCACAGCTGGCAACAGCTGCCAGTGCCTGATGGCAACCAAGAGATCTGCTGTTTCTGCTGAGAGCCATTCTGCATGCTGTTGCTGTGCTGCAGGGAGTTCTGAAGGCGGCTACATTGCCTGACGGGGCCACCTGGCTGCTGGTGTCGCCTGATCATCAGCAGTATGTGTTGGTGGGTAGCAACAGCAGCAGAAGTCACTGGATCTGACTTCTTCCACTGCAGCAACATCAGCATAGCCAGCGTGTGAACTTGGTGTGAGCAGCATTGATGGATCTTCACCACCAGCTGAGTCCTCATGTGACTTGGCAAATCAACACCGATCAATGCTGTGCTGACTGTCATTACAATGGAACATCTACATGAGTCACAGTGATAACATTGGCATGAATTACTGTTTGGCAAACCTGGTATGCAAGGGCTGCACAGTCATTGTGCATGCTGTGCTGTGTTGCAGGCTGATCATCCTGACAGAGTACGAGAGTGGCACCTGGCAGTCCTGGACGTCTACCGTAAGCAGGTCATAACTGCACGCTACCTGCAACATCAGAAACTCCTGCAGCAAGGTGGCCCTGCAGCAGCTGCAGCAGCAGCAGCACTGCTTGGTAGCTTGCAGGAGGGGGATATTCTGCCCAGTCAGTTTATGAATGATGGCTACATCTGGCTGGCCATGACACACCATCTCATGGGTGCACAGCTGCATGACCAGGCAAGTGCGAATGTGATTAGTGTCAACCAATGTTGATAATGTTTGGGGGAACCTGAACATGTTCTTTGAGCTGAGCCTCACACTGCGTTGGATGAGCAAGCTTACTCAGTCTGCGCTGGTTGCAGTTGGGCGGGCGTGAGGACGCATCATGGCTCTGGCAGTGTGTTGCTGTTGCTTGTATTGCTCATTGTAACGGTGTGTTGTGTGCCTGCAGGTCCGGCTGCTGTTGATAGACCCTGCCTGGCTGGAGGTGAAGCTACACTGCTATGGTGTTGCTGCAGTAGTAGATGACTTCAGAACATATCTGCTGGTGGGAAATGACCTCACAGTGAAGGCCGTCCTGCAGGCATTTCAAATGAGCCTGTCGTGTTGCATGGAGCGCAGCCACCTGCCTATGATGCGCAATCAGCTAGTGCTGCGCCTGATGGCTGCAGCACAAGCATCAGCTGCGGCAGAGCAGCCGAGGACCACCAGCGAGAGCTCCGCCAGGGATTCTGGGCCCAGCGAACCAAGGAGTTCCTTACAGCGAGGAGATAGCAGCACTGACAGCGGTGCTGGAGCAGCAAGCAGCAGTGGAGCTATCTCGCATAAAGTGCTGCAGCAGCAGTATCAAGCAGAGATGCGTGAATGGTTCAGGAAGCAGTACCAGTTGTGTCGGTCAACCACCTCTCTGCTGGGTTTGCCTGGCGCTCAGTTGCTGTCTTTGACACCTGAACAGCAACAGCTGCCACCTCATCTGATGGCGTATACTCCTAGCTTACGGCAGGCGGGTGGTCGGCACAGGATGGCTCTCAGAGGCCATCTGGGCCCCATTCGCAGTGTGCTTATCACGAGAGATGGGAAAGATGTATTGACTGCTTCTGATGATGGAGGTGTCCAGGTAGGTGCATGCATCTGTCACAGTAATCAGCCGTTCAATAGTGCATCAGGTCATTAGATAACAGCCAGCTACAATAAAAAGAGTCCCATCTCATATGTGTCTGCTGTTAAGTATTGTCCTGTTACGGCATTACCAGATGACGTCCTGTTTGGACAGGCACAGCGGCTGTTACTGCGTCAATGGTCCTCCTCCCACTGTTGCCTTGTTTGCTGCTGTCTATACCCAGGTCTGGGACATGGATATTGGAGATTGCATCCTGCAGCTGCAAGTACCTCAGCAGATTGCAGCTGCCAGCCCAGCTTACCCTGGCTCTCCACTGGCAGCTGCCAGTCCCCGGGAACCTGTTCCATTGACTGTACTTGCGGTGACAACAGATGGCGGCTGCTGTCTGTCTGGGGATGAAGAGGGCTGGTTGAATGTGTGGAACCTCAAGACAGGGCAGCTGGTTCATCGCGTCAGAGCCCACAAGGGCAGGTGGGTGGCTCTGCCAGGCATGGGCTTTGAGAGATATGGCTTGATACGTGCCAGCCGACCCTGTGCTTGCAAGGCAATGAAAATAGGACACAAGGCCGTGCCTGCAGAGTTGGTTCGTGTGTAACTTGGCCCTTGACAGGCCATTATCATGCCCGATAATAATTGTCTTGGCTTGCATGCAGCAGTAGGTGTTGCAGTATCACTATTTTACATTCTGTTCTTTAATCCTTGTCCCATCTCAGCCGTGTCTGCACCAGCAGCCTATTCTGTGTTAGCATGTATGTCTTTGCCGTGGTAAGAGACTCTTCAGTGATAGCTTCCGCATCTTCTCCTCACATCACAGGCTCAATGCTCTAGAACTGGACAGTAGCGGCATTCGTTGCATCACTGGAGGGCAGGACAGGACAGCAAAGCTTTGGACCCTGCCAGCAGCAACACCCAGCATCAATCGCAGCATGAGCCTGTTGGGTGGGCCAGCTGCAGGGCTGACCCCTGCAAAGCCCGCTACCAGCCCATCTGGAGGGCTCACTGGCTCTCTGCAGCTTGAGTTTGAGATGATGGGCCATGGCCTTGAGCATGTGAACACGGGGGCGGTCCTGGATGTGGCCATCAGCAGTGATGGGGTGCTTGGGGTGACAGTGAGTGATGATATGCGGGTGAAGGTTTGGGATCTTGATCAGCAGCAGTGTGTTGCAACATGCAGAGGACACACTGGCTGGGTGGTCTCTGTACAGGTGGGTGATGCAGACACACATCAGGGAGTTAGAGTGTGAGATCCTCAAGCCATTGGGCAGCCCTGCTGCGATGCCATACCTACTACCATGTTCTGCATCATGACTTGAAGTTTGGGGGTCAAATGCAGCATGCACTTGTGGACTTTTGCAACATCGAACTGGTTGCCAACAGCAAGTGTGCATGATAGACAACTTGATGTGGGCGGAATGCTCTGCACACCAAGTTGTTGTGAACGATGCCTGCCAGCGCTTGCACTGATTGCAAGGGATGGCACTCCATCTCACATGAAGTATTGCTCCTGCAGTTCATCGGCAACACCCACAACTTCGTGACTGGGTCACATGATGAGATGGCTCGTGCCTGGGATGCATGGACTGGTGATTGCCTGGGCACCATGATCGGCCACAGTGGCCGTCTCAATGCTGTACAAGCCAGCGTTGATGGTCGTGTCATTGTGACTGTCAGTGACGATATGACGGCCAGAGTGTGGGAAACTGTGGACTACACATGCATTGGGTAAGCCAGTGTTACCAGCTGCGAGTGCGTGAGGCTGTGTTTGACATGAGATCAGCAGGGCCAAGTGTTTCATTGCTGTCACATTGTGCTGTTTGATGCAGGACTTGTTATTGTTGTTGATGTTGCAAGCACTCAGAGATCAGCAGTGAAACATTCCAGCTGTTCTGATCACTGCTGCAGGGTTTTACTAGGGCACACCGGCTGGATCAACAATGTGGCGCTGCTCCGCAATGGCCGCCAGTGTGTAACCGTCAGCGGTGATGGCACTGCACGTGTCTGGGACACCTACACTGGGAAGTGCCTACAGGTTCTGGAGGGCCATTCAGCTGATGTGACCTGTGTGGTGTTGACGAGTCGTGGCCGGTTCGCTGTTACAGGCAGTGTTGATGGCACTGCACAAGTCTGGGACCTGTCGGCACAGGACGTTTCATCGTTCAATATTCATCAAGGAAAGGTGAGACCGCAACAGCTGATACACTGGTTACAGTCCTACATGCGTGCACAGATGTGCTGTCACTGTCAATGCAAGGTATTCTGTGGTTGCAGCAGCATCACTGCAGCCCAAAGCTGGCTATGGAAGCAAGAAGGCCACTAAGCTGGGGTGTTGGACAGAATAGACCTCTTGGCATGACCTGACAAGCAGGTGTGCAAGAGCACAATGCGCTCCAGCAGCATGTGTACTCACTGATGGCTGTGATGCGCTTGCTGCTGCCTCCACTGCTGTCTGCATCTACCAGGTCATCTCTGTGGTGGCATCTCCTGATGGGTCAGCTGCTTCTATCGGTGCTGATGGTTGCCTGCGCCTCTGGGACCTGCTGACTGGCCAATGCATCTCCAACCAAACAGCGCATGCAGCAGCTGTGCCTGTGTGCCTCCATCTAGTTAAAGATGGCTCCAGAGCTTACAGCGGAGCAGGTGACCGTAGCCTTGTAGCGTGGGATATGCAGTCTGGTGCGCCCAGTGTATGCCTGCCAGCCAAGCAAGGGTCCCGCACAAAGTTCATGCATGTGAGCACTGATGGTACAGCGGTGGTGGTCCTGCTGTTTGACAGCAGCATGACCGTCTATGACACTTCAAGCGGCGAAGTCAGGTGCCACCTCATGCAGCGGGGTGAGAGAGATGCTCAGCGTGTGCATAGTGGTGGAGTCAATGCAGCATACCTCACTGCTGATGGCAGCAGGGCAGTTAGTGTCAGCAAGGACTGTACCGCAAGGGTGTGGGACACTACGACCGGAGCTTGCCTCATGGTATTGCAGGTAAGACATCATGGCAGTGCCTGCCGACGAACAGCAGTGGGCTCAACCGTCCAGCCTTAGAATACCTGCGTCATGTTCCCCATCTGCTGCGGTCAGTACCAAGCAACATCTCAAGAGCCGCAATGTAGTGGTCAATGTCCATGCCCTGCGTCTGGCCAGTCATAATGTTGGTGGCACCCCTAATGCAGCAGGTCTTTTGTATCACTTGCAGCATGCAGCCAGGGCATGGGTGGACAGCAACTTCACATATACTCGTTCAAGAGGCTAGCAGCAGCAAGTTTGCAGATTGCAGCAACAATGCGCGTGCTTTGTGCATAGTTCAACCTGGCGCTTGGTTGAATTCTGCTCAGAGCACGCTCATTGTTGCTGCAATCAACAAAGTTGCTGCTGCTAGAGCTGTTGAACTGCACAAGACTCATTATGGCTTTGACTTCAGGTACTGCGTCAATACCCGGAGTGATCGCACATGTCTTTGTATCATTGCTGCTCTTCAGCACGTTTTCCATCTGTGTACTTCATGTTGATGGATGTGCAGGGCCATGAAGACAGCATTCACGCAGCTGTCATGAGCCCTGATGAGAGGTTGCTGGCCACTGCTAGCTTTGACTCCACAGTGCGCATCTGGGATTTCACGACTGGCGAGTGCCTGAGGGTTCTGCAGCACACGGATTCTGTGCAGCTTGTGGCCTTCGCACCGCCAGCCCAGAGGCGGGGCACCAGCTACGGCAGTGGTGCTGCTGCTGCCAGCAGGAGCGTGCAGCAGGGACGAAGCACCCGATTGGTGACGGGCTGTGACGGCCGGGCGCTCTGGCTCTGGGATGTCCAGACTGGGGCGTGTGTTGCGGCACTTGGGGAACATAAGGAGGCTGTTGCTGCTGTCTGCTTCAGTCCTGATGGCCAGTGGCTGGCTTCTGCCAGCCAGGATAGGAGTGTCTTGGTCTGGCAGGCCGACACTGGGAGGCTGGCAGGTCTGTATGTAGGAGATGCAGCAATGGTTAGCTGCTGTTTTGGCATCAGGGGCCAAGGTCCAAGGGCAGCTGGTGCAGATGGCACAATGCATCTACAGCGGCATGACAAGGAAAAGGATGGGTCAACAGTTGGCAGTGCGTCTGCTTTTGCAATGGCACAACCTGGCGGGCTGACTTTGCTTGTGGGCAGTGCCAGTGGTCGTGTACACTTTGTGGACTGCTTGTGATTGTGCAGCTGCTTTTGCTCTGCAGCATCTGTCTCCATCAGGACCTTGCATCACCATTGCTGATGAGCTAACACGGCCTCCTCAAATGCATGCAATAATGCAATACTGCCAGATCCCAGCTGTTCAGTTTTGTACAGATTATTGTGCATGTGGGGGTGTGGTAATGGCAGCACACTGCACTGGAGGCAGCAACAGTGGTGGTGTATTGAGTTAAAATTGGGGCACTCGCAGCAATGTGGCTATCTGGCTGTGTCAGCACATGACATGCTAGGCGGTCTTGGGTCAAGCTGCTAGAGAGTTTGCGGGTGTGGCAATTGTTTGTCTTGTTGGCTGCTGCAATTGTCGTGCGTGTGTGAAGCTTGCATTGCTGGTGATGAGTGTACTGTTGTCGCTAAAGCATCTTTTCATGCCTTGTGCTACAGCAGCAGTTGTCATGCACAGCAGCTTGTGCAGGTTGAACTTCAGCATGTCTGCTGTCATCCAGTGCAAACTAGATTGCAGCTACTCAGGCATGGCTTCTGCTTTTTGTGAAGCTGCTGACCCTGTATGATCAAGACTGAAGCTTGTACGCCTTTGCTTAGTCTGACCTCGTGTACTGTGGAGGCATGCTGTGATGCCGCTGTGACTTGCAGTTGCCTCGTGCTTTGTTGTGATGAGGCATTCTGCAAGCTGTGGTGCTTGGTTTTGTTTTGCTGCAAAGTGCTCACTGCAGCACTTGATTTTGTTGCGGGGTGTCGCAAGTGCATCGTTGCATGGTACTTTTGGCCTATTTGTTCTCTTGGTGTGATCAGGCTGATTAATGTCCAGGGGCCTGGTGTCAGCAGGCTTGACTCGAATCTCGGTACACCACACCCAGTTTCAGGGTGGCAAAGTCTTTGGTGAAGTCCGACAAGTTGCAACGTATGTCGCCACTCTGCGTGTGAACAGTGTTAATCATTTTGGTTGGAGTGTGAAGTTGGTTGAAGCAACAGGTGTGCCAGCTATCCTGGCCGCCATTCCCCCGGTACTACTACACCACCGTTTCAAGGCAGGCATTCATCGGGTCTTGTACAATGTTATATTGTTGGGCGGGGTGCAGACAAAAGGGTATTAGGGCAGCTAATCCATGGACTTTCCAACAGAGGCCATTTGCATGAAGTGGCACCTTCAGGCATTGCACAGCACAAGTCTGAGCAGCTTGTGCTGTGCAGCCTGTGCTTCCCATCTGTTGTTGATCCTTGCATCTGACGTGTGGCAGCCTTGATAGCTGCTGAGCTTCTGCTTCCACTAGGCAAACTCCTGAATGGGCTTGGTGGGCAGGTGTTCAAGAATGACTGCCTGTGTGCCTCAGTTGTTATGCGCCGGTACAGATGTGCATGCCCTTGTCCAATTCGTACTTGCTGCTGTCTGTATCCTTTTGTGAACTATCCTAGCTTGCAGCACGAGTTTTGACTGGCCTTTAGCGGGCTGCATGCAGCCTTAGGCTCGTGGGGGGAGAAAGATTTGCAGCTGTGCTGATCTGTTGGCAGGTTGTGGTGCACTGGGGCAGGTTGACACCGCAGCATTACGCTGCTGCTCTTGCAGAAACTCCCTCACGCTACAGCAGATGCCCTGTTTCCCCAGGTTTTTCACAGTCCTGTGTTGGGGTGTACATGGTGTGTGTATCGCTTGTACTGCAGCAGACGTGATGTTGTCACATGCCATGTTGCATGGTTGGGGTTGTAGAGCATCCTGCTGGGCCGAGGCTGCTGATGTGTCAATTGGTCTCATCACTGCTGTAGGGAACATTCATAGCAGATGCTGATCACTGCGATCACGTGTAAGGTAAGGTGCCAGACACATGAACACTGGTGCAGAGTGTTATTGTACCTCACTTTAGATGGATGCACTTGCTTGTCAGTGATGTAGCTGCTTGCAGTTGCTGCCAACATACTGCATCAAGCCCGGCCCAAAAGTGCATGTTGCTGTATATTGAGTGAGCAGTATTAGGCACTACTGCTCTTGTGCAGTTGTGATGGGCTGTGAAGGGTCCAGTTTCTGCTTGTTGCTGTGTAGCTTGTAATGAGACTTATGTATGTGGTGTGATGATGCGTGTGCGCATTTGCGGAATCTGCCTGGACAAGTTCAGTGTGCCGGCCCTCTGTTCTGACAGCGATGAGCACAATGCCGCATGAGACTTTGGAGTGGGGAGATTTCAGCACAAGATGCAGCTTTTTGTAGTGTGTGAAGGACGTACACAAGGGCAGCAGCATAATGTTTGTCAATCTGCTGAGTCCAATGGCTCCATACTATATACTGCCTTGGCTTTGCTCCTTCCCAATAGGAATATACCCTGTGTCTTTTTGCACCTTTTAGCTTGGTCAGTGAATGCATGATGTTTCGTTTGACCTCAAAGCACAAGCTCCATATAGACCCTGCAAACATGACCAGTTGCAGGTTGTGGTGGAACTGGAGGCATCGGTCCTAACAAAGTTGGATCACATTTACTGTGGGTATTCCCAAGGTTTCACTGCAGCTAGGATTGCATCTATGCACTGACCTGTGCTCAAACATGCATGAGCTGTTGCTAGGTAGATGGTGTCTGTGGCACGCAGCTGTCCTGTAGCAGGTTGATCTGGGCACTGACATAATGGGGCTTTTCCTGGTGTGTTGGGCATGCTTGAACGCTGAAGCCTGAGTCTTGACCAGCTGAGATCATCAAATGCGTTCCTCCTTGGCAGTTCAGAGCTTTTTTGACAATGCCTTCCTCCCTTGTGAGAGGTGTGGTGCCTTGTGCTGGGCAAACTTGTCTGGTTGAATCTTTGTACATGTGCAGTGGGATGCTTCAGAACTGAGCCAAGGGGTGTTTAACCCCTGGTGGTTGCCTCTCGCCTCTTTGAATGCTGCCATGGTCAGTGGGCTTGATGACAGGAACAGGTCTGCATATGCTGCAGCTTAGCAGCGCAGGTTTATAATTTTCAGTAGGTTTGCAGCCCTGTTCACAAGGTTGATCATCTGTCCATGGGACCAGGTTCAGCAGCATTGTGCTGTCTGGCGAGCAACAGGATTGGCAGGGTGTGCTGCAGGGTCATCATCTGTCATCACACAGCGGCGCCGTCGTGCTTGCGCACATCTGTACCTGCCTCCATGTGTTTGGAGGCCTGCAACCAGCTGCAGTTATTGTTTTGCTTGTGCAGTGTGCAAGATAGTGACGTCCAGTGACGGACTTGTCAGTGTAGATCAACAGCCGTGTTTGGTTATGTGCATTTTGTGCGGGCAGTCAGCGGCTTACTCGCGTAGTGTCCGGCATGTGTAGTTGGGGGATTGTGCAGGATATATCACTCTGTGCTGCTGGGGCTGTGGGCACTCTGTTGCATGATGAATTGAGCACACCTATGAGGAGTGCATAGTTCTAGTCAACAGCACTGTATCAGCGGTTAGAGCACCGGCTGTCCATCAACCACCCAACCCTCATCATGTTGTGTCCTTGGTGTGTCATTGGGGCAATGTCATAGGGACGATGATCTACACACAGGACTGGCAATCGTTCCTCCATCTGGCGTTTTTCCTGGCGCATGCTGCGGAAAGTGCAATTTACACGTGCACCTTCTACCTCAAAATCATTCATGTACACTGCAGGTTGTTGTGGTTGGTGTTGTTGTGAATGTACAGCTTGACTGCCTCAGATGGCGGCTACCTTTTAAAATCTGGAATGATTTGGAGTGCATTTGGGGCCTGGCAGTGTTATCATCATACAGTGCAGTATGTTTCAAAGCGGAAAATCTTTGCCAGCTCACAGTGACGCAAATGTTGCACTTGCTCTTCTCAGGCAGTAGAAGCAGCCCTAATCATCTACCCTGCACGATGATAGTGTTATCAAGGTATTGCCAGTAGCAACAACGGTTGCAGGTTGCAAAAGAATCTTGTTCAACATCGGTGATGTAGGAGCTCATGGCATCCTGAATCTGGCTCAGCTGCACACACAATGCAACTGGTGCATGTTGAGGGTCGGTCAGACAACAGCATGTGGACCTTCAAGGTACTACAAATGCACTGAGTATCTGATATCATTTTGGGATTCAGCTCTATTCATGCGTTCAACAGCTGGTCAGCCTGGCTGTCATCAGGATCTAGATGACAGGTCTGTCGTTACATTTCACTTTCCGCTCCTTAGTAGTAGATGATAGTGCAGCCTCAGTAAAGGACACAGTGCACTGAGCTTGCATGGCATGCAACCGTTGCCATAGCCTGGTAGGCTAAACCCACAGTGCAGCAGTTGGGACTTGATGCAACCGTTGGCATGAGAAGAGCTAGAGCCATGCAATCTTGATCATCAATATGATATCATATTATTATGACACCTAGTAGGTGTTGATAACTGATGCTTGAAACGGAAATGAAAAACAAACTACATCACCAATCAATCTGAATTGTCACACACTTGCCATTGCATCTCAACTTGTTGCATGGTTCAATTTCTTTTACACACTCCAAACGTCAAGGTCATCTTGCCAGTGGCAAGCCAGCTGGCTCGACTGCAGCATACAGTACATATGTTGAACTTGTTTGACACTTGACTGAAGGTGTATCATGGTCAGTGACCATGCGCACTCGGTGCAGCATATTCTGTACTGAAGAGATCATTTGAATGCTGTTGCGAATATGCCATGATGGCATCTCATCCATGCACTCAGAAAGGTATAGCTTGTCGAATAGGCAAACCAGGGCAAACACTTTTTTAAATGTTGTTGGCTAACCCCCAAATGCAAAGGGTGCCGGGCGCCTTTGGCAGCGGTTACTGTTAGCCTGAGAGTTCTTTTTACCTGCTGTCGCACAGAAGTCTGGTTCACCTGTTCTGAATCAGCAAGCCGGCCTTGTAGCGTGTGTCCACATGACAATCACAGTACTGAGTAGATCAACGTGCTCGCTGTGTGCATGGGCTGTATGTCGTTTCAGATGAAAGCGCCGAGTGTAACTTGATGCCGCGCAACTCGCTAGCACTGCGCTGCAATCAGACGTAAGATAGAAAAAAGGCGGATAGTATGGAGCCGTTGAGAACACTTCGTTTTCATCTGATCACCGTTGGCGCTTGAGAAATTTAAAGGATACAGTCAACCCAGTCCGGCAAACTCGCATCTTGCTGAGTTACAGGCACCATTGTGCAGCATTGATTCAGAATTCACTCACCATTCTTTGCTGTTAGAACCACGGGAGCGCGTTCTTTGGCTTCTAAGTGACCAGCTTTGCCATCATCCAGAGTCAGATTGTCGAAAATCGCAAAAACCTTACAGCTTGTCTTATCTGCAGCGAGGGTTGCTGACGTATCTTGCAAGCTGCAAACACCAGTAGCCACTGGTCAGTGTGTAGTGTGCACGGTAGGTCAATTCACACTGCATGATCACGCAATTGTTCAATACACTATGCTCTCAGCTGACTTAGGTGGCCAGGATCCTGCAGTTTGAAGCTTGCGTCACCGCTTATGCTGACCCTACATCCTCGTCAAGGCCCTCGTCCCCAAGCTCGGGTATTGTATCACCCTCGCCTTTCTGTGCAGGCAAGTTTCCTTGTGTCCTAAGGATACCTCAAGAGCGTTGCTGCATTGAGACGATTCAGCCAGACTGAAGCCGTGAGCAGCAACTGACACAGGGCACTGTTGGCAGTTGGCACACTTCAGCAGCACCAGCAGGACATTCATATCATGGCTCCTCGCCTATTGGTTGAGGTTGCTCCTCCAAAGCCAGCATCTGGTGAATCATCAGAGGCAGGGCCAACATACAGAGTCAGATATGCACCTGATGGCATCCACAGGCCTCGAGGCATCAACACATGTTATGACCTTTTCAGGTGAGCCGTGACACTGGGCAACGCAGTGCTGGTTCTGATATAAATGCTAGACGGGAGCACTGAGCTGGTAAAAGGCAGTGGCTGAAAGGCATGCTGTGAGGGTCTCAATGCAACAAACCCCAATGCACAGTAACCTGCACACCTACAAGCCTGCCCCTATCAAAGCAGCAACCAGGCTGAAATTGCCTTACATCTGACGACCCAGCTCAGCATTTGCCAGTGTTTTGCAACATGCCTGCACTTGCCGTGTGTAGCAGAACACGGGCATGAAGGGTGTGC
Source organism: Coelastrella sp. MACC-549 (assembly GCA_018290735.1). Taxonomy (NCBI): domain Eukaryota; kingdom Viridiplantae; phylum Chlorophyta; class Chlorophyceae; order Sphaeropleales; family Scenedesmaceae; genus Coelastrella; species Coelastrella sp. MACC-549. Next base: position 30,250 of record JABEVS010000202.1, on the reverse strand, counting down.
AGTCGCTTGTGGGTGAATAATGAAGTGGCAACGCCAATCAACAGCAGCCAAAGCACCACCCTGTGTGCGTGATTTGCTCTGCAACAACCATGGCATGAAGGCCCCAGTCTTTGCTATCCTACTGAATATGCTGTGTACGATATTGACCTATACTTTCCTGTGTGCAGGTCATCAGCTGAGAAGTATGCAGACCAACCCTGCCTGGCATATCGTAAGCCAGGGGCAGACGGCAAGCCCGGCCCTTACGTCTCACACACATACAAGGAGGTTTATGACATGTCAGCAAAGGTGCGCAGCAGTAACGAATGATAATCACCCAGGTGAACTGCGATGAGTGGCGCATCATCAAGTTGCAGCTGCATCCTCCTGCAAGTGCTGCTGGACTGGCATATAGGCACTCAGAGCAGCGGCTGATGTTGATATGCAGCAGCAGGATTATGGCTGTAATAAGCAGCTGGAATCGGGCTGCCAAGTTATTGCAATATTGATTCATGGCAAAGTTGTTTCATGTCGACTCCTCTGGAGAGCTGCTGAGGACTCGCTCTTGCATCTGGTCACCGTTCTGTTGCAGCACAGTCACCGGCAGCAGCGCAGTGTTCATATATTAGTCATAGCTTTCCTGCTGTCTGCCTCATACAGACACATGTACCAAGTATAGTACTTTGATTGCAAGCGCTCAACCTGTGTCGGCTGCTATAGGTGGGGTCAGCTTTTCTGGAGCTTGGACTGAATCCCAAGGATCGATTGGGGGTATTCGGGCCAAACTGTGTGGAGTGGATGGTGTCTATGCAGGCAAGGCAGCAGTTGCGGCAGATTTATTTCACCTGCGTGCCGAAGTAGAGTATATGTCACTGCTCACTTGCAGACCTGCTACTGCACGCATGCTGCCAGGGGCAAAACAAATACTGTGGTGTCACAGCAAGCGGAAAGACATGAGCTGTGGTGTCAGAGCATTGTACCAGGAGAAGCAGATGTGATCCCTGGTGTAATTCATCAAAAGTAAAGCAGGGCACCAGTTGGCCCACCAATTTGTCGCCCTCCAGCAGCTTCTGAGGTCTAAGGATCCAGCTGCAGCTAGTTGCCGATGCCAATGATACCTTGTGCTGCGGAGGTCAGCTGCAGCGGCAACATTACACCATCCGCAGCAACATTTACCTTGCTGGTGTTCCTGTCACGTGTAGGGCTGCAACCGTACAAGCCTGGAGTGTGTCCCTCTCTACGACACCCTGGGCGAAACAGCCATTGAGTACGTGATGACACACAGCGAAACAAAATTTGTGTGTGCTGCTGGCTCAAAGCTGGCCGGCCTGGCAAAGGCTCTTGGCAAGTTCAGTGGCCAGCTGCTGGGCGTTGCTTACTGGGGTGCAGCACCCGCAGAAGCAGTTGAAGTAGGTACAATAGCTTCTGCGTACCTGCTTTCTGACTCCTTATTGTATTTAATTTCCGCCATGCTGTGATTGATTGTAAGCGTCCAAGATGGCTTACTTGCTCAACGAGGCTCGTGTGTCATTGTCAGTGACTGCACCTGCAAGTCGCACTTCCTGTTGGTATGCTGCTGTTCTTGCAGGCAGTCAAGCAGGCTGGCATCAAGCTACTGACCTGGGATGAGCTCCTGGAGTTGGGGGCAGCACACCCTCATGATGCAGTGCCACCTTCTGCTGATGATCTGTGCACAATCATGTACACAAGCGGCACCACAGGTATCTGCCATCACAGCTTCCCGCACTCATGACATACTGCTGCCTACACTCATGATTGCATGTGGCAGTGGTCAACAATCAAATAAATGCCCTGTCTTTAGCTCACTTCATACATCAAGCTGTTGTGTTCTATTCTCTTGTGATTATCAGAATATCAGGCACAGCATCATCTGCCTTCAGATCATCTGCCTTCAAATGAAAGGTTGAGAACCAGATGGGGCTGGTATTGCATGAGCCGCAGCAGTTTTCCACTTCAGCTTGTTCATGCGGAAGGTGCTGTTGCAACCAGTTTCTACGTGCTCCGATCTGCAGGCAACCCCAAGGGTGTGATGCACACTCATGGCAGTGTGATGAGCTGTGTGGAGAGCATGAGGGAGTTCCTGGAGACACAGAAGCTGTCGGTAGAGCCCAATGATGTCTACTTCAGCTTCCTCACTCTGGCACACATCTTTGACAGGTGGGCAGCTGGCTGGCGGAATGGCGCAGCAGCTTGCAGGGTGACAGGTCCATGTGCCATTTATTACCCCTGCTCAGAAATATTCTGTAATTGGAGACATTAAAGCCTAATAGCACAGGGCAATAGCACAGGGCAATAATGGCATTATCTGCATTTCTCAGGCTTCTCAACACCACACTTACATTCCTGTGCACTATTGCACACTGCTGCTTTCTGAGCTTGTAGAGATGCCATAGGTCATGCTGTCTCATCCCTGAGCGCTGTTTCTGTTGGCATGTGCAGGGTTGTTGAAGAGATGGTGTTGTTCTTGGGAGCCTGCATTGGATACTACAGTGGTGACACACGCAAGGTGCTGGATGACTGCGCAGCACTGCGGCCAACAGTTTTTGCAGGAGTACCACGAGTGTATGAGAGGGTCTACTCCGGCGTAATGGATAAGGTATGCTGCGACAATAGGTCAGGAGCTTCTGCTGGTACTCAAGTCACACTGTGCAGGAGTTGGTAGCCGCCTTGCAATCAGTATGTGGTGGTGAGCATCCTGGTGGGCTGTGAGGCAGTCCATGCAGCCATGCCGGTCCACGACCGTGCCTCACACTGTGCTGTCACTGCCCTGTGCTGTCATGTGGTCAACAGGTGAAGAAGGCTGGTGGACTGAAGGCAATCCTGTTCCATGCTGCCATGGCCTACAAGCGCTTCTGGATGAGGCTGGGCTTCAGCACAGAGAAGGCCAGTCCACTTGCCAACAGACTCATCTTCAAAAACACACAGGTTGGCAAGTGCTGCAGCATGACCTGGCTAAGCCGCTCAATGCTGTTTGTTGCACCAGACACAGGCAGGCTTGGGACTGGCCATTGTCAAAATCTTACTTTGGAGGGCTCCAAAGCTATCCTGTAAAAAATGTCTTGCTGACAGTAGTGACGGTTACTCTGATGGGCCTAGAGGTGTTCAAATGATATGCTAACAAAATAATCACCTGGTGCTGTTGCATGCTTGCAGCATTATATGCAGCCAGACCAATGCATTTGATCAGCGTCATGCATTTCTGTTGTTTGATTAACTTGCACAGGCTGCTGTTGGAGGTCGTCTGCGTGTTTTCCTATCTGGAGGTGCCCCACTTCCAAAGTACGCTCAGGACTTCATGCAGATTGCCATGTGTGTGCCAGTGCTGCAGGTAGGCTGTCACAGGCCATCAGTAAGGTGTTAAGCAGGTGCCCTTGTTGGGCTTGGCTTCATCAGAGCTCTTAATTGCCTGAGCTCCTAATCTGTCCAAAGGGCTTTGCAGCCGGAGAGGTCAAGTTCCTTTTTGTTGTTGTCTGAGCGAGCATCATCCCATGGAGCAGCATCCTCTTGCTTGCTGGCACCTTGCCATGGAGGTCCCAATGTATTGTCAGATGTTGGTTGCTGGCTTTTGTGTTGACACTTTGTTCTGGTGGCGATCCCTGCAGGGGTATGGACTGACCGAGTCTTGTGCAGCCAGCTTTGTTCAATACCCCAACAAGATGTCCCATGTGGGAACAGTAGGCCCACCCATGCCTGGGGTTGAAGTGCGGCTAGAAGCGACAGAGCTGGGACACAACCCCTCAGCCCGTGTGCCTCAGGGAGAGATCTGTATCAGGGGTCCTGCCATGTTCAAGGGGTACTACAAACAGCCAGAGCTCACTGCAGAGGTGCGAAGGGAGATGCTGTGCTCAGTGTGCTGAGGTTGTACCAAAGCCCAGCAAAGGACAGTTCTGCAGCCTGCATGGTGTTGTGTTGGTGTTGGGGATGACATTCTTACACAGAACAGTGCTGAGCGTTTACCACAGGAGGTCCACTGCTGTGCGAAAATGGACTTACTGGCAGGAGGCTTTGTAGTGTTGTATCAATCAACAGGTGCAAGGATGTTGTGCATGTGTGCATTGCTGCATGTGATTGGGTAGGTGTGCGCTGTGCTACCCTCTGCCTTGGTTTCCAAGCTGCAGCATGAGTGCAAAGGACCATGACCGCACCCTGCTCTGCAGCAACCTCATCAAGCAAAGAGTGCTACTCTACTGTTCAAGAAGGTCCAAGTCAGCGCCACCTACCACAGCCGTCCATGAGCGCATGAGGCTGCGCTAAAAGAGTTTCATATCCACACAGGCAGATGATGTTTGCAGTCAAATGAATCGATGTGATGTCATGTCTCTGATGCAGGTTGTAGATGCCGATGGGTTCTTCCATACAGGCGACATTGGAGAGTACACCAAGGAGGGGCTGCTGAAGATCATCGACCGCAAGAAGAACATCTTCAAGCTGTCTCAGGGTAGGGCCTGTCCACACTGAAAAGCTGACGTTACTGCTGGCTTCTGGGATACCTGAGAAGTGTGCAAGTCTCCTGACTACTTCTGCATGATGCTTGCGAAGCAACATACACAGGGCTACTAATGCTAGGCTTGCAAGAAGCAGACAGGTCCCCTGCAGCAAAATTGCCGTGGAGTTTGTCATAGCATCTAATTGCCACAACTTGTCTGTGCTGCAGGAGAGTATGTTGCAGTAGAGTTCCTAGAGGCGGAGTTTGGCAAGTGTGATCTGGTTGAGCAGATCTGGCTGTATGGCAGCAGCTTTGAGAGCTGCCTGGTAGCAGTAGTTGTACCAGTGAAGGATAAGCTCACAAAGTGGGCAGCACAGCAGTCAGAGCTGTCTGGCAAGGATTACAAGCAGATCTGCCAGAGTAAGCTAGCCACTGAGCATGTGCTGGCGCAATTGACAGCTACAGGTAGGTGCTGTTGCTGGACAGCAGCTGGAGATGATGTTTGTGCCTTGTATGCTGCAGCACTTATCAAGTGCATGGATGCATGCATGCACTGCCTAACAGTTGTAGCTGAGGGGCTACACCACTCGCGTATGAATAATTGCAAGCAACCTGGTTTGAGGGTCAGTGCAGCATGGTGAGAAATTGACTCACCTCAGGATGGGCCCAGAGAAAAGGGGGACAAGTGATTTATTGAGAAAAGGTGAAAGCCCCATGAGCGATTCATTGGCTCGCTGGTCTAGGATTGGGGAGGGTGCCAGTCCCCCACGATGTATTGTGTTGTTGTTTATTGTAAACCGCAACATGCTGCTCTGTTGTCCTGCAGGCAAGGGTGCTAAGCTGAAAGGTTTTGAGTTCCCCAAGGCCATCCATCTCGACTCCGAGCCTTTCAGCATTGACCACGACCTCATCACGCCCAAGATGTCGCTCAAGAGGCCACAGCTCCTCAAGTACTACAAGACAAAGGTGAACTTGGCCAGGAACAGGGACAGTGGCAAGGATGAATCATTCATCATCACATCCTGTTCACCAGCTTGTCAGCTGTTCACCTGCAATGCAGCTCTCAATGCTTCAATGATGAGTGCTGCTGCCTGGTAGTACAGCACTCGGCCACGAGCCATGAGATACCATACCACAAAACACGACACCATGCCCTGCCATGCCCCTGAAGGGCTTCCCAATGGAGTCCACAGAGGCGCTCATGGGGATTGCATATTTGAACTAAATCCATCCTCACAATCCAGTCAAACCTCACTGTCAAAGGACCAGAAATCTTCCAGATACTGCAACTTGCACTTTTATGTTTGGCATCACAACCCTGCACACAACCATGGGCAATGCAGCTCAAGTGGCCCTTGCAGACAGCCAGTGCCATCAGCTGTGTTGTTTGCACTTGAGCGCTGCCTGCTGTTGCTGTCCCGTAGATTGATGGTATGTACAACGCTCTGAAGGCTGCAGGGCAGGCAGCACCAACAAAGAAGCCGGCCCCAGCAGCCAAGGAGTCAGCAGCACCTGCAGGAGATGTGCAGATGGCTAGGGCTTGAGGACTACTGTTGCAATTACACTACAATTGATGATTGACCAGAATTATGCAGTAACATTAAACAGAGGCAACTTTTGTTTCATTCAAGTCCTTGGCATTCTGTCATCTTGTTGAGAGTGAGTGGTGCAGCCTGCATATGAAGGGGAGCCGAGGGACAGTGGTGCAAACAGCAATGGCAAGCTGGTGGGCATTGTACATGCTATTGTGGGGCTGCTGCACTTGGGAGTCTTCAATTGTGCAGTCTTTACATAGTAGGTAGCGGTCAGTTGACACTGTGGCCTCAAAGATCTCATGAGCTGTGACAGGCTGCCTGCATGGGGTCTGGTAAGGGGTAAACACATGCAAGTCTAACAGTTGGCCACTCTTTTTCATAATGTTGGGCTTACATGTTTGGTGTCGCTGCTGACAGTACTCAAGCATAGGCCAGCAATAGCAAGTGCATATGCTAAGGTCAATAGAAACTTGATTCCGCACACTGATGCGGTTGTTTCTCTTTGCTGTTGTCTAGGTCTAGGAACAGGTTTCCAAGCAACGCATGCCATAAGTCCAGCATACTGCACACTATGTGGCATTCCAATGCATTTGAGCTCAAGGTGCCATACGAACATTGGGGCGTGCTCTTGCTGCCTGGTGCAACAGCCAATTGGCAAAAGTTGGCTTGAGGGCGCTGGAAGCGGCATATTCGGTTGGGCACAATGACATTTGCAGTTATCTCATGTTGGCATTTGATGCTACAATGTATGAGACCACCATCGTCTGTCAGCTCAGGCATTTGAACCCGTGACATTGATGTCAATACTATTTCAGGAGGGCCTCTTGCTGCTGCATTTTGAGTTGTGTTGAAGTTGCAAGTGGTGTTGCGGTTTGCTTGGCCAAGGTTAACATCATAACTTCGTGGTTGGTCAGACAAAGACGTGCTGTGCTCCTCAGATGGCCTTGATACCTGAGGCAAATGTCTGTCAAGGAGTCACAGGTACACCGGCTTGCAAGCTTGATCACCATATGTGAGCCATGCCTGGATCTGCAGCTGTGGTGTACACCACAGTGCATAATGCAACGGGCACCAGTGGTGCTGCATACCTGCTCACCGTAATGTATGGTAAGCCGTACCTGATTGGAACTACTTATTTCTGCAGATTTGTATGGATTGAGGGACTCCCTCAATCCCCATTGACTGCTGCCATTGCGAACGGGGGAGGTGATGCTGTGTTTATGAAAGCAGTGGGATCCCCAACGCCACAGTATGGCACGACTGCCATAAGAAGGCAGCGCGATGAGACATTCATGATGAAGATGTTGCACTGGACAGCATTCACGCTGCAACCAAAGAGCTTCAAGCTGAACAGAGGGTGCCGAAGTAACAGGTCTTCCAAACACACCTGCACACACAGTTAGATACACTATGGTACTGCGGTACGGCTGTGTATGCTTCTGTAAGGTCTGCCTAGTTGGGTTGATGTTGTTGCTGCTGCTTGTTGCTGCTGTTTGTTGTCCTAGTGCTAGCAAGGTGTGTCATCACACTACAGTATGCTGTGTAGCAGCTTATGCTAAACAAGAGGTAGATTGCCAGCTGCTTGTTGGGAGACATCTTTCGACAGGTGACGATCACCGTGTTGACATAGCCTGTGAAAGCAGTGCAAGTGATTGTCAGGGCTCAACTCTGCCTAGAAGATGAAGTAGCTATTTGCCACTAAAGGCATTCACTGCTATCAAGTAAGGGCAATATGGCACAATCAACCACTTATAGTACAGTACATCTGCTGCAGTGCATGCTTTGGCAAAGCATTCTGCTGCGATGAGGTGACAGGGGTAGAACAGAAAACAGATGCTACAGGCCTGCGTTAGGCAACACCTCTGATCGCTCACAGCAGCTGACCCACTGCAAATCATGTCGTTATCTTGATGAATACCCTGCGTAGTGGCGTTTGCGCTGAGCGGCGACGCATAATCGTACCGGTATCTTGATGACTTGCACTTGCGCGGCACTGTCAACGAGGTGTTGCGGCAATGATTCCGTTGAAGTCACAATGTGTGGATCTGTTGGCAAGGAAGGCGATGATGCTGTCAGTCGGCCGGAGTTTGAACTTTATTTTGGTGGTAAAGCTGACCAAGAGTGCATTTGCGCACCTGAATGTCGTGGTCAGTGCCGTTTGGGTATTTCTGGGGTCCGCACCCTGGTAAGTTCCTAAGATTAAGCGTCCCCTGAGTTTCTACTCAGTCCCAATGGGCCAAGGTAGGTAGACTGCATTCTAAGGACTCCCCGAGGATGCTGCAACCCACTGTACAGCCCCTTAATGGATGCAACAACAGGAACAAACGGACTCCAGCAGTCAGAACCTGATTCCAACAACAGATCACCCACCAACTGACCTGGCAGTCTACTAGTAGGCCTGTACAGGTGATATTGCAGTGGCAGGAGGATAACTTTAACAGAACTGTGGACACCTGCTTGTGTTATGAATAGATTGGTCAACAGTATTTCATTACCCATCTGCCTCAAGCCTTGCAAGCTCATGTCCATCAACCAGCTTCTCATACCTTCTACCAGTCCACTTCTCCCCCATGTACAACAGTGCCATGGCTCCTCCCAACAACATAACACCCCCCACTAACAGTATTGACGGTATATAACTGCCAGTGGCGTGTAGTATGAGTCCAAAGCTGAGGGGTCCCAGAAAGCCTCCTGCTTTCCCAACTGAGTTGACCGCTGCAAGGCTGACGGCTCCTGTGCCTGGCTTCGCTGCGTTGTGGACCCAGCTCTGTAGAGACAGTTAAGCAGTTGGAAACAGCATACAATCAGTAATGACAACAACTATCTCGACATCAACTACCATAGCAGTAGAGCTATTGGCCCAGCACATCAAATGCACCTAGTGGATGCTATCCGTTTTCAACATGACGGAATGTGCGACCACTTACACAGAAGCAGCATGTTATCCCTGATCTTTGTATCATGGTGCATGTACACTATCACCACTATCACAAGCGCATGGCACTGAGTAGCACACATTCAAATGATGAAAGGTTGGTTGGTTATGGAGCTGCAGCGGGTGACCTGATGACAATTGGTTGTACCTGTGTAAAGTGCAGGTTTGAACCCGTGGACACTGCAGAGCTGTGGTGGTGTGATCATGTGCCTGCAGCTGACACCGCAACTGCTGATGACCCTGGACTTGCTAGCAAGATGCCTACTGGGTTACAAAGGCAACCTGCAGTGGCACTGCTGCAGGAACTCACCCAGAAGGGCCCTGTTGTTGCGTCTGCTGCCACCACAGCCACCGTCACGGCAACAAACGCCGGCACATGACTCCCCAACTGCAGCAGCAGCGGCAGCAGCATAAAAGCCCCCCCACCCGCCAGCAGCGGCAATCCAACATGCATCTTCCTCTCCTGTCTGACTTCACTGCTGTGCCCCACTGCAACTGCTGCCAGTGCTGCTGTGCCAAATGGGATGGCACTCAGCAGTACTGCAGCCAGTTGAGAATTTTTCCCTCCACAGTGCTTCACCTCACCACCACCACCACCACCAGTGTTGCTGCTGCTGCGGGAGGTAGACAGAGAGACAGAGTCATTGTCTATCAGTGCGTGCACCAGCATTGGCACCCAGTACACCAGTCCATCCAGTGCAATGTCCTGAGCAGCAGCACAAGCAGAAGAAGCCACTGCAAAAGTCATGGATGGTGGCTTAGCATCTTGTGTTGTTATTGGCCGCAACCAGGGCATTGGCTGAGAGCACCATGACAATGCAGCAAAAGTAACCCCACATCCAGCTATCCCATCCTATCCTGTTGGCAGCCAAGCCGAGGATGAGGTGGACAGCAGTAGTCTTCCATGACCAGCACCTGCTCCCAATGGACATTGCCACGGCCAACACAGCACTAGTTTGTCTGCAAAGTGGAACAATCCTATGTGCCAGCCGGCAAAACAAACCACTATCACTCTGATGGCATCAAGCAACAGTAACAACAAGCACCATGTGCCAACAAGCTGTCAGGGCCTGGCTGTCACTTGCAGGAGTTGTACTGTCAGTGAGTGTGCCGTGTTGCATCACACCTTCAGAGCCTTGAGCACCATCAAGTACAGTATGAGTTTGTTGGCAAATGTGGATGCAATTTGCTGCCAAGCTGTCAACTTGCCACTGGAGTTCAAGTGGTCAGCTGCTGCTTCAGGAGCATGGCCAGCACCACCACTGACAGCAGCAGCAGACAGTGGCTGATGAAAGCCGCCGGTGCTTGATGCCTGCTGCTGCTTGACATGTGATGGCTCCAGGCGCCTACTGCTGTCATCATGATGACCACGGTCAATATCTGTCTCAGAGTGTCCCAAAGGTTGGTGCTGCAAGTGCCTCAGGCTGCTGCTGCTGCTACTGCCAGGCAGCAGTAGTGCCCCCTTTACATCATGGCCTACGTCGACTTCTATATTTGCAAGCCTGTCGCTGCTGCTGTTGCCACTTCCGTCAATCACAGCAGCTAGCTCCCCTGATCTGTGTGCCTTCTCAGCCTTAGATCTCAAACCTTGGATAACAGGATCTAGTGATCTTGCTGAATCCCCAGACCCTGCTTGTAAGTGATCTAACAACCAGATCTTATCATCTTCCGTCAAGAATGATGCTGTTACGACACTTCTAGGCAGGCGCCACCTCAGAACCCCAGCCAAGACTAACGTCACTAGGCCCTCTGTCAGGAATAGCCACTGCCAACCTGCCAGGCTGAAAGTACCTGAGAGCTGTAGAAGTGCTGCTGCTACTGGTGCTGCTATGATCTGACTGACTGCAATTGAGGCTTCAATGACAGAATATGGTATAGTGATGTAGGCATGGGGGTAAAACTGCATGACAGCGGCAGCAAACTTCAAACACTGTGTCACGTTGAACCATTGGAGAGATCCATTGATGAAAGGCTGTCTGACAGATCATGACCGATTGTGCATGGTGAGTCAGCAATGCACAGTTAACACATACCATTGATACAGCAGAAAAACCACAGCAGCAGCAGCAGCCAGACAGCTGCATGGAGAGTTTGCCTTTTAGTATACATCAACTAAAGCACAACCAAGACAGCACAGCCCACCATGCCGTGGGTCCCCTTCAATTCACTTCACCGCACTGCACAAGCAGCCCATGTCACCATGTACAGCACATAACAAGAGTCTTGCGCGTGACATGCTGCTGATCATGTATCACATGTTTATTCATGAATCATGTTTATTCATGATGGATTTGTTTGCCCACCTGACCGCAGACATGCCACATGCCGGGAAATGCTCCAGCTTCTGCAGCACCCAGTGCCAACCTGAGAGCATAAAAGCTTGCTGGCCCAGATATGAACACACAGCAGACGGCCACCAACCCCCAGGCAGCTGTTATGATGGGCAGCCAGGTTTTGGCGCCCAGGCGGTTCAAGAAAAGGTTCGAGGGGATTTGGCACAACACGTATGAGAAATAGAACATGCCACTGCCCTGTGATGAGAAAATGGGCCCAGATACAACCGTGATGCAGATATTGCCATTGAAGGCTGAGACCTTCAGCTTGTATAATTATTGTGCGAGATGGTTTGAATACATTATACGCTGCTGGTAGGATACCTGCTGCTGTTTATTGTTTTTCTTCTTTTGCATGAGTTCAGCAGTTGCAGCTGCCACAGTGGCTGGACAAGGCATACAGATGCAGAGATCGATGCTCTGCTGCTGCTTGGTCTACTGTGATTGGCTTTATTTGTTGCGTGTAGCCTGTGTTGCTCACCAGGCCATAGACCTTTGCATTGAACCAGTCGCTGTTGCACAGCTGCAGTGCTGCAAACGCCAGTGAGGTCCGATCAAGGTAGCACACAACCACCAGACTCACGAAGAGCTGCAGTTTGCAAAAAAACAGTCCCAGAAGAAGCATCTCGAAGAAGTTACTGATTGTGTAGAGAGCGTGTGCAGGTTGAAGAGATATGCTGTGAAGGGAATGTGCATTGCGCTTTGCATCATGTCTGGGTGCCTATTTGCTGCCACTCAACACATCACTGTCACAATAACGCATTATCACGGTATTCTGCCTGATATGGAGGGCTTTATCTATTGCCAGGACTAATGAAGGCATGTGGTGCTGTAGCTGGTGGTTCCCCAGCTGCTGTTGAGGATACATGGTGCATGCTTGTAGGAGTTATCTGCTCCGCAGAGTCTGCGATGAATCGGTTACAACGCAATGCACAGTATAACCATGCCTACCGGCAGCAAGGCCGTATGAATCTTCTTCACAGGAGCTGGCAGAGTAGTTGATGCTGCCATTGCTGCTCAGATTTCCCGACAGCGCCACCACAGCACAGGCCGTTGCATCATGAAATACAAAAGCTGATCGGGATCATTAAGAAGAATGATCAACTGTCTTCCAGGAAAGGCTGTACCAGCTTTTGCGCTCGCGGGCAGGGCAAACGCGATCCCTCATGGAACGACAGTCACGGACCAGTTCACCACGTTTAAGTATGACAGCAGAACAGGCTTGGCATGATTTGCTATGCTCGCTCTGGAACTGGACAAGCTGAACTGAACCCGAGTCAACAGAATATATCCGAACTGCCATGGGCCCCTGCAACTGCTGCACGGTATGCCACAGCCATGACTGCAACAATAAGCACAACCAAGTTTATTGATGCCCCCTCCCACCTCAGAGACGTCAACATCCTGATTTGTCGGGCCTGCTGATCATCATCAGCAGTTATGACTGGACAGTCCAGGCTGCAGTTGGTAGCAACACTGATGTCAGCCTTCTGTCAGCCTCGGAGGCTCGCATCAATGTTGCTGCCAACTGCAGCTTTCTGAAGTCATGATCCAAGTAACTCAAGTCACGATTTAGTCTATAACATGCAATCAAGCTGGCTGCTATATGACACTGAAACACAGGTTTTATCTGCCAACAGCGCACCGAGTCCGCCTGAGCAAATTGCTCCGACTTGGAGCACACAACAACAGATACTGTCATACAGCGTAAGAGCTGATCAGTGCTTGTACATGTCAAGAAAAAAGGCTCTGATACTCCTGTATGCATCTCCACAGACAGTGTGTGTCCCACAGCGGGGTGCTGAATTGTGAATCAGCTGCTGAATTGTGAATCAGCTGCTGAATTGTGAACCAGCTGCAATGCAAATCACCATCAGTGCGTTGCAGAAAGACCCCTACACTACCTACATTTGCAGTTCATCTGCACCCTACTTGTTGCGGCAGTGTACAAGTTGCAGCGCCAGAGCTTGTGCAACACACCTGCTGTCAAAACTCCTTGTAAAAGAGATCGAATTCATGCAACACTGGATGGGATGGCAATTGAGGTGACATGCGAGGGAGTGCCAAATCCACCAAACCCAGGTTACGGTTAGGGTTTAGGTTCTAGACCCTAAACCCTAGCCCTCAACCCTAAACCATCTGGAGCTGTGGGTGGCCATCCGCTCAGCTGATCCTAATTTAGGATGTATAACAACTTCATGATACCTGCTCCTGCATCCACTCTTAGCACATCACCTGCTGCAGCTTCTGCTGACTGATTTTCCCTGACCATGTGCTGGAAGAAACCTGCATTTAGTCATGCCACTGCGTGCCCTAACCAGGAAATGGACTGACAGTGTGTTGACTCAGCTGACAATAACACGCTGCTGGCTCAGAACTGGATCTTAAGAAGTAATCAGGTGATGAGTCAGGTTACTAGATAACCTACAAACATTCAGTGTGCATTCATTTGCTTTGCTTCAACCCGTTGTTTAGCACCCCCATGATGTAAGCGGCCGGGTTCTTGGCCTTCTGCTCAAAGTCTTCTGGCCAAGCAGTTTCCTCCAGCACTTGTACTGCTGCCAGTGCCACTGACAGGTCATGAGAGGCCAAGGACATGATGCGCCCGTAGACGCCGACATCAAAGTACTGCATGATGGTGGGCTGCTGGCGTTCAAAGTTGTGCAAGGCAGCCTGCAAGAATGACCATTGACAAGCAAGAACCACAAAGCAGCAAGACACAACATCTGGACACAAGGAGCATCAAGCAAGTGGTCACAGACAGTGAAAGGCAGCAATCACAACTGTAAACACAACCACAAGCGCAGCCTATATCCTTGTGCCCTAGGCACCAATGCCGCAGATGTTGAGCAAGAAAGGCATGCAGATGCAAGAAGGCATACAGCATACACAGCGGTACCACAGCAGCAGCAGCAGCCAGCTTTTACCTGCAATTTTGGCGGCACAGGCTGAAGTGTGAGGAGCTTTGCATTCCTGATGACCCTCCAGAGAACAGCAGCCGGTTCAGCAGCAAGCTTCACACTGCTGCGGCTCAGATTGTCAAGAGCAGACAACACCTGCAGCAAACAGGCAATGGCAGCAGCAGCAGCAGAAGAAGAAACAGCAGAAGCAGCAGCATAGATGCAGCTCAAGTGCTGATATCGATTCAGAACTGTAAACCTGAAGGTGCTGAGGTGTTTCCAACTTCAACTCGGCATGTCTAGCTGGATGGATACCAAGGACACAGTGTTTGATAATAGTAATAACTTTGCAGCCATAGCAGTGTCTACCATCAGCCCCGCGCCTCACATCTACCCAGTACATCCAAATAACTCTTGGACAAGGCACAGTGTTTGATGATGATCAGACATGCAGCGGCTGATGACGCTGCTGCTGTCAACCCACCTACCTGCAGCTGCTGCTGTGCTGTCAGCTGTTGACCCCGCTCCAGCTTGATCTCCCGTCTGTGCCTCTCCATCAGCTGCTGCGTCAGCCACGGCTTCTTCCGCTCCAGTTCAGCCCAAGCAGCTGACAGGCTCATCCCCGGCTTCAATACACAGCCAACCCCTGCACCACCACCGCTGCAGCTGCTGCCAGCAGTTCTTGTTATATTACTGCTGCTGCCAGCAGCAGCAGCAGCAGCAGCATTGTTGTTTGTGTTCTTCTGTGAGGTATCCAGGGTGACCCAGCCATGCTCCTCATCCCCATCTGCTGCTGCTGCTGCTTCATGCTCAATTACTTCAACAGCAGCGTGGGCAGCAGCACGTGACACCACACTGCTCAGGTAGTCCTTGGGCTGAGGCTTGCCCCCCCTCCCTAGCCCTGCCTCCCACCCCTTGGGCAGCAGCATCAGTTCACCTACTGCTGCCAGGGCTGCAGCAGTGTGCAGGGTTTTGATTGTCTGACGCACATCACGGGTGGCAAACCTCACCACATCAGGACGATCAGCCTGCAGCTGTGCAAGGGCAAGTTCAACAATGTCCACTTTGCCATTGCTGCTGCTATTGCCATCAGCCTCAGCAGCAGCAGCAGCAGCAGCAGCAGCGGAGTTGCTGTTGTCAGCAGTGCCTGCTGCTGCTTTTTTGCTTGCTGATGGGCTTTTTCCCAAGAGGGCTGCTGCCGACTGCTGTTGACCTGCTTGCGGCCAGGCAACAGCCTTCGGTCCGGTACCACAGCCCTTGCTGACAAGGGCAGGCCACTGCTGCTGCTGCTGCTGCTGCTGTGTTGGTGTAAGTGGCACTGTATTTACAGAAGAAGCAGAACTGCTGCCACTGCCAGCTTGGGGTGCTGCAGCTGCTGATAATTCTTGCAGTTGCTGGTTCCCTTGGGCACTGCTGCTACTGCTGCTGGAACGCATCACCTCTCTAGCGGCTTTGATCCCTGTTGTTGCTGCTTCTGCTGCTGCTGGTGATTCTGCTGCTGCCAGTTCTGTTGCTGCTTCTGCTGCCAGCTTCTTCTCAATGAATGTGACCATCTTTTCAGCATTGTTGACATCCTGCAGGCAGCAGCAGGACACCACACATGTGAAATGTGGTACAAGCATGATCACGTGCAGTTGATGATTGCACTGGTCAAACCTAAAAGCCATGTTGTACAACAGATTGCACTCTTAGGCGAGATGATGCAGCTCTCTGTCTCTTGAAGTCATCAGCATCAAGGCCGGTAAATAAAGTAGGTGGTGGATGTTTTGAGGTTTCAAGTCCAGATTTCAAGATTGGAGAGTGCAAGTTTTTGGTTTCAATTTCGATGAATAGGAGTTGGGAACTGCTAGCTGCCAGGGCCATTACCTGCTGTACTGCTGTTGCGAAGCTTTTTACAAATGACTTTGGTTCACAGACGCTCGTCCAGCCCAGTGGCAGCATCAGCAGTCCTGCCACCGCTGCTGCTGCCGAACTTGCACTGGTACTGCTGTCAAACAGCCGCTTCACCAGGTTGGCACCAATGTGGGCAGCAACATCAGGCCTGTTCCAGGCAGTTGGTTGATAACAACAACAACACTGGTGCAATATGCGCAGTCTGAGGCCACTACATTGTGCTAGCAACCCTAAGGAAGCCTTAACAGAAACAAATGAACAAAACAGAAGGGATGTTGACAGTGATATATACAGGGTGCTTCGCGGCATCTGTGGGCCTGTCCGTATTCTCAGAAGCGGCCTGTACACATGTTGCAGGACACAGCATCAACAGCAGTGTGTGGTCTGCCTGCCCGCCTGCCTGCCGTACCTGTGTACCAGCAAGGCTGCCAGCATGTCTGCCTTGACCTTGGGCGGCTGGCTGAACAGCAAGCGGTAGTAGCTCAGCCGCTTGTTGAGCACCCTGGCTGGGTGGTCAGCTTGTCTCAGGGATAGATTTGTCAACTCACCTGCAGCAGCAGCAGCAGCAGCAGCAGCAGGAAGGGCAAGATCAGCAGCTTGCGGCAGGTGGAGTTGTGTGCAGTTATTGCAAAGATTTCCTGTGGAATATTCTTGCAAAGACTTTGTTCACGACTTTCATCAAGCCTGGCCACTGTACCTGATATGTGTTGTGGAAAAGACAGGGCTGCTTATAAGGATGTTATTTTGTTATCTGACAGGATGCCACTTCTTCTGCAAATGTGACCAAACCCTAAATTATCCCTTACCTCTGAAGGTGTCATGGTGCCCCATGGCAAAGAACACCACACACGCCTGCACTGCTGGCCCGTGCTGTTCTCTTATAAACCCCAGATACTGCATCATGGCCTTGTCTACCTGCTGAGCTGCCAGGGGGTCGTATCCTTGCAGCCACTTCAAACCCTCCTTGAGAGAGTACTCCAACTTGCGGTTGCCGTTCTTGCCAGGCAGCATGCGACTAAGACGATCTACCATGGCCGATAGCGACTGCTTGGGTTGTTTTGGTGCGTACTGCAGGCCCTGCTGCTGCTGCTGCTGCTGCTGTTGTTGCAAGGCCTGATTGCCGGTGTCCTGTTGGTCACTGGCTGCTGCTGTGGCTGCTGCTGTTGTTGCTGTTAACTTAATACGTGTGACTGCTGCTGACCATGCTGTTGGGGCTGTTGATGTTGGAACTGTTGATGTCCCGATGGTGGTTGCTGGCCCTGCTGCAGCAGATACTTCATCAGGCCGGGCCGCAGGCTCTGCTGCTGCAGTGCCAGCAGCAGCAAAGCCTGGAGGGGGTGTTCTTGGGCTAGGCAACGTTGGAAGGGTTGCTGCAGTTGCTGCTGGTGTTCGGTCGCAAGCTGCTGGTGGGATCAACAATGGTCCAAATATGAAGCCGGGAGGTGCAGCTGGTGCGGCTGCTGCCACTGAATTGGCGCTGGGCGGCGGTGTTAAGCTACTACTGTCTGCTAGCAGCGCTGCAATGCGTGCCTCAAGGTTGTTGCTTAGGCAAGGCAACTGCAGAGGCTGCTCCTGTAGTCGCTGTTGTGGATCGGCATAATGTTGCTGCTGGTTCGGTTGAAGGTATAGCGGTGGTTGCAATGACGCTGGCAGCTGCAGCGACGCACCTGGTACTGTGGTGTGTACAGTGGAATGAGGTTGCTGTTGTATTGTCTGCGGTGCGACTGCTGATTGCTGCGGTCTGTTGCGCAGGTGTGGAGGAATGTATGCAGCCTTTACTGTTGCTGAGGCTCCAATGACAGCTGCAGAAGGAGGAGGAGACTGGGCTGTCTCGGCAGGCGGGTAAACGTGCCAACTGCCTGTTCTGGTGCCTTCAGCTGCCTGGGTGCCAAATGATGTTGCAAAAGAGGTGATTCTGCCCTCATCGTTGAGTAAACGGGATTGTTGGCTCGCGGTTGGTGTCGTGCTATACTGCACCTTGGAAGAGCACGGATACGTTGGTGAAGAGACTGGCTGGAGACTCCCGGGCGTAAACAAACCAGTCTCGGTTGATGGAGTGCCGGCACAAGGAAGCTGCTCCCATTGACGCTGGTGCTGCAGAGGGTTGTAAGCCATCGTCGGTTTGGGGCAAGCTGGATTAGATGATGACCTGACCGATATTTGTTGTGGTGGTATGCAAATCTCTACGATGCAAATCAGATTATATGTTGCTGATGCATTGCGCTACACAAAAGGCTGTCAGATGCTGTTGACCTGCCTGATATTCTGGGTGATGCAAACGGCTCCTCAAGCTACTCGTTATCTCTGCAACATATTTGCAGTCTACTTTCTTGCTTTACAGGATGTGTGCCATCGTGATAGCGTCCTGCTCCTTGGGTTTTACTTATCTGTGACAGCACAGCATGCTACGGAAGCGGCCATTGTAGCCTACCACTGGTGGGAAGCCACTTGTTGCTGGCATGTCTTGTGCCACCTGGGATTGCGGTATATATGTACACAGTGCGCTAGCCTGCTGCAACAGTTGACTGCCAAGGATCATCCTGGGACGGCCCTATGAGTGACCTGCTGACCCCTGACAGGGACTTTAATGTACATGCATAGTGTGGCAGGGTCCGACTGCCAGACACAATCCTTGTCACCATGCAGTGGCACTGTGATGGTGTGCTTTTTGGACACATCTCCCCATGTGCCAGCAGTGCTTCTGCCACAACTTCAAGGACTCCTTAGTAAGATGCTGGTGTTTGTGTTACTACTACTACTACTACTACTACTACTACTACTACTACTACTACTACTACTACTACTACTACTACTACTACTACTACTACTACTACTACTACTACTACTACTACTACTACTACTTACTACTACTTACTACTATTTACCTCAAGGGTTTCCACCCGCAAGGAGCCAACTGATGGCTCATGGGGGCACACCAAAAAGAAACAGAAGCCAGATTCAATCCGGTTACACAGCATAAAATTTATGCTGCGATATCTTCCTAGAAGTCTTTACCACCTGCAGTATTCTGATATATATAGAAGCAAGCTCCGTTCAGCAGTGTATAGGCCTGGCAAGATGTCTCATGAATGCATACCGTAGTGTCACAGTTGAATGATCATCATCATGGCATGATGGTAGTATCCATCCTTTGGAGATACATGTGCATTACTGGTGTCTTTGGCGAAAGATTGGGGCTGCTTGCAATTTAGTTTTTTTGTAACACCAAAGATCTTCTGGACGCCAAGCTACGCCCTTTTAGCGGGTCTCTGGGCTCCTATCTGAGCCTGGTGCATAGCCTGGCACAGCCCGGCTGGCATGTTGCCAGTCTCCAGTGCTGTACCGCGAGTTGCCGTAGATGATCAGCCATTATTGAAAGCACACATGTCACAACATGACGTCCAAGTAGCAGTACTTTGCTGCAAAAGGGTCTTATATCTGCCAATGTCAGGGCCAAGAGAACGGTGCACATGCACGGTGCGGTCATCAAGCAGCCACAAATGCGTGCGTAGTTTATAAAAACTTTCAAGAAATCTTTCTTTTGAAGCAGGCAAAATGCTTGTTGTTTGTGCACATGATCGCGTCTTTGGCAGTACGACCAGGGCACCAATTCAAATGCTGAGGGGCAGCATGCACATCTTGCATGCCAACATGGCTACTGCTCATGATTGTACAGTATTTTAAAGAATGGAGTTACTGTCACGTGCCAGCCTGTTAACAACAGCAGATTGTGTGTGATATCCACCGCACCCACTCCGTATGCGACTATTGCAACAAGATACATGTATGATGACACCTTTACATGATCGAACTGCGCTAGGAGTGACCGAAAATCGAAAGCCATGACTGCATCCCCAGCTACCAGCTCGCAAGCTGAACGTAGCTCTAGGCGGAGGCAACATTCCATACCTTTGCAACTGGAACTTGGTGCTGACCACGCTGACCATGACTTTGCAGCAGACGCTGATGGCGCAGAAGGTCATGCAGGCACAGCAAACCGGAAACGAACCAATGAACCTTTGATAGAGAACGCAGAGCTGCAGGCCTCCAAACGTCTGAGAGACTCAAATGCCTTACTGTCATCTACTGAGCATGCAGCAGTAGAACATTCCGCTCATGATGGCGCAGCTGAACCAGCTGCAGCAAACATTGGTAAACGTGTTGCCTCAGCAGACAAATCAGCATCACGCAGACCTGCTCCCACAGTAACGCCGGTATCTAATAAAAACAACGTGGCTTTAGCAGGCAGCAGCGGTAAGGCAGCAGTAGCTGCTGGTAGTGGGGGCGCAATGGCTGCCGGAGCTAGTGGCAGCGGTTCAGGCAGCGGTGCTGTTTCAGGCAGTGGCAGACCCCGTCGTAAGTTCGCAGAGCTGGCAGTGAACCGCATGAGAGGTCAGGCTGCACCTGTAGACCTTTACAAGCCTATCATCATCGACCTTACTGCCTCACCAGCAGCAGCAGCAGCAGTTAAGGGGACTGCAAGATTACGGTCCAGCAGTGGTTCAAGGTCGGGTACAGGATCGTCGTCGGCTGCTAAAAGTGGTAATGCAGCCGCTGCTGTTTCCAAACGAAGCAGGAAGGGCCAGCTGCCAAAGATCGCAGAAGAAGCAGATGATGAGCCAGTGATGGCACATGAGCAGCAGCAGCAGCCTGTAGCGCTGAACGCTGAGCAGCAGGTCGCAGTGGATGCAGCAGGCCTCGAAACAGGAGCCACAGCAGTAATATCAGCTAATGCGGCAGGCAGCGGTACATCTCGGGCAAATCCCAAGGGCTGCAAAAGTACTGGCAGGGGTGCGAAATCAACAGCACCCGCAGCAGTAGCAGCAGCAGCAGCAGCAGAGGTAACGGATGCAGAAGCTGCAGCAGCACCAGTAGTTGGAGGCAATGGCAGTGGCGGGGGCCGCAGCAGAGGCTGTAGCAGCAGATCAAGTAGGCAGCGAAAGTATCCAAGGAGCGCATGTGACAGCCAGGTAACTAGAGCACTGGCAGCAGCAGCAGAGGAAGCTGATGGACAAGAGCAGGCAGCAGGTGGTGACACTTACAGGAGTGAGAAGCCAGCAGCAACATCAGCAGCAGCAGCAGAAGAAGAAGAAGAAGCAGAAGAAGAGGCTACTGCTGCAGCAAGTGGAGGCAGTATCAGCAGCAAACAAACTGCAGCAGCAGCATCAGTAGGCGAAGTCAAACGCAGGGGCAGACCACGGAAAGTGCCTAGCACCTCTCCAGCAGGTGGGTTGACAGCAGCGGCAGCAGCAGCAACAGCAGGGGCAGGGGCCACAGTAAAGCGCAAGCGTGGCCGTCCCAGGACGGAAGTGCAGTGTCCACAAGCCACTGCTGCTGGTGATGCAACGCTGCAGCAGCACCAGGTGCCAAGTGCTGACATGGACCTGTCCGAGAATGATGAACCAGCAGCAGCAGCAGCAGCAGAACTGGCGTCAGTGTCAGACGGTGATAATCACAATGAGGAGCAGCAGCAGCAGCAGCAGCGGCAGTCGTCAGAGGGTGTAGGTGGTGATGTTCTGGCTACACCAGCAGCAGCTGACAGCCAAGGAGGTGCGTTGAAAGCAGCTGCTGTACTGCCTCCTGCTGCTGCTGCTGCTGCTGCTGACAGTGTCACTCAGGTGACTGGTGTCACTCCTGGTAACAGTCATCTGACTGGGACTCAGCAGCAAGGTGACTCAGCAGCAGCAGCAGTGGGAGGATTGAACTCTCCTCAATGGAGCATTGGACCGGCTGTGCCAAGGACAAACACTGCTGCTGCTGCTGGGCCTCAGCAGCTTGTGGTGTCCCTGTCGTCAACTGCTGCAGCAGCAGTGGAAGCAGCAGCAGATGCGCTGGCAGCAGCCTGTGGTGGAGATGAGGATTTGGCCAGTGCTGGAGAGCCAGCAGCAGCTGCTGCAGTTGATCAGTGCAATGAGCAGAACCTAGCGACAGGGGCAGTGCAAGCAGAATTTGGAAGTGCTGCCATTCATGGTGACTGTTCACCTGCTCTGCAGCAGCAGCAGCGGCAGCAGGGCCTTGACAACCAGCAGCAGCTGCTGCAGTCCCTGCGCAAGTCCATAGCACACCGGCCCAACCAATTGCTGCCACCACCACCTGTCATCAGGATCAAACAGAGTGACTCCCCGCCTCCTGATGAGCTGATCCCGCAGCAGCACTGGCAGCAGCAGCAGCAGCTGTTTATGACCCAGGATTACTGCACTGCTGCACAGCAGCAGCAGCAGCAGCGTGGTTTTATTGCAGGAAGGTATTGGGGTCCTCCATCAGCTTTGCTGAATGCAGCAGCAGTTGGTGGCAGCAGCAGCAGCGGAGGCGAAGGTACGTACCAACCAGGGCTCAGCCCAGGGCATAACATAATGCAGTACCCCGTCAACAGCACTCCTGTAGACTGGCAGCAACAGCAGCAGCAGCAGCAAGCCATGCTTGTTGCAACAGATTGTGCAGTTGGCCCATTCATCTCAGACCCCAACTTGCAACATCACACACCCGGGGTCCCAGTATTGCCTGGTGGGACCTTGAGGGGCCATGTGGGTGGAACTTTCAGTGCTAACTTGTGTGGGACCTCAAGCATGGCTGGGACTTCTGGTGTGACAGAAGCACAGACTCTGCCGGTGATGAGCCTACCTCAGGGTCTACAAGTACAGCACTTGAGCCCTGGCCCAAGACCTAGCCCACTGCACCAACAGCACCACCACCACCAGCAGCAGCAAAGTTGTGTTGTAGCACCAGTCTGCGTGCAGCAGCAACAGCAGCAGCCATGGCAGCAGCAGCAGCAGGAGCCGCCGTATCACCAGTGCCAAGTGCAGTATCAGCCACAGGGCCTGCAGCAGCAGCAGCAGCAGCAGCATTATCATCATCACCAGCAGCAGCAGCAGCATCACCAGCAGCAGCAGCAGCAGCAGGACGATTTCACATTCCCAACAGCTCCTGCTCACACACCACCAGCTCCAGGTCTCTGGCAGCAGCACCAGCAGCAGCAGCAGCCTGGGTTGCCAGTGTTGCAGGAGGTTGATGAGGCAGAGGAGGAGTGTGAAGAAGAAGTTCACGGTGAAGAACTTCATGGTGCAGATGACCTTGAAATTCACAGTGATGGTCAACATGAAGTTCATCAAGAAGGCCAAGGTGAAGATGAGGGTGAACTTGATCATGATGGAAACCAGATGGATGATCATGATCAACTGGCAGGTGATGGGCAGCAGCAGCAGTGGCAGCAGCAAGCAGCAGCAGCAGCAGTGAAAGACTTGCAGGACAGGCGGGTCAATGTTAATCCTGCAGTACATCAACAGCAACAGCAGCAGCAGCAGACACAGAGGTCTAAGTCTGCTGCTGCTGCTGCTGGCAGCAGTGGATCAGCCCCAAGCTCTGGTCGCAGGGGCTCTTCTGCTGCCACTGCTGCTGCTGCTGCCAGGCTAGGAGCACAGCCAGCCAGGCCAGCAGCAGCAACAGTTGCCCAGGTGCAGCACAACCAGCAGCCGCAGCAGGGCAGCAAGCAGCAGCGTCAGCAGCTTCCCAAGGTGCCGCAGACACAGCGCAGATCAGGCAAGACTGGTGCTGCTGCTGCTGGCGGCAGCAGCGCTGGTGCTGATGGCTGGTCAGAAGATGAAGTGAGGGCACTGCAGGTGACACCAGGTTGGAATCTTGTAGCTCCTGCTTTCTTGTATTGGCTGATCCAGTTGGCTCATTTTGCTTTTTCCCCCTCAAGTGACATGTCAGTGAGCGGTCTAAGATGAATCAACATTTTATACGATAGCTCAGAATCAGATAACGCCTCTGATCTGTTGTTTTGACCACCATTTCCACCTCGCTCACCTGGCAGAAGCTTGTTGGCACTGCAGCACAAACAAACCACTGCAGCGGAAGCTTGTTGGCACTGCAGCACAAACAAACCACACCTGCACAGTAGGCGTAGCTGTTGTTGCTCCACCAAAAGAGAGAGCCCAAACCTAGCAGAATATCAACTCGCAGAATATCACCATGACCGCTGCTGCTGCTGCTGCTGCTGTAGGTTGCCTACTGCCAGGTGGAGCCCACTCACCGCTTCTTCTGGCAGGAGGTTGCCAGCCGGGTGGTCACCCGCAGTGCCGGGGAGTGTTTTGCCAAGATATTTGATGCAGCCAGATCACCAGCACCAGCAGCTAAGCTTCCAAGGACAAAGACAGCAGTGAGTTCTGTTGATGGGAGCAGGACCTTGTCTGCCTGCAACTTGGCATGCAAACAAATCCTTATATTCTGGTGTCAATGGAGTGTTTGAGTATCTTTCTTGACCAGATGCAAGCATCACAATAACGCAAGAGACCAGCAGCAGGGATCCAGGGATCCAGGGAGCAGCGTTAATGTGACACACTTGCTTTCCTGATGGCCTTTTGCCTTTTACATATGCAGCTTTCACAATTGCATAAACCACAAGCTGCACCATATGCATCTGCCGTTGCTGAGTCCACCTTATATAGCTTAAATTCCTCACAGCCTTTCAACAAAAGTGAGTTGCTTGTTATGACTGCTGCATGTTATGACTGCTGCACGATACACACAGTGACTGGCGGAGGCTTTTCCTTGCACACTCACCTCACTGCAGTTGGCCTGTGACCCCATCCACAGTCAAGCACCTGGCAGTCTACACCATCTTTATTTCGACACTAGTTTCTGACACCAGTGTATGCTGCACCATCTTGCCTAAACCTCCATAACACAAGGAGTTGTGGACAGTGACAAAACAAGCAGCAGCAACATCACTTCCTGCTCTGCTGCTTTGCTGCTCTGCTGCTGTCATGTTGACTTGCAGGCACCTATCAGGACTACTGCTGCTGCTACTGGCAAGCCAAAGACCACACTCGCTGCTGCTCGTAAGCTGGTGCGGGGACTGCAGCAGGAAGCTCAGATCACTCGGGTCACAGATCCAAGAGCAGCAGCAGCTGCAGCAGCAGGGCCAGGGTTCAACGCCAGATCACAGCAGCAGCAGCAGCAGCAGCGTGGGCCTGATGGACATGGTGGCATCACAAGTATCAGCGGTCGAAGTGGAAATGGCACTGTAAACGAGGCCTTGGACTCAGATAGCGGTGAAGAAGAAGAAGAGGAGGAACAGCAGCAGCAGCGCCGGCAGCCAGCAGCAGCAAAGGCCAGGGGTATTGCTGCTGCTGCTGGCAGATCAGTAGATGTGTTGGCCACTCTTCAGCAGCAGCAGCAACATGCTGACAGGTGAGAGCAGCTGTTCCGTCTGACCCAGCAGTGGCGCCCCTGCTCATGCTGGTAGTTATCTGCTGTTACGGCATTATGCAGCAACCAACTGTGTGTGATGTAGTAGACAGCAAATTGGCCAACCGCAATCACTTTGTACATGACTGCGTCTGCTCTCGTGTTCTGTTGTCGAACTGGAGTACTGGCATGTTTTTTTTTATTGTTTATCAACATTGTGCTCAATGCTTCTACTGCTTGTGTATCATCGTCTTGTGGTTTGTGGTTGTGCTGCTTGTGACAGGTACATCAGCAGCTTCATACGCCACAGAGGAGGCTGGAATAAGTACCAAAAGCAGCAAGCTCTGCTCTCGCAGCAGCAGCACACTGATTTGCGTGGCAGCAGCAATGCAGCAGCAGTTGGTGGTGCTGTGTGTCCACTGGCTGCAAAGCTCAAGCCAAACAATGGCCCAGCAGCAGCAGCAGCAGCAGCAGCAGTGAATCCCAGAGATCCCAGACATCACAGTTCACAAGCCCCATTGCACCCTAGGCTGCAGAACCCTGGCACTGGTTCAAACCCAACTCGTAGTAGATTGCCAAACCCTGGTAGCAGTGGTGGCGGTTTAACAAGTGCCATCAGTAAAACCCTAGGCATGCTGACTCAGCAATTAGGAGAGTGGGAGGCAGCTGAGGCTGAAGCTGAAGCATTAGGGTTTAGTCATCAAGATGATGAGGATGTGGGTGATGGTGGTTTAGGGGGTTCAGGTGGTGGACAGGGTTCAGGCGGCAGGGATTACTACTTCGACGATGAGGAGATAGTTGATGATGATGAGTTGTTAGAAGGGTATTGAAAGCTGCTGTCATGCACAACCAGAAGTTGGTACTTGTAACAGTCCATGAGCAGTGTGTTCAGAGGCTCTACTTGCTGCCAGGCTGTTCCACAGACACTTTGCATGGCGCAAGCTGGGTTTTTGGTGTGCTGCTTGCTGAAGCACTTGCAAGTGTTGAAGATGGTACAGTTTCTTTTCAGTTGAAGGTTCCTGAAATTTCTCATTAATCAGTTGCAGGTTACACCAGACGCCTGTCTTTCAGGGCTGGCTGCTGGTGCACATGATTAAGCAATAACTCTTGATGATCATGACGGCCCCGCCATGCATGCATGCCCGCGGCACCGACCGGGGCAAATGCCACAGCAGAGTCTGTGTTGACTTTATGTGGTCAACATCACGGTACAAACAGATTTGGACGTGTAGTGGGCGAGTGGTCAAAGTGAAAGGCAGCTGAGGCGTTGGGCTTCATGTCTTGGAGTCATGTTCATCAACCTGACCAGTGAACCCTAGGGCCTGGTATTAGGCGGGACCGAAGAGGCTCTGATGGGCTCAGTAATGCTGCGCACGGTACACGTCAATAGGTCAAGCGAGTGGCTTGCCAAAGTTCACTGACGCTTCAGCCACTATCGGTATCGCGCCTGCTCACACTTGACTGTACGGGTTTTTAAACTGTGCGCGTAAATTGATAAGAACTTGCAGGGTTCGCCAAGCTGGATAGGACGCTACAGTCTGCAGCTGGTGGCTGTCATTACATATCTTGTAGTGTTGAGGGTGTGCAGGTAGGACATCAAGGGGGCCGATGTTGGTGGCGCGGCTGCAGCACGGGTGCCAACCCCTGTCTGCGTGGAGGCATGCTGCACAGCTGCAGCATCAGATGAGACGCGTCTTCATCTAGATAGTATCGTTGTGTTGAGATAAAGTTGGTTTACGCATGAAGAGCAGCGGCAGGGCATAAGGTCCCTGCTGCGATATCCTTGCCTCCATGTACCAGTACATATGCTTGCCTATACAGGCATCAAGTGTCATGTATATTATGTTATTGAACAGCAGCTTTGCCTGCCTACAGTGATCTCGGCCTCCATTCGTGCAAACCTAGACAGAAGCTAGCCAACCATCTACTGATTTTATGCCCTTCCAGGCCCTGATGCAAACAGCACAGTTGACCCACACTGTGCCTTGGCAACAAGGCCAGCCTTGACAACGCCGACAGCGCCAGCCGTTGTGCAGAAATAACCAAGTATAACAGCAGGCGCAACCACTCATAGCTGGCGACCTACTGCACTTGCAGCATAATACAGTCTGCCAGCGAACCTGGTGACCAAAGTTGTTACATCTCAAGTGATCTGTTATCAGCTGTGGACTGCAGCTTGCAACTTGAATCTTCAGCAGCACCAAATCACTGAGCAGGCCAATTGACTATCGTCAAGACACTTGGTGTGCTTCTCCAGGTATGCCGCCTCCCCTCAAACAGAGACTGCAGCAGCAGCCTGAGCAGCAAACCAGGTAGCAGCTTGTTTATGAAATGTGAGCACCGGACGACGGGTCTGGCAGAGCGACACAGTAGTTGTTGCGCATCACTCTGTAATGTTCTCAGTAAAACCTACTCAGCAGGCTTCTGGTGAACACTGTCGGCTCATGGCATGTT
>JABEVS010000201.1:100130-115121 GCA_018290735.1 Coelastrella sp. MACC-549 | reverse complement strand
CATGTTGCACACAGTGGGACCATGGTGTTGCACTTCTGCAGGCGCCAGAACCCACTCCTCATGGTTCCTGCAAGCTTGCAGGAATTGATGATGATGACTGCTGCTCCAGCACCTCCCCCCCCCCCCCCCCCCCCCCCCATGTGTCCTGAATGCCTCTTCATCAGGCTGTACAATGTGGTGTTGCCGTGGACATGTGTGTGGACAGCTAGAAAGCAATCATTGCGGCTGCTACAGAGGTTGCTGCAATATACCAATCAGCAGCTGTAACATAATGCATAGTCTGTATCATACCAGCTTAGCCCACCATGCTTCACTCTCCCAAGAACTGGGTGGGCATGTTGATGAGCAGGACACTGCTGCTGTTTCATATCAGCATAGGTGGCTGCAGATATTGTACAGCCTCACTGGTTGTGCGTGACCACTCTTTCTGAGTAGTTGGCTGTTGTGTACCAGCTTTGTTGTTGCTTAATCATTCAACAGTATTTGTGGGCAGTTGGGTATTTAATCGAGCCTGAGTGGTCAGCTCAGCAGCAGAGCCTCTCGTGGTGCATCAGCAGCTGCAGCAATTTCGTACGATATCTGCAGTCGTGACATGACAAAGCTAGTTCTTTTGCTTTTTTGTTGCGGCATACGCTGATAGTGTCTAGTACAGGATCAGAGGCTAGTCTAAATGATTCATGTCATGTATAATTATTATATGTTACAACATATGAAGCCCATGCAACATATGAGTGAGCTGACATGTGCAGCCTCAATTGCAAGGCCTGAGCTCAGGCTGCCGGGCCGCCACTCAGGGATGATGCTTCATGCTTGCAATTGTGCTGCTGAACCAGAGCTTCAGCTGGGACTCTGCAGAGTCTTTCTGCACCACATCATACTACTGCTGTACACAGTTATGAATGTAGATGAGTCATAATGTTTGGTCAGTACCACCACTGGTAGTACCACATTATTTACTCAGGCGCTCACCGATGGTTGTGTGTAGTGTGGCCGAGTGCTGGTGAGTTGCAGGGACTACACACTGTACATCACTGTGCATCAGCTGCCTGCTGGCTCACGTACAGTGGTAATAGCGTTAGTAGTACTGCGTGCAAATGTGTCTGTTGTTTCTTATTTTATAAGACTTCTTCTTTAACCCAATAAATTCATGAATAGTGTTACCTGAAGCGGTCCGCCTTGGGTTAGATGAAAGGGACTTTGGAAGGACACCTTTTGCGACCTCAACTTGCGGCCCTTGTGTACACAACATTTCAAAGAAGACTTCATGATGGTGGCTCAGCCACTGGCGTTGGCAACCGCCACATTTGGATTGAAGAACCCCCAGGGGATGACCCCACGTGAGTGCACTCAGTAGGGAGCTAGACACACTGAAGACACAAATGAGTGAACACAAGTGAGTTGAACTTAAGTAATATACTGTGCCAATTTTCCAGGGGAGGGGGTGGATGGGTTCAGCGATGGTGATGGCTCTGGCGAAAGTGCACTGCCAGTGCTACCAGATCATCTGGTGGCACCAGATGCTTATTACCGGTGACTCAATTGAAGCAGCGACAGTGAGGACGTCAGCCTGCGCTTATAGCCATAGTTCGTAACCGTTCACAGTGATACCATGGATGGATCATCGCTCCACCGTGGCACGGTGCTTGAGCAGCGGTTGTATCTGCATAGTGCTGTTTCCGGAAACAGCCGGAGATCGGGTCCGAAACTTCCCCGGCAATTGCAAGTGAACCTGCTGCGTGTGTGCAGCTGAGCTGCCATTATACGCATCTGAGAAAAGCAAAGTGTTTTGCATTTAGGCAGGTGCATACGGCTCGCATACCCGGGTGGGCGCCCGGGCGCCGCCCCCACACCCCTTTGTAGCATCGGTATAACTTATGATCAACACAACAACCGATCACCAAATGAACTCCAATTGCTTATTCTGTCTAATACATACTTTGTAAAATCACAAGTGTGGACAGCCCGTCCACGTGAGAACTGGGGTGAGGTCTGGGACTCGCGAGCTCGCGATCGGCACTCCTACCGTCTGCAACTCCCAGTTGAGCGGCCAGTGGCCACCAGATCGTTCTGGCACCACAACAGCACACACCAGCAGCGTGCATGTCCTGCACGGCCACTACCCGCCCGATAGGCACATGTGCTGTACAGCACCGAGGTAACTTATCTAGTTACAAGCCTACATCCTTCAGTTGCAAGGAAGAAATTGTCTTGCCAGGGAGGAAGGCGATGGTAGGAGTCCTGACCGCCCAGAGATTGTGAAAGTGCAGCAAGTATGCACATGTGCGGTCGACAGGACTAGCGGCCTCAGGAGAGGGGCGTGCGTATTGG
Source organism: Coelastrella sp. MACC-549 (assembly GCA_018290735.1). Taxonomy (NCBI): domain Eukaryota; kingdom Viridiplantae; phylum Chlorophyta; class Chlorophyceae; order Sphaeropleales; family Scenedesmaceae; genus Coelastrella; species Coelastrella sp. MACC-549. The sequence goes on along the minus strand of JABEVS010000201.1, from coordinate 112,793 downwards.
TGTACCTGTTCCAAAAAAAAGCATACTGCAGTGGTTGTACTGTGTTGTGTATGTCACATGTACACGCTACATCTACAGAATTGTGAAGAAGTGGAAAAAAGGTTAAGCTGAAACGTCTGTCAGCAAAACAAACACACCTTATGTTGTGTTGCCATACTCAATTGTTGCTTACAGGAGTGTTGTGATCGAAGCATGTGTCAAGCCACTGAGCATGCACTGAGTGACTCAGTGGTATGTGATCAGGATGATAGCCTTGACAACCTTTCCATCTCAGTACAGAACTACAGCATGTCATGCAACAGTGCCAACACACGTTTGAGACTTGGTGAACGTCACCAACACGCGGCAATGCATGATATTGCTTCTTGCTCTAGAAGATTCTCACCTGGAACACCAAATCAGCATCTGGATTTATAACAGCCTTGCATATGCCATCACAGTAACTATATGGCAACACCTCATAGTCCATAGAACTGACAGCAGCTTGCCAGCTGCCATACTGCAACCAACCAAGTGCCTCGGGTCCGCTGCTCCACGATTTAGAATGGGCCCAGCTGTTGGGGATGATAGCCTCGAGTGTGTGGGCCAATGCAGCTGCAATACAACAACACAAGCAGGCAAACACTGTAGTGTCACATACAAAACTTCGACCGTCATCGATCACCTGCACCTGAGGCTTGCCTTGGTAAAGTCATCCATGCAGTGGGCAATGAGACATGCCTCTGTACTGCAAAAGATACCAGATGCGCCCTGCAATCATTATCATCACATCCCCAATGGCGGCTTGAAAGGATGACCACTGCAACTGCAACTTGCAGTGACTGCAGTAGTAGATCATTAATGATCTGTCACAAGAGTCAACACAGACCCTGATGATGTGTTTGTGCGGAACAGCTTATATCTACACAACCAGCCTTCAGCATTGGCTGGTTGTGTAGATACAAATGCATGGAGGTGTCAGCAACCAGTTCGTGCAAAGTATAGGCATAGGCATCATGGTGCCACCCGCAAGGGTTGCAGGCATTGTAACAGGCTTTGCCCAGCTTACAGGAGCATCTTATTTGGCCCTTGAAGGGTAATAGACTGTCCTATTCAACTGGGAGAGTCGAGGGCATATACATGGCATTGGTAGCATTATAGTGCATTCACCCATCATGTTGCCTGATTGTTGTGGTGCAAACTCCATGGACAGCGAACCTGAAAGACAGCCATCTGCAATCTCGTCTCTTATACTCTTCTGTTGAGGCAGCACAAGATACTCGTCCAGGTCAAAGAAAGCCAGGTGAGCGCCTGAGCCCCATGCAGCCATCCTCAATAAGTTTATTGCAGGAAGCTGGATGTAATGTGTAGCTTTGGCCTCTAGGCCAGAATCCTGCAGCAGGAAGCAGTGGAGGATTATAAGGGTTAGCTCTGTGGTGGTCTGGTGGTCTGGTCGGTGCCAACACCATTCGTTTCCGGCAGCATGAGTGTGCAGCATGTTTGGCATTGGGGGTCTTTCTGTAACAGCTGCAACGTGCACAATTCCACCACAAACCTCTTGAGAAACCAAGTAATGACACGCCTTGAACCCACATTCTGACAACTTACACTGCTCTCACCAAGGGCCTACCAGGCATGTACTCAGTAGCTAGGCTGGCTGCTGCCAAGCAACATCGGCGACATTGTTTTGACATCAACATACTCTTGACTTGTTCAAACAAGTTTGGTCATTGTGATTACAGGAGGTGTGGTGGTAGCTGCATTAGGCACTTGTTGCAATGATCATACTTTGCATACTGGTTGCCTCCAGAGGTCACTGATTTCTGCTAGGGCAGCCCTGAACCTTACCCAAGCAACCAGAACAAGCTTCCTCTGCATCACAGCATCTCTAATCTTGTTGTGTAGCAGTAGACTGCTGGCTGTGTGGGGCGTGGCTACCATCAAGGTGCCCTCAAAACCCACACTCGTGTGGTGTTGCAAATGCTGCAGCACCAAGAACTGCAACAGATGGCCTTGGTCAAGGGTGAGGTTCACACTGGGTTGTGCTTGCGATCCTACGTGATCCATATTGCAGCTGCTGGTTGTGTAGGCCACACCACCATTGCCACTGATGCCTGCTGCATGCTGCTGTTCATTGTGTACACTTATCACTCTTTCTACTGACAGTGGATGCCGATATTCGTGGTGTGCACCCAGAAGGCTCTCTTTTGTGTTACCAGTGCCTGGTGGCTGATTCAACCAGTCATTGGATGACGCTGCCAGAACTGGGTCAGTCCTATGCTTGGGCTTTTCGCTGCTACTGCCATCATAGCGGTGTAGCACAATGTTGTCTCCTGTCAGCAACATTCTGCGGCCCTTGGGCTGATGCTGGCCACCTTGCAGCTGCTGCGGCCGCTGCAGAACTGCTGTTGATTGCATGCTGGTCCTACCACTAGCAACTTGAACAACACCCAACCATGTTTTCCCTCTGGCAAACACTGGATGTCGCTTGGCTGTGCAATGTACTGACAGCTGATGCACTCTGTCACTGCCTTGAAGTCTGATGACATGTGGCACACATCTTTTGAGCTCTGCAACAGCCATCGCTGCCCCTGATGGTACCCTGGTGCGATATTCATTCCAGTGCAGGCCTCTAGCGTACACCTTGAATCCATCAGGGCCCTCAAACCAGACTTTAGGTAGGATGCTGGCCCCACTACTGCTGGTGTTGGCCAAGAAGGCATGTGGAGTCTCTGAATGAGGCCCTGGGTTGTTTGTACGGATGAATGGTGCATCATGAATTGAGACCAGCAGGCGAACCATGTTGTGTGTGGTGTTGAGGCACACATTCCTGGTCCACACTTCTGCTTGATACTGCTGTTCATGCCATTGGCCTACGAAATGGTGCGAGGAAAGGTACAGGTTTGACCAAGTCAGGGCCCTAGCTTTTTTGTGACTGGAACCATGTCGCATCCGCGATGCGGCCACTATATTCACTATATTTACTGCAATAAATGCGCTGATCAGAAGTGTGCTTGCATGTGCAACCTTCATGGGGAATCGAAACTACATGGGGAATTGTAGGACCAGATAGCAGGCGATGCCCATATTGCCATGGGCGGATGTGGCTGCAAGATAAGTGCTGTCCATCTTGTTAAGGATCCCAGTAAAAGCAAGTTATCAAAAGTATTATTCGCGGTTATCTCCACCTGCAGCAGTGCACAGCGGGCAGTGGTACGCTGGATCAATTCACACCGTTCCAGCAGAAGAAAGTGCTTGTGCGCTATGTACGTGCTGCAGTCACGAGAACCAGGTTTTATCTCCTCGCCACTTGAGCGCGAGGCCGGCGAAACAGAATTTTTGCGATGACAGCGAGGCCTGCAGCAATGATTGCCGGTCAGCGCCCTGCTAGTCACGAACTTTGAGCGGCGCAGTGTCAGTTGCCGAGTGTGGTCTGCAGCTGATCGCTGTTGTGGCCAGATACAGGCGCTGTGTTGGAGTTACAGAACATTTAAGCACTTTCTAAACGTTCTCAAACACATTCATCGCTGCGCAGTGGTCAATGGCACTTTGATAGTGGATCAGTGATCAGAGGCACCTGGTTTGTCCATAGAGGCTTCAGTGGCATGCAAATGATGACTCGCTAATGAGCAGGTGTACTCGTAACGACCTGCGCAGTGCAATATGGAGGCTGTTATTGAGGCTGCTCAGACTGTGGTGGGAATGCGCACCTTGCACACACTTTCACTGTACACACGGCAATCAAAGAACGAAAATGTGCTCAAGACCGTACAGGACCATGCCGGAATTCTAATTTTGTTCCTAGGCGTGGGGGCTTATAATGCAACGGTGTTCTTGCATTCTTACACAAAACTTTACTCAAAACTCACAGCCATACTGCATCATCGGCATCATCAAAGAGTTAAACAATTGCAACTACGAACCCATGCTAGACACTTGCATATTCCTAGTCTGCCGTACCATGAACCAGGCTATGATGGCCTGGGCCTACCCGGGTAGCAGTCACTAGAGTGAGCCTCACTGTGCGGCTCACAAGAAGGGCGGCCTTTTTGCCCCCCAACAGCCTGTTCATTCATCTCTGCGCAACCCCATCTGCCAGCAAGTTGCTCAGGCGTAAGGGACTGAATAATGCTTGCAGTTTGTTTTATTTTGTGTTTGTTACAAGGGGGTGCACCCCCTTGCAAGTCCTATTTACCTCAGGAGGCTCCTCAATTTTATGCACCCCTGTGATGTTGACACCACGCATAATGAATCCTGTAATATATTGTTGATGTGTATATGAAGCAGCTTGTGTTGTGAAATCATTTGCTAAGAAAGCATATGGTGGTAAAGAATACATGTGTTGTGCTACTACAGAACAAATAGGTCCAACAGAAGCTAAAGCTAAACCTACTTGGACATGTAAAGAATTATTCAACTCAACTGGCAAGTTACACGGAACCCTCCAGGAGTTGTCTAAACTTTTCCGATCTCGGTGTACACTGTTATTCCAGCAGTCCTACAGCTGCAGTGTGCCACACTGAGGCTCTCTGACTTTGTTGCCTCAAAATATCTGAATATTATGTCTGTAGTGAGTATATAGTGTCAGAAACAACGTATTGAGCTTTGATAAGGCTGTTTTGGGCATGTTAGGGTGTTGGCATGGGTCGTCGACGGCTGCAATTATCTACTGACTTCTACAGGGTGCTGCCAGAAGTACTTATAACTTATAAGTATTTATAGTAGAATACTACAGAGCCTCAAGCTCGTCGTGATTTACTATTTATACCTAGAACCTCTCAGAGTCTGAGAATTGTGGCACTTTGGTTCCATGCCATGCTTTAAAACCAGCTGAGCTCATGTCTCTGTTGCCTTCAGCACGTCAATCGACCCAGTCAGTTAACAACGTTGCCGCCACGAACTTTGTTGATGACTAGTTCTAGTGCTACTCACAATTCCCTTCCTAGCACAACGAGCAATATACACATAACTGATCAGGCTGGCAGCTGCCTGATACCCGGTACTACCATGATGGCATGTGCTGTACAGCAGGCGGCAGCGGCCAGCGGCCGTCCTTCAGTCATGCCCCCCCCCCCCCCTCCTCCATCATGGCGGCAGTCCCACCCAAATCCAGCTGATAGCCGTTGCCTGTGAGGGATTACTGTTTCTGTTTGCATTTGCGCCTTGTATCATCCTGCGGAGGCCTATCGTGGGCTGTACCCGCCTATGTTGCAGGAGTTTGATGCCAATTCGAATAACTTAGGCTAGTGGCTGCAGCTTGGCCTAAGCACACTGAGTGTGTGCGTTGTGCCGCATTTGCTGGTTCTAGTGCCTGAGGCTATCCTGTGGGGCCTGATGATGCTGACAAGTGATTGCACTGGGTGGATGTGCAGATTGCGGAGCAGAGTGTCCCAATAATACCCAGGTTATCCTTGAAGGGCTGCACAGACATGTCCAACATGAGTCTGGTGTCTTGCTGTACATGCACGGGTCCCGCCACACCTAGAGGGATAACGGTAGTTGGTTCTATCTATTCTACACTGCTCCAAACAGATGACTGACATTATTCCTACACAAGTAGATCATATCTAGTTTTTTTGTAGCTGCACGCAACCACAGCGCTGTGCGCTAGCCGAGCCGGCCCGGCGCAGCGGCGATGTAAATATCGTTTAATTTGATCTATTCGTACGCCGAAGGCGCGAGCGTGCCGCTTTGGCACCAGGTTGCTAGCATACATTATGTGTGACGGAACGCATTTTCCAGCGCTGGGCTGCCTGTGCCCGGTTGGCAAGACACAGGTTACGGGATCCCGTAACTCCGGAGTTGGACCAGCGTGTACCTGGGCGCGATCGAACTCCGCTTGTCTCCTGAAGTCCGCATAACAGCAAACTTCCCTGTGTGTTTGAGTTGCAAGCAGCAGGTTGCGGCACTACTGGTCGCGCAACTGCATGCAGCAAGGAGAACGGCAGCAGGAGTCAATGTGGGAGTTCCGAGAAACCGATAAAATTTGCTTAGGTGAGCTCACAAGTGCATAAATGCTGGTGTCAAAGTTCAGTAAGCATTCTGATCACCGGAATATAAGGATCAAGGAAGATTTACACTACCTGAATAGTCCCCAGTCAAGCAGCATCCCCCGCCAGCAACGCGCCAGCTGCTGGCAACGTGAGAACCTCAAACCGTCACAATTTTATCAGATGTTGATGCTGTGTGAGTTGCATACGCGTCAGATTGCGTCGACATATCCTATGAAGCAATTGAGCCTTGTGTATAACTCTAATTGGCTTGTAGGAACCTAAATCGTACCTCTTCAGTGCAGTTGAATGACCTTTTACGCTTTCTGCAGCATCAGCCTGTGCATCTCAAAATATCTGGGGGTTGATCGCGTCCCATGACCAACACCAAAAGGTGGTCGAAAGAGCCTGATAGGACTCCGTTGCAAACAAGGGCGTCTCACTTGTTGAGCATTATCTTTGTACCCAGCCACAGTTCCCGAGGCAGCCAGCGCAGCTCAACAGCTAGACCTAGGCCTGACCTGGGCGTGACAGTTGAAAACACGCCCGAAGCTCATTGCTTGAAACAAGCTGGTGAAAGGAAGAGCTCTCAAGAGGTCCTCCGGTGCAGTTCGCCTACCCTGGAGTTTGACAAAACAAAAGAGAATGCCCCACTTGACCAGCAGCTGCTGCCTGGCAGCTTGTTACAGCTGGACAGCCTGCATGAGGCAGATTTTGACCTACAAGATCTAATTCTTGATGAGGATGACTTTGAGAATATTGGAATGCACACTGGCGGTGCACAGCCAGCAGCAGGAGGAGCAGCTGCTTGCAATTCAGCTGATGACACTGTGCCTGCAGGGGCCTTCCTGTGCCAGCAACTAGCTCAGCAGCTCAGTGATCAGCATCACAGCATTCTTGCGCAGCACCAAGAGCAGATAAGTGCCAAAGAGCCGGATTTGCAACAGCACCAGCTGCAACAGCAGAGTGGAGTGACTGATGTTTTTGTTGCCACTGCTGCTGTCTGCAATGACCCAACCTCATCGCCAGGCTTTGATGGTACCGCATTCATAGTTGAATCAAGCACAGCTATACCCAGCCAACTTGTGCCAGAGCCTGGAGCTGTACCAGTGATGACCTGTGCTGCCGCCGCCTCAGACCATGATGGGCATACCGACAACTTCATAGCAGTAGACAAGATGCTTGAGCAGCTGACAGTGGATGCTATGCTCAACCAGCAGTGTATGATGGAGCAGTGGCAGCAGCAGCACTTTCCTCCTGCAGCAGCAGATCAAGTACACACCAGCCCATTGTCTGCTGCACCAGCAGTAGATCTCACCTCTTCACATGGTGAACATGCTGCTGCTGGTGCTGCAGCATCTCAACAGCACTATCAGCAACAGGTCAGTCACAACGAGCAGGAGTGCATGACTGCAGTGCCATTTCATATGTCAGCACACAATGCATTATCACTGTTTCAGCTACCTACCCCTGAAGTTGAGCAGCAGCAGCAGCAGCAGCAGCAGGTGGTGCTGTCAATGGGTGCAGCAGCATCACTTCCACCGGCCCTTGATGGCAGCAACAGCAGCAACATTGACACAGCAATGTCACCTCAGCAGCAGCTGCAGGTGTCTGCAGCAATTCTCAATCACCAGCAGCACCTGGGCAACAGTGCTGACCAAACACAGACTTTCAGTTTCCGGGCCCTGTTGATGGATGAAACTATGGCACAACCAGCTACCACCACCACTCCATACCAGCAGCAGCAGCCTCAACAGCCAAGGTATGCACAGACCTATCAGCCAACGCAACATCATCATCATCAGCAGCAGCAACAGCAGCATGAAGAGATTGTGAGGCTGGAAGGAACTCCTGCAGGCAATTATCGGCTCCTGCAACAACACCAGCAGCAGCGCAGGCAGCAGCAGCAGCTGCAGTATTCCCAGTTACATACCGTGTACTCAGCACCTGCACCTGAAGCAGCAGAAGCACTTACAGGGTCCAGGTCACTTCCTCACAGCCTTCAGACCTTCACAGCCGCTGCTGCTCCTGGTCTCCTGGAAACAGCACACAGCCAGCCAGTGCAGCCAGTGTCAGAAAACCTTCAAGGGAGGGTCAACAGCGCCTACCACAGCAACAGCAGGAACAGTGTGTGCACTGGCCAGACCATCACCCACTCCAGCCACACTGTCACAACTTTCAGTGCAGGCATACCTGGCAATTGTAGACCGACAGACATGCATGTGACAGGGTCAGGTCAGCAGATGCAGGGGCACCACCAGCAACTCCCTCAGCAGCAGGTATCAGCAACGCAACAGGAGCTGCTGGCATTGAAGCAGCAACTGGCAGAAGAAAAACGCAGAAGAAAAGAGAAGAAGAAGTTGAGAAGAATGCAAAAAATGCTCCAAGAACAGCATCAGCAGCAACAGGGGCACCCTCAGCGTCAGCAGTCTGGTCTGTCACAGCAGGTGCTGTTTGCTGCAAGTCAGCAACAGAAGGCAGCAAACTACAGTCCTAGTGCTGCTGCTTCCGCTGACAGAGGACACCAGACCACCTTTTCAACAGCAGTGCCACATGCTGGCATTGGCAGCTTCAGCCCACATCAGACGCCCGCAGGGGCCCCCACCAACACCCTTGGCACCTCCTCACCCTCCCACACACTTCACCTCCCCATGCAACCTTGGAGGACCACAAGGCAACCACAGCACAGCAGGCAGCAGCAGCAGCCTGCTGGTAACAGCATCAGCAGTATTGCTGCCAAGTACCCTGAGGGCCAGGTGTCAGCAGCAGGAACAGGTGTTTCAGCTGCCAGTCCTCATGATTGGCAGCACAGGCAGGGCAGCAACAGCAGTCCCCATGCTGCTGCAGTGGATTCACCATCGGTGTCACGACAGCATGCAGTGGCACAGAGCCTCAGGCAGCTGGCAGATAGATCCAAGCAGCAGCAGCAAACAGGAGGCAGTGGCCATCGTGACAGTGCTGCCCATAGTGCAGCTGCTGGTGGGTTCATCAGCCAACGTAGTCCTACCCGGCCCTACCCGGGCCACAGCAGCAGCACCAAGTGCAGCCCAGACAAAGCAGTTGTGCACCCTCATTCTTTCTCTCATCCCCACGCTCACCCTTACCCCCGCTCCCTCACCCAAGGTCCTGGTGAACCAGCAGGGCTCAACCAGGGTAAGGCTTCAGGAGCAGCAGGGGTGTGTGGGCCAAGTTTTGGTCATGCCATGCATCAGGGTGTGTTACCTGGAGTTCCCGTTGTCCTTGACCTGGGAGACAAGCCGGAGCCTGACAGTCAGACTGCAGGGGCACCTGATGGACAGCCACAGCAGGACCAAGACAAGCAGGTGCTGCAGGAACACTGGAGACACACAACTCAGCAGCAGCAGCAGCGCACAGAGTCAGATGAAGATCGCAGCCACATGGCAAGAGATGTGTACTCCCCAGAGGCTGGACATGGCATGGCTGCCGCTGTTTGTAGCAGAGACCCAACCACCAACAACGCCAGTATCAGAGCCTTACAACAACAACAACAGCAGACGCCACACACATACAACAGCTTCAGCAGACGCACACCACCACTTACTTACCATGACAGCTGCGCCACTGGTACTGCTGCAGGCAGTGGTGCTGCAGTCAGCAGCTCATCTGCACATCAGGCCATCCTCAACCAGCACAACATCAGGGCGGGAGAGCTGCAGGCTATCAGCACAGGAGATGGTGCCAGCCCGTTGAGCACAATCAGCAGTGGCAGGAAGCGCAGCTTTGATCAAACACATACCACTCCTTCAGAGAACCAGCCACCTCAAGCAAGCCAGCAGCTGCAGCAGTACAACAGCAGCCACGCGACAGGGCCACCTGCAGCTCATTCAGGAGAGTTGCAAGTGCTGGTTCATAAGGGTCAACCAGCTGCTGCAGACCTGCATCTAGACGCTTCCACAGCCCAACGGCAGCAGCAACCTGTCCTGAGCAATAAGCATCAGGCCCGCCTGCTTCAGCTGCCGTTCAATGGGCCTGATCTTGCTGAACGCAGAGACCGCGAGCGTGAGCGCACACCACACCGCACACCACCAGCAGCTTCAGCTTTGCAACACAAACAAACCAATGTCAGGAGTGATCCGCATGACAGCAGCCCTCCTGTCAGAGGAGGCCAGAGCTCCAGTGCCGCCTGTGCAGCAATAGACTCTAACAAAATGACAAGCAGCATGCATTTGCCAACAGAGCAGGCTGAGACAGGTATCGTGCATGGTGGTGGCTCTGACTGGTGTAGCACTGCTGTACCGGCTGGATATGATTTCAACGTGACGTCATGCGCGAGTGCACAGCAGACGGCCGCAGGCAGCTTCAGCTACGCTTGTGACCTGAGGCCTGCACTGGTGGCACCACCAGCAGCTGCTGCAGCCAGAGATATGAGGCCCAGGGGCCTGACACTTGACAGCAGTGCCTCGACCTCCCAGGGCCCAGGAGACATCAGCATGCCACCTCCACCACCACACACTCAACCTGCAGCACCAGCACGTACAAGGACAAATAGCACTGCTGTGACCGCTGGTGGTGGTGGGTGCCTGAGCCTGGGTGACTGTGGGGGGGCCCAGGGCAATGCAACTCCCTGTGGGTTCAGTGCTGTGTTGGGGTCAGGGAATGTGTATAGGACCAGCAGCGGTAAAGTGCTCAGGTTCGTAATTGGTGGTTCAAAGGTTCAACCCATGACAGGAGTATATACATGCACGACGCACCGCACTGGCTTATGCAGGATTTCAGGTGTTGCCCTTGCAACCTTCATTCTGGAAGCATGCTTTGTTTGTTTTGTCTGGCAATGCGATGCAAACAGGCTGCAATTGACAGGTAAATTGTCGTTCTACTTTTGTGAGGCACATAAGCCCATCAGGGCATGCTGCTGCTGTATACACTGCTGCCTTCTATGCTTACTGCACTGTGTCTGCCATACAGGATGCTTACCCACCCGGTGACAGGCAAGCCCCTGCTGCTGGGCCCAGCTGTTGATGCAAAGTCCTCCCGTCTGGGCAACACATCTCTTGGTGCCCCCGCGCCTCAACTCTTTGGGCTGGAGCTGCAAACAACCAGCAGCCATGGCGGCGGCGGCCTGGGTACATCAGCTGGGAGCATAACTGGGGTGTCAGGTGGCGCCAGCCTGGGGTCACCAGGCACCAGCAGCAGTGTTAGGGCTGATGGCAGCAGCAGCAAACCCAGGCGACAGTCGAACACAGGATCTAAAGCCAGGAAAAAGGTGTCTCGTGCTGCTGCTGCTGTTGCTGCTGCCTCAAACAGTGTGACTCATCCTCACTTGTTAAACACAGCAGCCCAGAAGCCCTCCAGACCTATTGCACCTGGTGGACTTGGCTTTGTTGCTTTTCCTGCTTCACCCCACCTGGCTGTCGGTGTGCCTGGCTTGAACCCTGCCAGCACTGGTACTATCAGGCAAACCAGCAACTATGCAGGTGTGAGTGTTAGCACCGTACCTGTTGATTCAGCTGCCAATGCTTCAGCTAGCTCTCTCATGTTCTGTGATTCCGCTTACCAGGATTTCAGTGAGGCTCAGTGCTTAGTTGCACCCTTCAACTTGGGTCTTAGTAGTGCTGATGAGTGGGGGAGTTCCTGGGATGCTTGTGCAGCGATTCCAGGTCCTTCAGCCGACCAGTCAGCTGTTTTGATGGACATGGAACCATATGCAGTACAACAGGCGGTTGCTATGCAGGGAGGTGGGGCTGCAGTTGCCAGTCTGATGTAGTCGTAGGGCTGATATGCCTCAGCGCTTGGTGCCACCATTGTTAAGTGAGAGATGGGAGTCTTGGTTGCTATGCTGAAAACTTCTGTGATTCAAGCATGCACGGTGCATAGCTTCACCTACAACTGTTACACAGTGATCCATGTTACAACATTTATATATAACACAACTACAACAGCAAATGCCCGTGTCAGTCGAGGCTGGTGCTGTCATCCCATGTGATATTGCTTCCTGCCTATGTGTGATGGTATCTCTGCTGGTATTGATACTCTTGTTGCCGCCTAGAAAGAGTCCCTGCTGTACATTGTGTTGCACGCATGCTTGCACAGTTGCTGCAATCACCCTTGCAGCAGCTCCACACCGCCAGTGTTTGCCATACCAGTTGATTTCAGTTCAGCCACACCCTGTTTCAGCTGGTAAAAATACCGCAGTGTGGCGTGCAACGCTCCACCCCACCTCTCATAATAGCAACCTGGTGCACCTGTCTCACCGCCTGTGGTACTCAGGTCTTGTGTGCAGCCAGTGTGAAAATTCATTTGTAACAAGTAGATTATCTACTTATCATGCAGTCAGACAACTTATGTGTGCTGTGATGCACAGCCTGGTTTCCTAGTCCAAAGCTTCAAGCTGACAGGACTTGTGCATTAGCAGGCAGGGGATAACCTTGGCTTCCTGAATGTCTCAGGTGTCGGGCAAAATACAGAGGACATTTGTCGCATTGTATCCCAGGGGCTGGCTGTCTCCCCACATAGATGTTGCTGCATGTTCAGCTGCATTGAGTAAGCTTCCTACTGTTGAGGCCAATGTCCAGGTTGCCAGGCTGCACATGCTGCACACTGCAAAGCCTGGTAACTTTCAAGCTGTAAAGCTTTGCAATGGCCTTCACCTGTCCCTTATCCACCTCTTGATGTGTATAAGTGACTGCTACAGGGGCTAGTTCCGTGTCGGTCTGGCGGCCTCGTCGGTGCCAAC
>JABEVS010000201.1:0-99597 GCA_018290735.1 Coelastrella sp. MACC-549 | reverse complement strand
GGGGGGGGGGGGCACAGCTGGAGTACAGTGGCTTTGCTGAGCACCCATTGTCTTAAAGGGTCGATCTCTCTATGTCTACTTTACAACTTCTTATCTTGTGGGCTGATTGTGGTCACCACAGCACAGATAGGCATGGGGGTGCATAGGGAAGGCCATACAGCCAGAGTTCAGTGCTGAACTTATCTCAGCTTCCTGCAGCCCTCTCATGCCTGACTCCTGTTGAAACACAGGTCGTGATCGCGGCAAATAGCAGGCCTGCATTGAGCCACGGGATGAGTGTTGCTCTCCAGGGGCTCCTTAATGGTGTGGTCTGTGCACAATGCTGGGGTTTAATCCAGCAGAAGACAGCAATAGGGCATAGAATAATGCTTGTGGAGCTACACGGTCAAGGTGTCAATCAGATCCTGGTATGTTGAGTTGTGGGGAGCATGGACTTGTAACAACAGCAGCTGTAGCAGTTAGAGCTGCGGGAGATATTAGTACTCCCCAGCCAGCACTATGGGGTGTGTCTTGTCCTAGGACATCACAGCAGATGGACAGAATGGCTGCCACCTGATGCAAGGTCTGGGGTTTCAGTGCTCTACAGAATCCTTGAGTAACCTCATGCACACAGCGGGACTGTTAAACCTTCCTCTATTGCTGGCTGTGTGGCTTTTTCCGCTTGTCAAGTGAGTGTGACGTGTAGCCAGGTCCTGTGGGTTGAAGTTTCAACAGTGTACTGGGTTTGCCATGTGTACACATGTAGCCTCCTGGCCACCACAGCCAAGTAGCCTTGCATGAGTGAGGAATGAGGTCCTCCTGCGCTCTACATACTTTGTGAGCATTGCTTCAACTCCAGCACATTCTACGTATGATAAATGTGGACTATTGGAAAGAGTTCATAAGGGAATAGTCTCAGATCGGGGCCGTGGAAGGCCTGCAGAGAACCTCTGCCTGCAAATGCATCATCTGGCATACATGGTGTGTGGTATATGGTGAGATTGTCAGTCACTTCATAGTATGATCTGCTGCCAGACAGGCCTCCAAAGTCTTGGTCAGGGTATGAGCAGCTTGTGAGGTATGAGGGCATGGCACTGGATATTGTCTGGTGCCGGTGTTGATTGATAAGCCAGATAGTCTCACATAGTATGTACTCAACGCTGTAGAAAAATCTTCAGAGGCCAGTGCGGCTACCCAGTGAGTCGTCTGTTGTGGGTCCATTGTTGCTGTTGTGTGGCACCAAGGCACATGGCTATCGGCTGTTGCAACAAAGCCAGACTCCCCAGGCTGATGCTAGGAGGCTTCACTTCCGAACTTGAGCTTCTTGGCTTCTTTAGCTGGCACCAGGAACGACTACGTGAGTCCAAGGGGAAGGGTCATGGCACAATCAGCATGTGCCTAGCTCTTTTGATTGAGCATCTCAATCTTCAAGTGCCACATTGGTGAGCACAAGTAACAGCCATAACTAGCAGGGTATAGGCCTTTGGCATGATCAGGGTCCACTGATTATTGCAAAGGCGGTGTTGGTCTGTGCTGTTTCTGAGTGGTAGCCGATCTGCATCATGGCTGCTGATAACTCTGCTTCTGATTGAGCAGGCTTGAGGTCCAACAAAGTGTTTCGTATCAACCCCAGTTGGTCATCCCTGACTCCGCTTACATGGTGCAGCAGCATGATTCACAAGTAAGCATAATCAGGGACATTGCTGGATCACAGGTACTCACATTGACCCCCAGGGTTTATGTAAGCATGCTTTGTCACGTCCTCTTAAATGCACAGGTGCATGAATGGGCTGCACATGAAGCAATCTGCTAGGGATGTGTCATGCATGTCAGCTGTGTAAGTGCACCATGTGCGCATCAGCCCTGCGTTTATGGTCCTTCAAGCTCCCAGTTGGTGCTTAGCCCGGTTTTGATGAGATTGTCCAGTGAGTTTCAGTGGACCGTTGAGCAAGGGGGACATGTCCCCTTGATACTGTCTCTGGCTCACAAACTAGATACAGTTGCATGATGGTTGCCAATCAATCACAAGGTGTATAGCCTTGCAGCTCTTTGCCAAGGTTTACCAACTGCTAGCTGCTGTTGAAGGGGGAGGCTGTGATGTTTTGGCAAGCTGAGAATTTGGTGCTGGTCTGCTGTGCTGTGACAGTGCTCTCACTGTCAGGTCGGCTGCCAGCCATGACTGCCAGTACATCAATGATATAGTTGTCTGTTTTGAATAGTGGCAGCACATCAGGGAAGCTCTGTCTGCAGCACCTGACTTACTAACAGAGTGTGCCTGCTTGCTTGCAGCACACTGCGAGGTGCATTCTTTTCATATTCGCACCCAATGACCCAGCTGATGTGCAGGTTTACCAAGACAGCGGCATAGACAGGCAATTGCTTGACTGCCTGTGTGCTACCCTGTGCCAAGTGCAACCTGGTTGCCTACTTGTTCTTGCAAGGCAACTGCTGTGCTGTGCTGTGCTGTGCTGTGCTGTGCTGTGCTGTGCTGTGCTGTGCTGTGCTGTGCTGTGCTGTGCTGTGCTGTGCTGTGGGTACCCTACTGTTTAGTAGTTGCTCAATCATGATGCACTCGTTCTGCTGCATATTGTGACTTCTTGCCTGTGGCAAGTGCTAGGAGCTTGGTGTGCTGAAGAGTCTGCTAGCTTTACTTCCGTTTTGCAAGGTAAGTGCGGCAGTGCAGGCGCCGGCCAACTCATCTCAACAGTTTTAGTTTCCACATGGATGTCCAAGAAGCACCGGAAACAGAGCTGTGGCAAGCTTAGATGCCGGGGGTAAAGAGCTGTCTGAAGGCATGAAACAAGATTGTCAATGTGGCCATCATGGTGCTGTTGCAGGGCACTGCACCTGAAGTTTTGATACAAGCACAGCTGCTGTGATGTCATTGCTTTCCATGTTGGTCTGCATCATCTGTCTGGTAACTGAGGCAGCTTGAGGCTCTCTATCTTGAGGCTACATCACAGCGTTAGTCATGGACACCTGTCATTGTGTGCAGTTGGATTGCATCTTCGTTTTCATTGGCTGTTGGCTCCGTGTCCTCCTGCAGTACACACTCTGACTGTGCCGGTGAGGTCAACACAGACCTGTATCTCTCTCATCAAACTCTTGGGAAGCTCATGTCATGTTTGCCCATGTGACATCAGGTGATGATGGTGATGGTGTTTAGCTGGGGTCCAAGCCCCTTGGCTGTGCTGATACTTGTGTTGTATATTTTATTTTTTTATCTTGCATAATTAGGAACAACAATATTGAGTGATGATCTGGGGTGCATGACACCTAGGAAACTGTGAGCTAGTACTTAAGTTCTGCCTCAAGAATCATCTTGATATGGCAGTGTCCTTCTGTACTGCCAGCGACCCATGCTCTCAAGGCATATCAACTGCTGTGGACTTGGCCCCGACCCAGCAACATGGCATTTTGCAAGTTGGCAGCACTGCTGGTCCGTTTATGTGCAGCTCTGAAGCACCATTCTCAGCTGTCTTGGTTTTCCTTATTGTGCACCCACAGTTTCATACACACCATCATGTACAGTAGTCAATATATTACTACAACATGGTATGGACTGCGGTTGTGAATGTAGTTCTGTGTCCACTGGTTCTCCATGTGCTGTTTGCTGCAAGGTACTCGTGCATAGCCTAGCACCAGCTCACAGATGGCTCTAGAAAGCACCAACGCTGCAGAGATGTGGGTCATCTATGATGTGCTACTTTTTACTGTTGTGATGATATTGTCAACTTAGTCTGCGGCCGTAATAAGTTGTGCTGCGTCCATGATGCTCTTGACAGGACCCCCACATCAGCTCTGATGCATGTGCAGCTTGCACCACTTGTGTGTGACTGGGTCAATGGTTGCAAACTCTGCCTGAGGCACTTCAGTACAGCCCTGATGCCATCAGCCTTACATGTACGCCAAGTGTGTGACGCAAGCAGCCAGTGCCCCTGCTCGTCTGCTTTGAAGTATGAACAATGCCATGATGTGATTGTTATATGTCTGTGTGTACACCTATGGCTGCTGCCTTGAGGCCACTATGGATTGAACAGCTCTCCTGTGCTGGTAGGCAGCTACACCCTGCCCTACAAGACTTCTTTCCAAACAGGGTGAGGTATATATCCCTGTTGTATTGCTACCAGTGTAAGTTTGTGTGTATGCGTGCAAGCGCGTTACATTGCCCCAGTCTCAGGATCGGAGCAGCCTGGTACCAGTCAACCGGTTGACTTGGCTTAGTTGACTGTTGGAAAGCATGTTATGCATTACTTCCTGCCTCTCCTGATGCCCTGCTGATGGTGTTCAGTACTCGCATGTGGCTGCATTCTGTGTCAACAACCCTGTGCAATCCAGAATGTACATGCATTTACAGACAGCTGCATCACTTGGCAACTGTATGACTGTTGCTGTGCCATTCTTCAAAAGCAGTGACTGCATTAGATGCCATCTGATCAGCCCAGCAGTACAGGACTTGGGGTGCACGACCTAGTGCATCAGAGGCACACAACAGCAATTCGTGTTGGTGTGAATCCTGTTCTGGGAGAACAGTGTACTGCTTTTCGCATGTCAGAGGCTGTTGCAACCTTATCATGTGAATCAGCTTAATAATTGCATGGATGCAGCTGCCCATGATGTACTGTGTGTCACCACACGGTGTGTTGACACTTCTCCCACTTGCTTGAGCATTGTGCGTACATGCACAGACCAACAATGCACTGCTCTCAGTGGCCCCATGGGGCCACAGTGCAAGGGAGATGTCTGCTGGGTCTGTGGCGATGCATGCCACCCAGGTTTTGTCTCAAGGGCTGTAAAATATCTCACACAGATGAAGATTGTGAAAATGCAACATTGGATGGATTATCTGTTTTTCAATGCAGAGCATAGCAGGGAGAATTTTGGATGAAAAGTCTTCTGTACTGGGCACAACCATGATGAAAGGCATGGCACATTCAAGGTAGGATGCAGGACTGCAGCCAGTTGCATCTTGAACACTTCAATCACACATGCCGTGCCCACAGTAACTGGCCACTGTCAGTTCAGGTGGTGGAACGGCACAGCAACTGCAGGGCAGCACTGCCACATGGCGGCATCAACAAACAATCAGGCAATGCAGAGCATCATGCTCTTGAGTCCAGCTACGACCCACTAGGACCAGATGCTGATGCTGCTTTGTGCGGCCGCAAGACAAGGTTGAGGCACCGCTGCAGCCAACCGAAAAGAACAGCCAGTATTGTCAACAACCGCTGCAGCAAACTGCCAGTACCATTGCGGTGGACTGCTGCCAGTTGTCGTCTTCTACTAGCATCAGCTGGGGCTTGGCTGCCGTGACTGCTGCTGTCACCTGCTGCTGCTGCGACCTGCTCCCCTGGTGGCTTGAGTTTCGGCGGGTGGCCCAGGGCTCCTTTGAAGAGCTTAGCACCAGCTGCATGCTCATCCCTCTGCAATTTCTTCAGCGATCTGAGCTCATTGCGTATCTCACGGTCGTCAGGGTCTCTGCAGGAGCAGGTAATGTGATGATCAGGACCTTGACTACGTTGGCTGGGATAGAAATGGCTGGAATAGAGATACCATCCAAGACAAGGCCACTTTTGCATTGTACATTGCCAGAAGACACTGCATGCTGGTTTTGTCTGGTTCACGGTCAACCTACTTCAGGTGCTGATGGGATTGCAGCCTCTATTGCTTTGAAGTGAGAATTGTGGTGCTGCTGCTGAGGTGGATCCTGACAACACTGCAAAATGCTGCAAAACCAGTGGCAAAATGGGCTTACATTGCTGCTGCTTGGGAAAGGTCTTCCAAAGCTTCATCAGTCCTGCCCATGGCTGCTCTGGCCTTGGCTCGCCTGAACAATGCCTTCAGGTACTTTGGATTACGCATCAACACCTGCAGCAGAGAAGTCAGATTACCTAGAGCATGGAGATACTGCAGGCGGCTGAGATGGCCTACCACTGCATGTAGCAATTGGCCAAAGGGAGCTGGAGCAGGGATGCAACAACAACGCTTGCCACAAAACAAGAACACAATAGTTATGCACCTGCTGCAGCACTGTCATGCCCTGTGCAGCCAATTGCATCACTGCTGTGCTGCAGGTCCGCTGTAGCGCTGGCTGGCAAGCCCAGCATACCTGTGTTGCATTGTGGGCTGCTGCTGCATAGTCTTCCAACTTGAGCTGTGCTGCTGCCATGTTCAGATACACTGGATTCGTCACCTCTTCAGCTTTGTCAAGGTGAGGCCCATGCAACTGAAGCATGAAGTCTTCATCACAGTATGACAAGGCCTGATGACACAACAGAGAGTCGCTTGCTTTAAGGGTAGCAACCGATTAGCAGTGCTGGCACCAGATGTCAGTCAGATGCAAATGCAGCATTAGCCCTGTGCTGCTTGCAGATGCAGAAGTACTAGTCAGTTTCTGCCAGAACTCATAAAAAGAGCCTTAGCAAGCAGCAGGTTGCTCAAACAAGAAGCCTTGTAAAGAAGCATTTGAGCAACAGCACGCAAGTCCGAAAATTCGCCAGTACGTTATTGTTCTAGTGACCTTTGACGCCTGGCGTGTGATGTGGCTCACCAGGGCATACTTTGCCAGTGCCTCTGTGTACCGTCTGGCCGCAAACAGGTCGTTGCCTTCCTTCCTGCGTCTCTCAGCCGCTTCAAGACGCTCCTCGTACAGCATGGTGCGGCGGTCAATGCTCTGTGGCAGGCACCAGCAGGACAGACAGTTGTGCTGATGGTACTTGCGGCAGCAAAGTTGCCCTATCTGGTTTTTCTGCTGTTCCGCGTGCTCCTCACCAATGCACATGATCTGTCTGGGCCTCAGAGTTCAAGTCCTGCCTGACATTACATCACCCAATCAGCTGCACAGCTCCTTGCACCTGTCTTTGTGGGCTCTCGCCAGCTGGACCCTGCCTCACCTCTGCTGGTGGCTCCCAGGTGAGCATCTCCACCTCATACACCAGCTGGCAGGCAGGCGGTACACTGGGAAAGCTGAAGCTGCCCTTGTCCCCATAACCATACTTGGGGTCTGTCACGTACACGTTCGCCTTCTCACCTGGCCGCATGGTGGCTACTGCTAGGTTCAGACCAGTCTCACGAACTGATGCATCTGCAGTCCGCCAGAGACCCGATGCAGAGCAGTTTATCAATGTATTTGTGCAGCAGTGATGCCTCACTGGCTCAGTGGTCACCCGAGTCTGATCATTGCTGAGAGAGATATGCAGCAAAGGAGACTAGACCAGAGCTTTGCCAGGGCACGTCAGAGTTCATCCGTATGCGCCAGCAGCATGCACAGTGCCGCAATCTACACGACTTGCAGGCAGTTGCTGATACGTCTCGACTCACTGCTTCGATCCAAAGGGCACTGCAAGCAATTCCAATGTTGCAGGCTGGTAAACCAGGCTGCACAGGCCACACACCTCTGCCAGCCACCACCAGATAAGGTTCCTGTGACTGGCTATCATCCTTGCTGCTCATGAACACATCTCCATCTGGCAGGCAGCGGCCAGTAAAGTGGACTGCAGGTCACATAGAAGGTATGAGCAGCCTGGTGAGGGAGTTTCGTTTGGCTGAAACCTCGTTGGGCGGACTGTGTCCCTTTCAGATGACAAGGCAGCGCTCTGGTAGTGTAGGGATAACGCAGGGCTGAGTTGCATGCCAATTGTGCATTGATCCGGTATGACAAGGTGCGCAGATGCCCCACGCAAGGTTTCAAGGGTCAAGAGCACTAGTTCTGTCTGAGTACTACTACCCCAATGCTGATGGGCACTGTAGGAAGATTGTTCTCTTTCTTGAGTTTTACTCCATAGCACAGGCTGGTTGTACCTTACCCAGGCATCTAGCATGCAGCACTGGTGGTTCTCCATTGCCTTCTGAGGTTATGTGTTTCAAGACACCCCCATCCTCAGTCACTCTGATGCATTCAATGGGTGGAGTCAAAGCCAGTGGAAGAGCTTGCTTTTCCTCCTCTACAGGTGCTATTTCGTGCGTGATATCCATTGTCGAAACTAGTCTGTGTGTGTGAGCGTTCAACGGGTCAGCTGCTGTCATGTGTTTCCTGCTTTTCGACAGACCCCATTGCCGTTGTTTTGAATGGCTACATATGTTTGAGATATATATGCCATGATATAGATGAACGGGCCTGGGGGTCTACAACGTATTGTAGACACTGTAGTGGACGTTACACGGCGATCAAATGCCGACTTACTGTCTGGTTTAGGAGGGTTGCTAGTGGCTGTTAGTACACAGCGGTCATACACAGCTCAGCAGCGACAAACGCGGGGCCTAACCGCTCGGTCATCAGGTGGTTTCATTATTTCAGATGCGGACAGTTATCACACGAGTGGATGCGTCACAGGCCAAGCGTGTGGAGAGACTGTACAGAAGCAGTCACAGTACATATTTTGTGACTTGCAGGCCAGGATCAGTTGTTAGGTGTGCCCCAGCCAGCAGCAATCTGATGCCAGCAGCTGCAGCAGCAGGTTCGCTGCCATGGGCCAGTGTTCTAGACGTCTATAAGCGGGCGCAAGCTAGCGGTGCAGCCACAAAGACAGATACCAAGGTATTCAAATGTTGTACGGTCAAGGCAGGCTCTGGTGAGCAGCCATGCCGTGCAGCTGTTGACTGTTCTGTAAGTGCAGCAACTGCAGCGGTTTTAGTGACGATGCACTGTTTCAGTTTCGTGCAATGCTCAGTCACACAAGTGGCAAATGCTGCAGATTCAAGTATGCGAAGATGGCGGGATAGTCTTTGTGCTTAGGATAGCAAGCGCACTGAAGACCAAACCCAAGGGGCTATCAGGCAGGTAAGAAACCCACAGCAGCACTCAGAAAGCAGGGTTAGACGAGTTGAACAGCTGATGCATATGCAAAGTGCAGGGCTGCAACGCCCAATGCAGAGTGCAATGTGCTCCAAGTACATAGGAATGAAGTATCAACAGTTGCAGTACAGAACGGCAGCCACTCTGCCTACCTCTTTGGGCCAGAAGCGACAAGTGTGAACATCCAAGCACCCACTTCCACAGTGTGTTGTCTGCTCCACAAGCACTGGGCTTGTTGCTAAAACAAATGCCAATGCTTTGTGTCTGCCACCTTTATCTTTCCTGTCAACAGTCCGCGAACATCGTCATCGTCATCAGCAGTACCACAACAGCAGCCGCAGCTCCAGCCTGCAACCAAGAACCCATTCCTGCCATACGAGGAGGACCTGTGGGTCCAGCATCTGTCTGACAGCCACACACTGCTGCTCAACAAATTCAATGTTGTGCCTCACCATGTGCTGGTGGTCACGCGCCAGTTTGAGTCACAGCAAGACCCCTTGAATGCAACAGACCTGGCAGCCACCCAGCAGGTGAAGCAGCACTGCACAACCGGCAACACAGCTGACAGGAAACACTGCATGCTCCCTTGGTGACGGTGGTTATTGAGCCGGTTGGTTGTAAGCATCAAGTCCGGAAGCTGCTGCTTCAACAGGGCCTTGCAAGATCGCAGCTCAAGGCACAACTGCAAGGGGTGCTGCAGCGACTTCAACAAAGAAACAAAGCAGCAGTCTACCAGAGTGCATGGCATGTACAATCACGCAGGCAGCTGCCTGTTGTTGCGGGGGGATCAGAAGTAAAACATGTGATGGTTGATGGGGGGAAATAAACAGGTTCATGGGCCACTCCTACTGGTTGCCAGGTCTGCAGCTGATGCTTCTGTTGCTGCTTTATACTACACTCTGGTGTGTACCAGGTGCTGTCTGCGATGCCCAAAGGTGGGGTGGCCTTCTACAACTGTGGGGAGCAGTCTGGCCGGAGTCAGCCACACAAGCACCTGCAGGTGAGGAATGCAGAGCAAGCCAGGCTCCCGATGTTCACATCTCCTTTGCACCTGCCGCAGTACTGGCACTGTCTGTTCAAGATATGTAGTAAGAGGTCAAGGCCAACCAGTGGGTGGTGCCAGCCTTTAGCACAGTATCGATGTAAGACACCTTTTGCCTTGCCTGCTGCACCAGGTAGTCCCCCTTCCATTTGGTGAGGAGGAGGAGCAGCAGCAACAGGCGGTCAGCG
This sequence comes from Coelastrella sp. MACC-549, assembly GCA_018290735.1. Classification (NCBI taxonomy): domain Eukaryota; kingdom Viridiplantae; phylum Chlorophyta; class Chlorophyceae; order Sphaeropleales; family Scenedesmaceae; genus Coelastrella; species Coelastrella sp. MACC-549. Next base: position 89,594 of record JABEVS010000201.1, on the reverse strand, counting down.
CTGCTGTCTGCCCCATGCACAGCGTGGTGATGGCAGCCCAAGCTGCAGCTGGTGTAGCAGGACTGCAGCCCTTTGCAGTGAGGCTACTGCCATATCGCGCCTATGCCGTTGTCCTGGAGGCAAGGTACGTCTGATCACAATGCTGTGACTGCCAGCATCTGTGTCGGCTAGGGCAGCAGTGGGCCATCACACAGTGTGATCTGCTGACTCAGACTGTATAGCTAATGAGCCTACTTCTGGGGAAGCTGAGAGGTGGAGCACCAACAACAGGATTCTTGTGAGCAATTAAACCAATAGATATTGCAACAAGTGTTGACCAGGATTTGTGAGGCCAATCACCTCTGTACGTCACCTTGTGAACCAGTTGGAACCCCATTGTCTCTGTGGTGCCTGCTTGCAGTACCTCTCCAGAGAAACTGGCAGCCGCAGCTGAACACCTCTTGGCTCTCTGTCAAGTTGGACTGTCTACTCCAGTATCATACAATGTTATCCTCACAAACAGTTTCATGCTCATGGCACCCAGAAGGCAAGAAATGTGTGGGCATATTGCCATCAAGTGGGTAATCCAACACACATTGGTCTGCTGATACAACTCATCATGCTCTGCAGCACGATCTGCCTTTGTCACAGAACATTACAGCAGCATTCCAATATTGCACTCGAGGTATCATACTAGTGGAAGGTTCTGACCACCTGTCTGCTGCAGAAGCCAGCAGCCTCCTATCGCTGCTGCTTGATGTCTACTTTGCTCTCTTGCTGCTGCCTGCTTTGTCATCTGCCTGGCCTGCTCTTGACTACTTGTGCTGCTTTCTGTTGCGTGCATGTGGCAGCTCTTTGGGTTTTGCTGGCACGATCCTGCTGCGGTCTGAGGCTGACCTGGCATATGCTGTCCAGAGAGGTCCACTGAGCATGCTGGCAGAAGTCGGACAGCCCTGGGCTACAGAGAAACAGCAGCCGGACAGCACCCCGGCGTTATGACCTCAATACCTCTACTCAGGCTGTCCTTACAACATACCACTGAGGCTATATTGTTAGGTTGTTTTCAGACTGTAATAAAAATCCAAATAATGACCTATATTGTATATATTTGGGCCAGTCAGACGGTCTGCACCCTATCACCAACGTGGTGCCAAGTTGGCAACATACCTGTCAACTTCTGCAGTACCGCTGCGGTGCAGCCACTCCAAGTGCCAAAGTTTGGCACTGTAGCTATCATGATGATGCATGATTCGATGGTAACAGTGTGGTACACATTTTCGTGCCATGGAGACCAGAGGAGAACGTTGTATATATTGGTTAACCAGGTCCATTCACTGCCACTCTTTCAATCTCCTGCCCACAGTCCCGACATTCTCATCCAGAACCAGCAATACTCATATGTCTCTTGGTGTATTCATCATATTCCCAAAGGCCTTGCGGCCGGAAAGGGTTTTTCTTCATCTTCTTCTTTGGTGTATTCATCATAATTGGTTAGGGCCCCCTACGTAGGGGTATACCGTTGACAGTCAAAGTCTGGTGTGTTGCGGCTGACCCAGGTTGCACAATACTCAGTACTGCTGCTGACAAGTGCATAAGCAAGAATGTGAGGCTCTGCCTCAGCTAAGCATGTTCAATGTGCAACTGTGGAAAGAAGAGCAGAAGTTGCTGGCCACTGCTTTCAAAAGGATGCAGTCACTGAGATCTACCGGCGAGTCTACAGACGAGCAACAGCTGAGACTAGCCCCAGGATTGCGTGTTTGGTTGTTTTCCTCTTAGTGTGCAACCACAGAGATAAACAAATGCGTCTTGTGATGAACGTCACAAGGCACTCATGCGAATACACAAGAGGCAGGACACAGCCCAGGCAACAACACTGTCTCTTGAAGAGGCCGGGCTCCAAAGCACCAAGCACTTGGTTTTAGGCCACGAGAGATTGTGGCTTGACAAGCAAAGCAACACTATACGACTAAATAGACAACTGATTAAAATAATATTAGGTGTTATGAGCTCAACATCATCAGAGACAAGGACTTGCTGCAGTACACATTCTCAAGCTCCGTTGTCAACACAAAAGATGGCATGACACACAGGCGAAAGAACAACAACTCACAGTTGACCCCCCCCCCAATGGTGTTGATGGTTGATATACGCTTTTGTTGAATGACATTGATAAGCGATGTTACCCCCATGCTACATCAAGGTTAGAGAACACCTACATCATGCGTGTGGCACACAACCTGGCTCCTGAAGGGTACCCCATAGGTGCCAACCAAGTCGCTCATGGAGAAGTACAACTGTGTAGAATGCAGCCAACTGAATTCTGCACAGCTGAGGTGTATGGCACAGAGCCCTCTGGGGCCTGTTCTAGGAATGGGTACTGCAAGGTCCGATCCACCAAAGACAAAAACCATGTACATGACACATATGTTGTGCAGCGTCAGGTCTGTTTGACAAGACCTGCAAAACACCTCCTATCATGTCTGTAATACTTACATTACATATTCACCAGGCAGGTCCGGCTGAAGTGTAGAGTTTCTGTGCAGCTGGTGGTGAAGACAACAGCAGCTACCATGCCATTAGTGCTGTTCAACCTGCATGCTGCTTGAGGCACTCCAGGTCATGACACAGCATAATGCAAGGTAGCAGGACAGAGTGAGTCATACCAGAGTGCTTGTCTGATTGGTGTCTGTACATGCCCTGAACATGTCTGTAGTGGGTCTGTACAACCCTTTACTGAACAGCACTATATCCGAGGTACCCATGTAAGAACCACACAAAACTTGGCTGTGCAATACCAACATGCACCATGCATGCAAACAAAGCACCATGTCCAAGAGATGACATCCAGGCACCAAACAGTTGTGTGTCAGACTCCCACCAAGACTCATGCGGTCCAAGCAACAGACTCCTACACTACAGCAGAAGTCCGTTGCATTTGCTCCCTGAACAAAATACCACAGTCAGCTGCAGCAGCTGTGGCTGCACTGCATGTCTGGCTGCTACTGGCACTGCCATCTGCTGTGCATGCACCGCTCTGGTTGTTGCTTACCACACTTGCAGCCAAGCCAACTGCCAGAGACTGCTGAGGGGTGTCAGAGCCAGCTGGAGGTGCTGCAAGTGCTGTGGTGGACTGTGGGGTCTGTTGGTGCAAGCGTGGCGGCTCGGCTGTTTTCACTTGGGCACAGTGAGTCCCATTGTCGCCAGCAGTAGATATGTTCTTTCCAGAATTCAGGGGGCTGTTCTGGAGTGCTGGTTTGAGAGTTGCATGGGTGTGGATTGGTGCAACTCCTGCTGTGGATGGCATGTTACTTTGTTGCCTGCAACAACCACAAGGACCACAACAGAGGCCTGCAGCTCACGAGGCTGGTGAGCTGTGAGGTGCACAAATGCACCAATGCTGAGCAGTCTCACATGTCTTGCAACAGCATTGCAACCCATGCGCCTGTCGCTGCGGCCGCTCAATAACTGCATGACCTGTCTTGCTGAACCATTCTAGCAAAACCACCTGCTGCTGGATTTTGGCTCACTGGTACATCCCCTGCATCAGGCTTGTTTGGGGTGTCCAGAGTCTGCAGCTCAGGCGTTACTGCAATACGCAAAGCCACTCACACACAGGACCTGTAGGACTGAGCGACCGCCCGTAACTTGGTGAACAGCGTCAAGGTCACGAAAGCTGTGCATGCGCCTGCAGAATGTGCCAGCAGAACCAGGATCAGCTGCTGACCTTAGATTATGGAATAACGCTAGGGACAAGGGTCTTCCTGGGTAACGGCTGCCTGCAATGCTGGAGCTCAAACAGAGGGTTCAAAGGGCATGCATCAGGCTTGGATGACAGTACAGGATAAGCTGTGCCATGCATTCATCTCAACGGGATACCTGAGAGTCTCATTGGCAGCATCAAAAGACAGCTGCCTAATGCCTCCAGCAGTGACGTGTTACTGTGTGTTCCAAGTGCGTGCTCACCGCTGAGAATGCACATGCCCAGCATGGCACACATGCCAGACAGGATGAACATAGCAGTGCCCATCATCAGGGCTCCAAACGTTGACAAGACCACTGCAATAAATAGAACATGTCTATGAATGCGCATGGCCGTACACAGGACTTCGGCTCACCCAAATGCAGCAGTTCCTGGACACTGCAGTCATGCTGATCCCTCACCTAGCATGGTGTACACTACGACGCCTATCCAGGCTAACGACAGCATGAGGCCACATAAGATGCTCAATGCTGTACATAAGGCGCTGGTTGCTAACAGCGAGGCTCCAAGAAATGCCTGCATCGCTCACCAGACAGAAAGCTGTAAGCAGTGTGGTATAGTGTGTGTGCGCCCGTGCCCGACCGGCTCGTGCACTTACTGTCCAACCAATCAACGTGTGAGGCTTGTATTGATGCCACAGAAGCGCCCCATGTGAACGCACGTATGCCCAACGGGCAGAAGAAGCTCGGCAGAGGGAGCTACATGCTGCCAGAACGCGTTGGGCCTTATCCTGCTCCATCATGCCGAAGGAAAAGTTCTAGACGTGAATCCTGCACGTACTTGGCTGGAGCGTTGCCCACTGGCTCACATAGCCAAATTGCTTACTTGGTGTAACTGCTGTTCGCGGTTCAGGCTTGATCGTGCACAGGCTGCCTGTAACCCCGTCACCTGCGAGCACCCCGGTGTGTTGAGATTGTTTTCAATCGAAGCTGCATCCCCGATCAGCCTTGAGGGCAAGCCCTCGATGACCAGATGGTGCTGCACTCCCCCAGCTACAGTACCCCGAGATCGGTCAACGCACTGTAAAACGTTTTGCATCTTGTTTGCTATTGTGCATCAATTTTGGCTATATTCTCATCAATATCACTGAAAACAGCCTGCGCCATGCGTATCATCTTGAATCAGGCAGTACAGTAGCTAGAAGGTCTTGCAAAACAACTCCCAGCCTAAGACTCCGCAGAACGCACCTGAGCTCATGGGGGTCAGTGGTATCATATCTTTTCTGATATGCACCATATCTTGTCTTAGCCTGCACACAATTTCATTACACCGGTCATTCATGACATCCGGGACTCCTAGTGCAGAGTGCGGTATGCCATCTCCCGCCAGTGTATTTACTATGATTCAAAGCTGGGTCGACGGAATGCAGCTGCAAGCACCTATTGAGAGCTTGATGGCGCCAATCTGCCACAGAACCTCATGCTGTTTGGCCGATCATATTTGGAAAACGGCTGATGTTCACAGATGCCTGCCCTTCTTCTTGCTTGCTAAGATTTTGAGTACGTGTCTGCTTTGATAGATCACCTGGCTCACGAAGCCATTGCAAGGATGCGCACATTGACAAGCTCACAAAGCAAATATTGCTTACGAAGTGTTCACAGCGCCAGCAGACCAAGCCCCAGCACATGCAGGTGGTTGGGGTGCAACCTCGATGTCCCTGCAACCTGTTGTTGCCGGCAAGCTTGTGAACGCACTCGCCTTCTACCAGTGCAGGTCACTCGCTTCCATTGCAGTTGGCTGTCGTTGCCACCACGTGCAGCACAGCACCCTTGCGCACCCCATCAAGTGTGAACGTGCTGCTGTGCAAGTTGTCAAAGCAGCAGAGCAAGAAGAGTCAGCATTTGACTACGAAGAACCGGAAACAGCTCGTGAAGCCATTGATTTGGGCCTTGTGCTGTGCAAGCAGCAGAAGTAAGCCTCCTGTAGCAGTGCGTATCTTAAGCACTGGACTCCATTGCTGTAGCTCTGTGTGCTCATTCAAACCACAGGCTGCACACCCGTTGGCGTTGTGCAGTTGATACAGCTCATGATGCTGTACTTTGCTGCAGCTTCAAGTCTGTTGTTCGTGTGTGCAGGTGGCAGCAGGCACTGGGTGTGTTTGAGAAAGCCCTGACATTGCCAGGCACTGGTATCAAGAGATACAGGTGGTGCTGCAGCCCAAGCAGTCGCTATAGAATCCATGATCCTTTGCATGATACCCCTGTTTGATTACCACCGGCCAAGTGCCACATATGTGCAGATGCATTCCATGTGACCACTCTGACATATGCTGGTAGCACCGAGGGACCTCAGAGGGATGTTGCAGCTCCAGAGCTCTATGGGGTCAGAAGATTCAGCCAGTTGCTGACTCGGCAAACATGCTGCTGCTGCTGCTGCTGCTGTGCAAATGCTCAGGGACAAACCACGCCTGATCAGTGATGGAGAGAAAATGGCAGCATTGTACAACATTGCTTGTTGTCATTCACAGTTACAGGATGCTCGCAGCGGGCTCGTGGCCCTCTCAGGTGAGACATACAGCAGCAGCAGCAGCAGCAGCAGCGGCAGCAGGAAGCAAGTCAAGAATGTTCATGAGTGACAGCTTCTGCCTGTAACCATAGTTGCCACTGTAGCAGGACTACTGAAAGGTACTTGGCAGTATAAATGCGACATGTTGCCCCACCTCAAGCAGCAACTGCTGCTGCAGCATGTCCAGTATGCACATATCTGCACAGTGTGTGAGACCTTGCTCAATACAGCAGGGCAGTATGCCGAGCTGAACTGAGCAATTGTGCTGAACCTGAAATGCTCAGGATGCATCGAGCTGGGCTACACGGAGTGGAACCAGATTCGTACAGATCCGGACCTGGAATTCCTGAGGCAGGACCCGCGCTTTGAGGTGTGCAGATAGCCAGCATGTTGAGCAGCAGGAATGTGTGTTGTGTGCTGTGTCTGTTTGTCTTGCCGCTGCTGCTCTCAGCCCAACATGGCCTATTGCAAGTGTAGGTGCGGCATCCCACTGCCTGCCATGCCAACACCTACATTGCAAACGTTGGCAATGTTTTCTTGGGCTTGTGGCAATGTTTTCTTGGGCTTGTGTGGTGATCATACTCTGTGTGATGCTGCTGCATGCAGGGTTTGATGGACAGATTCCAGAGGAAGAGCGGCGGGTTCTTCGGCATGGATTTATCAGCCATTTTCGGAAACAAGTGAACAAGGCAAACATATGCAGCCACACTGCGCAGGTGCCACGCGTGGAACCCGTACGCGTACGGGAGGCGGAACTTGTACTGCAAATACATTGGACACGGTGTACGGAGTTTTCAGTGCGCCTATGACAGCAGACTTGTCAATACTATGACTGGAATGTATATGCAAGCTATGATGCACGAGATGCCATGTCCCAAGAGGTGGTGACGACAATGCGCATCACTTGCTAGCGACGCAGAACAACACCTCCCACAACAACTCCAGGAGCGGCCCAACTGCTAGCACCAGATCGCTGACATTGTTCTGTGATATGCTACATCAACGTTTATATGCCAACAGCCTCCGCCCAAACGGAGTACCCTCACGCACAGCAGTCGCCTCTCGTGAACGCCTTGCCGTAAGGTTCGTATGGCTGCAAAGCGATCCTAAGAGCAATGATCAGCTTGCGACTACATCAAGTGTATATTACTTGTTTGTATCATAGCCAGTGGGTAAAGGCTCTCGCTCCTCTCGATAGTTCTTTCTGGCAGCACCGCAGCGGTGTACAGCAGCACTGCTAGCAGTCGCATGCCGTTTAACGTGCACAGCAAGCTCCATGTCGGCATATGCATTCAATGGCAGTGAAGTTTATTCCGCGAATAATGGACTCAAAGCGCCTTGTGGCTGATTGTGATCGACCGCTGCTTCTGATCTACAGTTGCAGGACCTCCAAGGAAGTCAGGATGGCGACCAAAACACCAGAGAAGGCAGGGCAGGTCATCAATCCCGAGGAAAGCGACAAGCAGGTAAGGCTCCTTGCCATATTCCTGTGATAAGACACGTTCTTGCAGGTGCAGTTGTGCAGCCTGGGCTGACGGCATTTTTCAAGAGTGGGCTACCAGCTGCGATAAGCAGAGACACTGCTACAAGCAACTTTTTGAAACACAGTTGACTGAGCGTGGTCCATCTGTGCCAGCGCTGGTTGCTGCCACAAAAACAGTCATGCGACTTGGCAGGGAGCCCTGTAGATATTTTGTGAGTGTCTCCTGCTGCTCAGTCTGAGAAGTGTACCACCTTGCTCAACTGTCTGCAGAGCAAGCAGCCCGGTATGGAATTTGACATGGACATGAAGCCCATCTACATTCGTGACAGCTACAAGGGCAGTGGCAAGCTGCAGGGCAAGGTGGCGATCATCACAGGTGGGCCTGTCGGTTTATCGCTGTGCATCGGGTGACTCCAGCTTCCAGTAATCCGCTTGTCAAGCTTGGCAGGCGCTAGCCAGCAGTATGCGCCCAATCAGGTCTTCTTTGCAAGGGTCATAAACCGTGCTGGTCTCCACCCAAATATCACGGTGAACATGGCAAATGATCCCTCAGACCTTTGGCGTTATTTCTGCTGCCACTGGCAGGTGGCGACAGTGGCATTGGTCGTGCTGTGGCTGTTCACTTCGCCCGTGAGGGTGCTGACATCGCCATCCTGTACCTTGATGAACACAAGGATGCTGATGAGGTGGTGGACCTGGTGCAGAAGGAGGGAAGAAGATGCCTCAGGTTCAGCGGCGATGTGGCAAAGCCAGGTGAGAAGATACCATTAAGCATGTGTTGAGGCATCACAGAAACGTGGCAGTGATGCTGGCCCTGAAACGTGGCAGTGATGCTGGCCCCGGTAGAGAGTGCCACACTTCTTGGTTGCTGTTTTGAGTATAGCAAGTAATGCACATCAGGGTGTCTGAATGCGTCAAGGTCCCAGTCATCAGACTGCGTTGGTTGCTGCGCACAGAGACTGCTGGAGACGTTGTTGGCAAGGTTGTTCAGGAGTTGGGTGGCCTGGACATCTTGGTGAACAATGCCTCAATTCAGCATATGTGCACTGACCTCGCCGACATCACACCAGAGCAGCTGCAAGAAACATTTGCGATCAATGTGTTTGGATACTTCTACATGGCTCAGGTAAGTTTTACCACTACTTGATCGCTTAACTGAGCAGTGGGCCAACTTAGCGCCCCGGGGGGGGGGGGTCCAAGTGAAAAAGCAGCAACTGAACGACTTCATCCAATGTTTATGCCACATGCTACCAGAGCATTCCGCCGCACTGTAATGTTGGTTGACGAGTGACGTTCAGCATGTCAACAGAATGCCAAGAAGTGTTGCTCAGTACTGAGTCTGCAGCACTGTTCAACACGCCATCAGTCTTTGTGCATCAGCTACTGATCACAGCTAGTTACCAGTCACACGACCCCTTACACAACCTCGGCAGTAGTCTGGTTATGAGACAGGACGCCTGCAGGCAGTAAGATTAGTCATGGAATATTCCCAACAAGGAAGTGCTGGCCTGGCTATCTGTTTTGCTTAGGCTGCTCTGCCCCACCTGAAGAAGGGCGCTTCCATTATCAACACCAGCTCAGTGACGGCCTACCGGGGGTCTGGAAAACTGGTGGACTATTCCGCAACCAAGGGTGCTCAGGTAGGCCACTGAGGAGTAGCAGCACCATGCAGCAACACAGCCCGGCTGCTCGTGAGCACAGCGCACCACGCCGCATGATCATGGTCTGGCAGGCAGATCAAGCTTGGCAGCATGATGCGGCTGACATCATTGAGCAGCCTTCTGCTGACGCTGATACAAGCACATGTGCGACAGGCCACTGCCTTGAAACAGTACACTGCTGTTACAGTGGCAGCCAGATTTAGTGACCACTGGCTGCTGCTGCTGCTTGTCACTTGCAGGTTTCGTTCACACGTGCTCTGTCCAATCAACTGGTCAGCCAGGGCATCAGGGTGAATGCAGTTGCACCTGGACCCATCTGGACACCACTCATTCCAGCTACCTTCCCCAAGGTGAAAGGCACAAAACCATCAGTGCACAATAAGTGATGATGCAGATGATAGCAGCAAGATTGCAGCGTTGTTTTATTGCTTCATGCAGGTCAGGGCCCCTGGGGTGACAGCATCCTCTGACACCTGCCGAAGGCTTACGTGCACTGTGTGCTGTGCAGGAAATTATCGAGGGCTGGAAGAATGAAGCTCAGATGGAGCGCCCTGGTCAGCCCTGCGAGGTTGCACCTGCATATGTCTTCCTTGCCAGCGAAGATGCAAGCTACATCAGTGGTAAGACAGCAGTATGGGTTTATGTGTCAGCGTGACAAGTTGTCAATCTAGAGCTTCTCAGTAGTACCCTTATTTGAGAAATTTTTTGTTGGCTGACAGAAACAAAAGTGATGCTAATGAACCAACAAAAGGGTTGGTGGAGGCATGCTGTCAAGACAGGTTTGTTATACCTTGATATCAGTCTATGAGTACACACATGCGCTGATGTGCCACATATGGGGGATTGGTGGCTTCGGTGCCACGAGGACCACAAGACATGCCATGATCAGCATTGGCAGCAGTACCTGCAGTGTTGCCAGCACTGACCGGATCAGCTGGGCAGGTGTGGATGAAGTGCGGTGTGGCATATGATGCCAAGGCTTGGCAGCTTGTACTGGGTGCTGTCACGGTTTTGTGTCTGCACAGGCGTCCTAGAAGCACCATCACAAGCAGTGCTTGTTGTCAGAACAGAGTCTCTGATATGCATAGCGTCCTTTGCTTAAGCAGGGTCGATGACTCTGTTGGGGTCAACTTCTCGAGGCAGGGTGTCTCAGGTTGTCAACCTGCTAAGCCATTGTGATGCCTGTCCCAGGCCATAGCAGGGCACCTCTGGGTGTGCGGCAGTCATGGGCCACCAAAATGTCACATGGCACTTCACACTCTGTCCACTGGCATGTCGGTGTTGCCATATTTAGCTGATGTGGCTGGCGGCCTGTTGTTGGATGAAAGGAACTGATTGTGGAGGTCCAGCTGAACTTCTTTTTGTTGCACCTGGTTCTCGCTTATGCAGGCCAAACCATTCATCCCAATGGCGGCACTGTCATCAATGGCTAAACATCCTGACAACTTGTGAGGGGAGCTGCATGGATCATCGATAATGATTGTCAATATGACGAAGAGACGCAGGCGCCCAAAGTTCCCTTGGACGACCCGATGAGCGCTTTTATGAAGCTAGCCAGGTATTGGCATGCCCAGGCAGGGCAGAGTTGATCATATGATGTATCATATAAATGCATGTAGATCGCAACACAGCGTAGGTATAGCAATGCTGCTGGCACCCTGTGCTCAACACGCTGTTGCAAGCAGGCGGAGTTATGTTGATGAGCACATTCTATGTACTACATAGTTCATATGATATGATCGGCAGAGACATTGAATTCAGCTTCTTGGAAGAAAGAGGGGTCTCCAGTTGCACATGACCATAGTAACATATATGTTGCTCAGATCACATCGGCCCCAGCAGTGCTTGCCAGTGGTACTGATCCAGAAGGTGCCACCAGCCCTGGGCCCATGATCATGATGGTGGTAGGCTGCACACTTCATGTATACAGGCAGGCCCTGCCTGGCATGCACTGCATGCACAATGGCATTGTCAACCTGGTTGAGTCAAGTTGGTGATGACACATGTGTAGTCAGCTGGTAAATGGCTGAAGGATGGGTTGTTGTCGAGGATCGTTGGGTTGAAACTGCACTCAAAAGCCAAAAAGAAGAAGAAGAATAACCCTTTCCGGCCGCAAGGCCTTTGGGAATATGTACTTGGTGGCTCAGCCACACTGGCACACCAAGATTAGACCACCCTCAGGGGCGCCGTCAAGGCAGAAAAGCCCACTCAGTGGGGGTGGTATTCAACCAACCTACGTCATGATATGACTCACATCATGTCATAGCTGAGATACACACAGCAGAACTCCAACACAAAACACACTGAGCATGGAAGGCTGTGAACCCCAACAGCCATTTTGCAGCAAAAGCATTGCACAACACACGTGACACGGCAGGACTCAACAACAACAATAGTTCACGGCGGACGTAGCACCACAAAGTGGGCAAACCTTACCACCGCAGCCAGGAACTGGTACAACGACAAAAGCCAAATCTGAGCCCCAATGTGCCACTTCCGAAGTGCCTTTGGAAGGCAAGAATTCTTGTGCTGCGAAGTGATCACATCATCCCACAGAAGCCTGGGCTCTTAACCTTGCTGTCATTGGAAGGATATTCAACGAAAATGTGGCAGTTGGCTGATCAGCCACCATGCTTCATTCACCCACTGGGTAGGCCCGGGACCTATGACCGTAATGGGTGACAACCACTATCACTAACACTCCAACAGAGCAGCAAAGCGATGCAGCCTCCTGAACGCGGAGAGATACTGCTGGCAGCAATATAGGTTATGCGTAGACCCTGTCGTTGATTAAGTTACCAATCCAACACTGAACGGCGTTGAGGGAGGAAAGGTCGATGCAATTTGGCCACTGCTGGAACTTCATACTGGTACTGAGCATCAAAGCCACACGGCTGAATGCAACAGGATTGTCGAGTGCTATCTAGACACAGAACTTGGGAAGATGATAAACAGTACATCAAATTGTGAATTACACTCGTAGACGAGTGTAACCCGCCCTGCCTGGCATGCAACATTGTCAAAATTGAAGCCACCTGCTCCCAATGCAAACCAATTGAGTTATTAGGACACACAGACAGAGACGATGATACCGCGCTGGAAGCAGTACTAGAAGCAGCACATGCTGTTCAGTAAGGTCGCAGTACGGCCATTGCTGGTGTTGCTGCTGCTGTAGCCCCTGCATTGCTGCTGGTGCAGTCCAGCATACAACGGATCATAGGATGCTGTCATTGCAACTAATTGGCCGTAGCGCAGCTGGCTACTATATTCGTAGATTATACTTGTAATTTCCAACTTGCAGTCAGCAGCTGTACCTATTCCAAGCAGCTATAACTTGTATTGGCCCACCAGCGGTTGTACAGGGCTTATGAAGAAGGGTGCCAAGGAAGCACATGGAACACCATTCAGAAAAGACTGGTGGACATGAACCACTGCAGCTGTCGGCTCCTGGGGGTTATGTAGTTTAGATTGTGGCACCAAGTGGTGCAACTGCAACTGCAGGACAGTGCCCTGCTGAAGGCTGCTGCCATTTGCCTGTGTGAGCTGCTGCTTGATTACGATGTCTATGGCAGAGCTTCAGCTGACTCTGAGAGCGCTGGTTGCTCAGATGCAAATGCCAACACAGGTTTGTGTGTTATCAAGTACTCTGCCAGCCATCTATGTGCACAGAAAGGTCGCCAATGATGGGGCAAGTACTGACCATCAGCTAGGTCTTTATCAGCTGCCAACTGCAGGCATCCAGATTGCGTAAGAAAAATGTTTATGACCTACTGAAACCTACAGGAAGTGTTGTCTGCATGACTTGCATTATGCTTGTACATAGCAGACAGCTAGTCAAGCACCCTTGTGAAACTACGTAGTTTTGCTGTATACAGCAGCAGTCGGGTGCACATCAAGCCAGCTTTGCGCTCGTTGCTTGTGCCCTCAACTTCAAGGCCTCACCTTCAGCCTCTCCTTGCCTAATTGGACGGCCAAGGCCTCCAGTGCTTGCTGCAGGTGTGGCATCGCCTCGGACGCTAGATACTCTCTAGTGCCTGATACAGGGTCAAAGGCGGGATGCTACGAGTTTGCAGGCCAGATAAGATACAAATCAGCGCTCGATCGTAACACGTTTCACATACCAGTTCTGTGTACATATGTGCTGTTTTCACATGCAGATTCATTGCTTGCAGGCGCGTCAGTGGCATCCATCCTTCAAGGAAGGGTTGCAAGGCTGGGCGCAACACGCTCCGCACTCCTGCTATTGTTGCTGTTAAGACAAATCAGTCTGCCGTAAATGTACCAGCTTGATACTTAGTACCATACTACCAGCACATGTTGATCAGCATGTAGTGATACCGTTCATACTTCTGACCTTATATCAACTCAAATGTCGATGAATTAGGTTCATGCACCGCAAGGTTCTGTTGTTGTATCCGAAAGTGCTATGTCACACGCGGTTTGACTTTTTGGCAGTTGGTCGATTCAGTCTTCATAAGCCGGCTGGATGGACTCCGGTTCACGACACTTCAACGTTGATAACTGATAGTCAAGCTTGCATTGGGCCAAGCTCTATAGGACAAAGGGTGGCGTCTGGCAGCTATACACGACAGATCTGCATTCGAAGGCTATCGAGCCGACTGCATTGCGCCTTGCCACATTTTCATTCTTTGTGTTCTTGACCTACTGAGGCAGGGTGTTGCTGCTAGCGTCTTAACTTATCAAACTGCCATTAGTTAGCTAGCTATTGGCCAACTACGGCTGCCATGGGCATCCTGAGGCTCAGATGTCTCTTCGTTCTATTGTTTTTGATGATAGTACAGTTGTTGGTAGTAGCGCAGCTCAGCATGGCTGACAGTATGTATGGCAAGGGCCCCAGCTTTGTCGTATCCATCGAGAAGCCAGCAGTGTCCGTGACGCCTGATTGTGGCTCAATCGTTACAAAAAAAGCTAACTTTATTGCGTCTGCTATCGACAAAATTTCTTTTGGCAAGTTTGGCAAGGCTCTACCAATACAGCAGGCATGTAGCCCAGCCACACCCCCCGTGCCAGCACCTGCTGCGCCGATATGCGGACAAACAGTTATAGGAAAGAAAGAGCAGCTCTTGGGACTGGTAAATAAACTGACATTTGGCAAGTTAGGCAAGGGTTTCCCCATAGAAGTCAGTTGTCCTCCTTCGCTGCCTGTGCCCCCAGGTAAGGCGCCTTTCGTTCGACCAGCAACTGTAATAATAGCACTCAATACAGTTGTAACCTGCCAGCAACATGCATCTGGATCAATGTTTCAGAAGCACGCAGCACATAGAAGCATGACATTACGGTCCCTAGGGGAGCCTGTTTAGCCCGGTCACCGTACACATGGCCACACTGACTGCCAAACTTGCATGCTGAGCCCCCTGTCTGTGCATATGCAGTTCTGCTCCAGCCTTCTCCTGCTCCTGGGATTCCCAGCCCTCGCCCATCGAGTCCAGGTAAGAACCAAGAAACCAACTGTGCAGCTGTAGCACACCTTTGATAGGCCTTGCACAAGATACTCTGAATTGCTCTTACCTTCAACATGTTCTACAATCATCTTGCCTTAGACATGTGCATCACTCCCATTTTTCAGTGTATTTGTTATAGCCCCGTCCAAGCAAGCTGACTATGAGTTGTGTGCACATGTGTAACAACATGGCTATGGTCGCACATGAATGTGACACGAAGCTGGTAAAGACCCAACTTCAAAGCAGCTTATTGGGTTGAGCATGATGTACTAAATGGTTGGTGCTACTCGCTGCCACACATGCAGTGCCCAGCACTACAAGCCCTGCCCCTTCTGATAGTCCATACCCACCCAGCACACCCCCTAGTGCACCACCCAGCACACCCCCTAGTGTACCACCCAGCACCCCCCCAAGTGCACCGCCCAGCACACCGCCAAGTGCACCGCCCAGCACACCGCCTAGTGCACCGCCCAGCACACCACCTGGTACACCTCCCTCAACTCCACCAAGCCCCCCTCCAAGCGGCACACCAGATATACCTGGTGACAGCCCACATCCACCTGGTAAGCCACCAGTGGATATTAGTCCCAAGCCGCCAACATCACCAGCTGACAGCCCATCCCCTGAGCCTCCTATCATCCCACCAACAGTGCCAAGTCCTAATCCAAACGCTCCCAGCCCAACACAGCCAAGCCCCAAGACCCCACCACCATCAGTGCTTGAACCAGCACCATGTAAGTCAGTGGGTGCTGCGGCTGAAACGTGGCATGCCATGCATCAGTGTATGGGCATTACCTTGAGTGGCATGAGGTCAGCTGCATGACAGCATGCCTTGCCGGGTCAAGCAGCTGGTAACAGACAAGTCCTCAAGAATCAGTGCACCTACCATGAGCTGCAACAGTCTCCGCTGCAGCATCGCTTGTAGTAAATGCGCAACAGAACCCTGACCTCATGGGGTTGCTACATTTTAGCTCATGGATCACTGCTCTTGTGTGTGCACCTGCAGCCCCCTCTCCTGGACCTGCATCCTCTCCAGATCCCTGCCTGGACATAACAAGGCCAGGTTGCAGCCACAGTGATCCCTTGGAACCCAGGTCCCCTAGCCCAGCCCCTGAGCTCCCCTCAGGCCACAGCCCCCAACCTTCACCGCTAACACCATCACCCGCACCCTGTCTTGCTGGCTCTAAGCATTGTGCAACACCCCCTGAACTTGTCTCACCCTCACCAGTTCCAAAGCCCACCAGGAATTATACAAACCCAGAAATCCCACGGGCTGGGCTGAAGTGTGATGCCAGCAGGTGTCCAACTGCTGGGGACTGCGAGACCGTTGCTTGTCTGCAATCAACCAGGAATGGGGTCCTACCAACTTGTCCAAGAGGATCCAAGTGTCGAGCACTGCCCCGCTCCACCAGCATCCTCTGTGCATATACACCAAGGGCGATGACCCACACATGTTACAGGGCGACGGGAGTATGCGAACGCGATGTCAGGTGCAGCGGCAAATCAGGCGCCTGCCCACTGAAGACAAACCCCAACCTGAGGTTCAAACCCCAAGGCCATCTTTGCTTCAAGGCAACTGGTGGTTGTGAGGTGGATGTGTTGTGCACTGGAGGCTCTAGTCACTGCCCATCAGACAGGGTGCCCTCCATGAAACTTGCCCCCAACACTAAGGTCTGCTACAAAGCAACTGGAGATTGTGAACAGGACGTCCTATGCTCTGGCAGCTCTAGCACATGCCCTGCAGACAACAACCCATCAACCAAGTACAAGCCTTCTGGTACTGTCTGCCGCGAGGCTTTAGGAACCTGCGGATCTGTGTCAAAGTGCAGTGGCCAAGCCCCTGCCTGTCCCTTCCCATACACCCATGGCATGCCTGGATACACCTACAGGTGCAATGATAAGATCTACTGCCATGGTCCTGGTACAAACAGTTTCAAGAAGGACCGCAGTGGCAAGTGGGACATTGGAGGTTGCAAGGTTGGCAGTGGACTCGAGACCCTGGATGAGCTGGATGCTACTGTTGCTGCCTCAACCCAGCAAGTCAACTGGACAGCAACAGCTGGAAAGGGTCTTCCGCCACTTGGAAAGGGTCCTCCGCCCTTTGGGAAAGGTGGTCCACCATTCTCTTGGGGTCACAGTAGCCCCTGCACTCCTAGCTATTGTCCCAATGGTGGCAACCCCAGTGATGCAGTTTTCTTGGTGTGCAAGTGCGACATTGACAACCCAAATGGCGCATGCAACTGGACTTACTATCAAAATATTGCCAATCCACCTCAGCCAGGTGCACCAATGTGTCCTGGGAAGCCATTCTATGCAGCACTAGACTGACACGCATCAGTGATGCCGGTGCGTCTCCCACTGAACACCAATGGTTGGTGTTCAATAGTATGGCAGTTCTGTCAGTGCTTGCACATGTTTTGTTGCGGTGTGATAGGATGATGTTTTTCTTAATGCAGGCAAAGGATGCAACCACCGCCCTTTCTGGTTGATAGCTGTCTCCTAGTTGATAGCCCTGTACTTGTCTTATCAAGTGCGTACTGACTGATGTAAAAACTGATGTGTGGAATCCATATTGTGTTTAGACAATGCTGTGTGGTGTTGTTCAGCTTAAGTACTTTCTATCATCTGCACAATACAGAACAGTAGTTGCCAAGAGTCGTTTTGCAGTTGAATTGTGTGTATGCAGAGCAGTGATTGCAGCAAAGGTACCTATGCACGCCAATACATCTACCGTCAGTAACCAATGGAAGCGCTAATTCTCTGAGCAACACTTACCGTCTTATTGCTTTGGCACCTGTACTCATATGTACGGTTGATAGTGTGTGCACACACACCAGTTGTCTGCTGTGACTGCATGCCCAGTCGTGGTTTGTTTTTTCTAAGCTCCGTTCCATCGGTTGGGTAATTGTGGCATTTGTCAGCCTTCCAAAAGGTTGTAATGAACCCTGGTGGCTGCCACACAAATCTCTAATGTTACTCACTGCAGAGGCTATGTACCTAACCGGGTGACATGTTCGTGCTTGCATCCATTTGCCGGGTTGTGCTTTATGTCATGCAGCACTTCATGGCCATACACTGAGCCTTCTAGACTGTCACCCATGAAATTAAATACTTGCATCTGTTGGTTTTCAATTGCATACACCTGCTTGGATGGGCCTGCACTGCACATGGCATGCGCCTTGGACTATCGCACACTGTATGTGGCTGTACAGCTGTTTGTGTGCAGTTCTTTTCCACAGTGTTACTGTGTAGGTTTGTTGATGTATCTGGGACTCTTTCTGTCACTGTTGAGAAGGTCCGATGCACCTAGACAACATGCCATGTTGTAGTACATTTCCGAAATGTACGGCAAATGTGCTGCCGATGCTTCAGTTGAAGAAGCAACACACAATGCTTTGCTGTGTTTCCTGTTGATGTTGGCTTGAATGCCAGTAGCAGGGAAAATGTGGTGTGTATGTGAATTGGGTTGCGATCTCTGTTAGCTAAGTGATAAATTAGTATGGCATGTATAAGCTTACTTATTTATCACTCAGCCAACATGAATTTCACAATTCACTTCTGGACAAGGCGGATGTGCATGATTTTCTGAGCTCAATTGTGAGGAGAAACCACCCAAGAATCCCTCTCATGCAATGCCGAGGGCCAAGGCCTCCGTGAAATCCTGTGGTATGTGTGGTCAGAGGCCGCACGTTCTCGTGATTGAAGTGAAAGGTACCATGCGTCCCATGAGCCATTCGCTGGCTAGTGCCGGGAGGGGTTGAAGTCCCCCAATTGTATTGGTATTGGTATGACCCGACCCCCATGCATGAATCACCTGACTGACCCCATGCGCATGAACACCTGGCAAACAACAACGTGGTTGATGGTCTGCACTGCCATTAGCTAAAACCTATAGGTTGGGCAGTATACTACGTAGCAGGTTGACGGCATTCAAGTTGTAAGTTACACGAGTGTAACCCGCCCGTAATCGAGCCAAGTACAGGCTCATTGGGCATAGCACAGTATTTGATCACAGTAGGTATACACATACAGCAAGCTCATTTGAGCCAGTTGTTCAACAACCGGGACTGGTAGATGGCGGGTACTGCATTCACCGTGCTATCAGGTATCAAGAAGGCGGGGATGCCACTGGCTCAGAGCCTGAGGAATACTACTTCATCAATGCTCTCAAGCAGGTTGGCGGTGGTGTTGGTAATCAGAGTATCATATTAATAAAAGTTCATGAAGTACCTAACAACTGCTGGGAAACTGCACTGTCAATGTGAGCATAATGGCAGTAGAATTGCTAAGCATGGTTGATTGTAAAAGAGCCATGCAACATTGGATGAGCTGGCAAATGAACTGACATGCAAGGGGGCCACCATCCACGGATGACGCTGCCATGCTGGTGCTGCTGATCCCGAGCCTGAGTCCTGAGAAGTTATTGCTGTCCGCTTCTGGGATGTGCGCGGGGCCGATGGCAGGGTGGCTATGGCTGATGGGTGGTTTATTCACAGATATGTATATTGTCCTAGTCTGTGTAAGACAGTGCGTCATTGGTCAACCTGGTTGACGGTTGACGTCACCCAGTCAACCGGGCCCCGGCACCAGAAAAAAAAAACAAAAGTGGCGTGACCCACGATGTCAAGTTCATTCACTCGGCCTGACCGTCAGGGCCTGTGGCTCAGGCGCTACAGTGCCGGGGCAGCCCTGCCTCAGGCTGACAGCATACGCCATAGTTGGCATATCGCCACAGAACCAGAGTCACTCAGGGCCGAGTTATGTTCAAACCGTTCAGTGGGGTACACTTGGACGCCAGGACAAAGTTGCCAGTCGCCTCCCCCCTCTGTTTTCTCAAGATCGCCTGTCGTCTGACCCCTGTACAGTACCAATCTGGTGCACTTTTCCCCACCGAGTTGTGACTGCCTCGAGTCGCCTGTCGCCTTACCACCTAATTTATGATTTTATCAAATCGTCTGCCGCTCGACCCCTCTTAATGTACCCCACTGAACGGATTCAACATAACTCGCCCCTCACTGTTGCCAACTGAGTGCAATCATTGCACTTGTGTTGAGCAGTGCCACCGTGGCACCCACAGACTCTGCCAAATGGAACCATGCCATGCATGGAACACCAAGTCACCGAACAGGTGCTGCACAGACTGTGGCACAATGTAAGCTGCTTGGGCGGCTGATACAATTGCACCAGACAGTCTGCACTGCATACGCTCGCAGAGCCTATGATAGGCAAAAGCATAGGCAAGAAGTGACAGTCATAGAAGGACAGATGTTACACATCTCAGGATAGTGATCAAGTTTGGAAATTGCATGAAGAGATTTAACCAATAAGCGAGCTGCTGCCAGGCTGATTGGGCTATCATATTAGCATTTTTTTTCTGGCATGACCACCATAACACGAAAATATGAACAAGCAGGGGGTCCTGTATGAATCGCCCCATCGTCCCACATAGGACAGTCACTGAGGTGGCACCTCACACTGCAACAAACCCGCCAATACAATTGATTATGTGACATTTCTGCACTGGGTACTTCCTCCACCCGGTCTGCCTGGCAGGCAGATCTGGGCACTCAACAGACAACTTGAACAGTTGGAGTTCACTCAAAGAGTTGAGAGTATATCCACTTGTCATAGAGTCTATCATGCACTGCTGATGTGAATGCATCTGCTGAAGTGAATGCACAGCCATCCACAGCCTGACAATTGCCAACCGGACCTAGCACGCGGCCAATATTGCTGCAGGTCGAAGCAGTGCCATCAAGAATCTATCCCAGAATTGTATTTGTGGCATTAAACCTAAATGCAGGCTGCCAATTGGGGAAACTAAGGCTGTGCCTTGTTCAGGAACCAGCCTATGTGCAACAAAAAGAGGCATGGAGCAACTGACTAAGATCATTGAATGGTATGGCCAGTGTGCTGACATGCATTTGCGCCACCCTCTTATGTCATGCTCTCTCATTCTGGGCTAGAAGCAAACAGTTGGAGTGCAAACAGTGTAAGCCAAAGTGTGTCAAACAAGTCAGCAACACTTTCAAAAATGGTATATGCCTCCAAGGTCGATAAGGCATCAGCACACATGAGTAAGAGGTACAATATTTGACTTGCTGTGAATGTCATGCACAGCAAAACCAAGCATTGCTCAAAACTGTCAGGGCACCGTATGAAAGGATTACCTCATAGCGTCAAACAATCAAAGCTCTTTATAGCTTTTAATCATGTTTTTGCTGCACTTAGCATGACAAAATCTCTTGCAGCTGTAACCAATGGTTCATCTATTGACAACCCAAGTTGCAAGTGGTTGGTACTGGGCAACCAGCACAATCCATCTTTGCACCAAAACTTGGATAGAAGAGCAGGCGGAGCTGCTGCTGGTGACTTCACATACAGGTACGCCCGACCATCAGCATTATAGGAGAACTCACAGGGCACCTCTGCCACCTTGTATAGGTAGGGTTGCGTGGGCAGCTGGCGTGAAGTAAACAGGGCTTGGAAGTTTGGGCTGTTGCTCAACCGCTCTGCTATCGACCTGTAGCAGACGCAATGCAGTGCGGCAGCAAGGTAAGCAGCAACAGCATACATCAGGCACCGTCCTGCAACACAAACCAGTCGATTTGTTGGCCAGACCTCAGGGACTTCCTGATGCTGATGCATGATAGGACATGCTGCTGCCTACACAGCACAGCCCTCATGTTGTGTGCATGCCTGGTGCATCTGGCCTACTACATGCCCATCAGCTGCAGGCAACAACAAAGAACTTTGCGCACATGCCGCCAGACCAAGCTGGATGGGTGCCACTGACAGCTGCTCCATCAGCATATACCTGCATAGACCCGCACCAAACGCTGTTGAACAGAGGTAAAAGTGGGTGCCCTCATTCAATTCGCAGCTACTGAGGTCAGCTTGTCTGAACTCCACTGGCCTCAGCAAATGGCCCTGCTGCTGCAGGACAGCCAGCGCCATCTCCGCCTGCTCCAGTCTGCTGTCTGAGAGTTCCAGACCAACAGCCTTGGCAACTGGACTGTGCATTGCAACCTGCAGCACTGCTCGGCCACGGCCACTGCCCAAATCCACAAACACGCTGCTGCTGTCAAGTGCCAGATACCTGCAGCAGAATTGTCAGTCACATGATTATGCACCTGACTTATCCTTTCTCCCAACATGCTGCAGTTGGCTTCATAGCCAGCTGCACTGGTACCAATGCTGAGCATGGCATGGCACTTTACTGGTGCACAGTCCGTGCTACACATGAGGCTTATGGATGTGGATGACTCAGGCCTTGGCATGCTGAACAAACTTGTTGCCAATGCACACACACTCATCTGCCAATGGCATTAAGCATGCCCTTTGTCATGCTGGCCAAGAGGCTGTTCCCACACATGAAATGGATGTATGCGACTATGGGCAATGCTTGTGACAGGACCAGTGCAGCCAGCACCTTAACAGCTGGTCAATGCCGGTGGCCTGTATTTCTCCATAGCTGGCTGAGCCACCAGTAGCGTCTATCCGTATCTTCTCTCTTCCAGGGATGACAAAAGCCCTTCTACTGAAGAATATCTCATCGTCTAACACCTTGTAGATCGTATCAAGTAGGCCACTCGACTCTGTACAGCTCTGCACTGTAGGCGGCTTATTGATATCTGTCAGGTGCTGTTCCAGCACTGAGCGCAGGAGAGCGGCATTGTCACCAGACTGTTGCAGTGTTACTGTAGTGCAAATTTGCGCTGCACGCCACCTACTGGTCCTTGCTACGTTCTGCCTGCACAAAGTCTGCGAGGGCTGCCTCAAACTGTAAGCCATCTTCACCCTGTCACGAGTTGTGCAGACGCATGGGCTGAGACTACGTCTATATTGCAAATAAAGCGCTGCCGAGCTTGTAAGGCCTTTTCTGCGGCAGTCAGCAAACCTATGGCGCTATGGCGCTATAACTGGCATCAGCCAATAGCAGTGGCAAGTAGTCAATAGATGAACCATTGTAAGAGAGATCTGCAGTTGGTTGTATATCACCGGTTAAGGACGTAACAAATGTCTTAAACTCCCGAAGTCCCTTCCAGTGTGCTGGCAAAAGTGTGTGATGTGTGTAGAATGGTTTGCGATCACCTGCTCTTCTCTGCCGTTAGATAAATGCGTGGCAACATTCTTACTCTCAAGCGTCGCTTCTTCGCGGTTACTTCGTGCTTCTGTCTCCGTGTTGCTAGCATCAAGCCGGCTAACAAGTCAGACTTCTAAAGCCTTCCATAACTACTTGCTGTATGATGCAACGCTTGTGTCCCCTTGGATCTCATCTGGGGCGTGCCGCAGTCGCCTGGCCACAAGTCACTGCTGGCAGGAGGAGGTCGTACAGGGTATCTACAGTTGCCATGGCTAAGGTCTGGAGGCCCGACATGAATGATGTCGATAGGCTGAGTCGGGGTGATGGAGCTAAGAAACGAGGTGAGTGCCTCTGCCAACCACAGCACTGTAAGTGCCTGGCTGCCAGGGACTTATCAACTGGGATTACGCAGGCACTGGCAACTTCAACATTCCGCATCGCCTCAATTCAGACGAGCGCCCTGTGTATGAAGCGGCCAAAAAGAAGGTGATTGTAACTGCCTATGTCTTACTGCTGGTGGATGGTCAGCATGTTTTCTGTCAAGTTGGCCTGTGGGCTCAACGCATCAGCACGTACCCAGGGAAAAGCGCCTGCTGGAATCACAGGGATATCTTCAAGTTCGTGGCACTGGATACCGCAAGGGACGCAAAGGCAATCCTTTGCCCAATGTCTACAGGCAATGGTGTGATGCCAAAGCGCAGCCATGCATAGTGATCGAACAAGACATGACTGGCAGCAGTACAGACTGTGTAGTGGTCGATCTATCGACTCTGAGAGTGACAGATCTCCGGCCAGCGCTACAGGCTTGTCAAGAACTGGCAGCAGCAGCTGGAGCGCGGCATGTACCACCTGCTGAGCGTGCACTGGAGGCAGTGCCGTTCAATGTGATACCAGTAGGCCTTCCGCAATCAGTACATCAGGTGGGAGGCGGGGCAGGGGGCCAGTCGGCGGGTGATGTGGGCCGCAGCTTTGGCAGGCATCTTGGGAGGAGCAGTCTGCCTACAGCCACACCTACTCTGTGGCCTACCACTGCACGTAAATGACAAGCTTGAGCCATTCACGTGTTGACCTGCACCTGTGGCACATCAGCTGCGCAACAAAATTGCCCTCCAGCGATTGCAGCCACTCTTGGAGAGGGTCAGTTGCTGCCTTGACTGCTGCCTCATGAGTCACTGGTCGCTGTTCCACATGTTGCAGATGTTGTACCCTGAAGACTCGACACCCTCAGCAGCAGCAGCAGCAGCAGCGGTTACACCGGAGCAGATATCAGCCGCTGAGCAGGCTGTCCTGCAGCAAGCTGATTTGATCAGACAGCTGAAAGCTGCCGGCCAGGGCAACTCAGATCCCGAGGTGCAGAAACAAGTGCAGGTGTGCTGGCAGAGGTAGCAGAACATATGAGCTGCGGATTCAATACATCGCAGTTGCTGATCAGCTTTCAGGGTGTTCTGTTGGAAAGTGGTTATCACTCAATTAGCAACAGCTGGCCACCCATGGCTGCCATCGCTTCATAAGCGGCTGCTTGATGCTGTGCCATTGGTGTGTGAGCATCGCCGAGTCCATCGGGGACATCATGCAGTATGCCTCAAAGGTCCTCGAGATTACCAATGCTGTGCAGTGTCTGGCTGATTGGTGGACTAGCATCGAGCGCTTAATCATTACTTTACTGTACCCCTCTGTGTGCAGGTCACACATATGCAAAAAGATCCGTCAAACATTGACTTTGCTGCTTGTTTTATTGACCATTGCAGGCGTTGCTTCAGCTCAAGGCGGAGTTGCAACAGTTGCTGGAATCTGCAGCCGAGGTGGAGGGATTTCCAGCATACAAAGATGCTGATAATAGCTCACTGAGGCTGGCAGGCAGCAGCGAGATTAGCGATAACAGCACTGCAGATGAGCAAGAAGACCTTATGGCTGATGTCAGCACAATCAGCAGCAGTGCAAGGCAGGAAGTATATGACGAGGATCATCCGTTCGTAAATGTGGCGATCTGGCAGTTGCCAGTCTTGCCACTGTTTTTCGAGGCTGACAGGACTGCTGCCAAGGCCCTAGCAAAAAACATGAGCTTAGCGTTAGCAGCAGCTGTTGCACGGCGGTAGGGGCAACAATGTGACGCATTCAGTAACATCGGCATATGAGATATAGGCATGCTTTGCTGCAGCTGGTAGTTTCTTCTTGAAGGTGGGCGTACTGGAAGTTGTACTACAGGGCCTAAGACAGTGATGGTGTCGGCTTTAGGCGTGTCATGGTTGTATGCCTGCGTTGCTGCATTGTGTTGTCAGATCCACACCAGCAACTGTGTTCATCATCTGGCACTGTGCTTGTGTAGGCCTTCTGTTGCCGCATTGGGTGCACACAATTGGGTCGCACAGGGCGCATCGTGTTCATTTGAAGGTAATGCTGAAGCAGTTGGCAACTGGCAAGCAGGTCCTGCGGCCACGCATGAAGCGGACAGCCAGCATGAACCTGGGCAGCAGGTGCGACGTCGTGCTGTGTATGCCTGGCAAGCGAAGACGCCCATGGGTGGTCATGTTGGACAGAAGGATAGGATAACGAGGATGCACATGGCCGTGCAGACCCCAGTTTGTGGGGTACGATGATGTCGCTGAGATTGCCCAACAGCAACAAAGCAGCGGCGATAACCTTCCATTGCTGCAAGGTCACTGGCAAGCGTCAAGCAGCAGTAGTCAATCAACGCAAACTAAGATCCTTTCATACATCAATGAGTCGGTAAGCGTCAAGCACCCGCAACTGTTGTTCATCTTATGGCCTAGCAGCAGTAGGTGTAACTGCTCTGGTGCAAGATGGTGCATGCAGGTTGCAAGACGTGCTTCATTGCCCTGACATCTTTCCCTTTACCAGCGGATGGACCATAATAATCCACCGCTGCTCTGCAGACTGATAGTAAATTACCCCTGCTCTGCAGACAAAATGGACCGTTTCTGCAGCTGTGTTTGGGGTGCTGGTCTGGCAACACAATCAGTATGCAGCTTGGGCAGTCATTGGTGCTGTAGTGTCATCATTTGTATGCAAGGTTAGCGCGATGGGAGTTTGTTCTTGCGTTCTTCTGCCTGCTAGCTTCTCTTTATGCATGCTGCGGGGACTTTCTGGTGCAGCCATGTAGACATTGCAGACACACCTTCCAGAAACCAGTGTGTCCAATACGCAACAATCACCCGCACCTGTGAGGGCTGTAAAGTTCCGAGTAAATACCAAATATTTACCACAAGCATCCTTTGTATGCAACCTCTCATCCCTTGCAAACCGCTTTACCCTACCCACTGACTGAGGTCCCCTGCCTGCAGCTTTTGAAGCATGTCATCAAACAGCAGCGGCCAGATAATGCACAGAAAAGTGACCCGGGCATGCCATCGTCACATGCCAACAGTAAGCTTTGAATGTGCCCAATCAAGGGTCAGTTCAGGCTGTCCAGCTTGCTTATATCATGCACATAGTGTCTATGCAAACCTCAACTCCAGACATGCCAGCTCAGCCCTGAACAGACAATACTCTGTCATGGTTCAGCAGGCACTGTATCCTGACAGCACACTGTGCAGTGAACCTGTGAACGTGACTGTACTTCAGTCTGGTCATCCAGTAACAATGTCTTCCTACACATCTCTGCAAGCACAACAGCTACAGATGCATTCGTGCACTGCAGGCCTGAATTTTCTGTCAGTGTATGCAGCGCTGTCACTGAACTATCACAGGGGCAGTTCGCCTGTTGCAGTCGGCCTGGCGGCCTTCACAGTTGTGCTGGGAGTGTTCCTGGTGGGTTGGCCATCTCTGTAGTACAGTGCCGCTACATGGACACATACAGCCACTGCCATGCTCAAGCCACTGCAATGCTCAGCAACAACAGCTGCGCCACTAGGCAGGCCTTGGCTGATGTTGATTGCTGCTGTTTGTTGGTAGGATTGTCACATAGCTGATCTGTCTGGCTTTGAGAGCATCTGACTGTGGGCTTGTTCACTGGAGCGGGAAGTTGCGGTGACTGCGGGTTGCTGGGACTGCTGGCTCAGACTGTTGCAACACCAACACAGTGCAATGCGAGTTGGTTCAACAGTGTTCAGTTCCACCCAGCAGGAACAAGGAACAGTGGTGGGCATGTAGGTAGTTGATTCTCTGCATGACGTGCTTGGTTCTGCGGCTGTTACTCACATGTTTCAGGTGTTTTCAGACTGAAGTAAAACATACGATAATGAACCTCACTTGGTTTGCTTGATATTGTGCAGACATGCCTGCGCGTGCGCCTTGGATACCACACCACACCTCAGGTGCTTGTAGGAGCTCTTCTTGGCAGCAGCACAGCAGCAGCTTGGTTTGGCATTGGTACTCTAGCGGTGTTGCCCTCATTGCAGCAGTCAAATCTTGGGTTACCAATGTTGTACACTGTCACACTGGTGGCAATGGCAGCGTTTGCAATGAAGAATGTTATGTCGTGGGCAGATGAAAGGAAGAAGCGGTGGCAACAGCAGAAGCAACAAAAAGAGTCATTACGACTGCAGCGTGATATCAATCAAAGTCAGCCCCATCAGCACATAGAAAATATTCCGTTCTCTGCACCAGCAACTGTTGCTGCTGCTGCCACTTGATCCACCCATATCTAACCCAGCTGCTATGTATGGAATGAAGGAAGGTTACCCAGCTGTCATTGTATCATTGTTGATATGGCCCAACATGTGAGCCATGTATGAGCTATATAGTCAGCTGACAGTGCAGTCATAGGCCGACTTGATCTGTGAAAGAAAAAATACATGCAACATACTGATATGTGATGTGACCTTGGGCACCCTCCGCAAAAGAGGGGTATTGCCCTTGGAGTGCTGTGTGATCTTATAGCTCAGTTGGTTGGCATGGGCAGGGCCTTACTGCCGGAATAGCCCCTTCTCATCTCCCATCTGCGATGTGACATTATACTAATCCTTGCACAGTATGCAATATATGCAGGGCATCTGCACCGTGCTTCTCAAAAGGCTGCTGCCAATAATCCTTCTGCAGTCATCCAACAATACCTTACAGCCATGCCCTGCAGTCAGCTGCTCCATGCACATGTCGTCGTTGCATGAGCTGTTTCACTCTGCAGACAGTTGCTATCAAGCCATATCACGGTGCACCATGTACAGCTGGGAATACTCAATGTGCTGTACATCCGATGAGTGTGATGACGCTGCAGGACTTTGACATCATGATCACACGGATGCTCGGGGTCTGCTGCTTGAGCAGCAAACTTGCTGCACGGACAAAGGGCCGTGATGCACCGTGTGATGTTGGGTGAATGCCTGTAAAAGTGTTAGCCCATGCAGACAGCGATTGCCATGACAAGTATTCCAAACTATTGTAGTACAAGGTCAGGGTGCAACAGCTGCCATACAACCAAGTATAGGGTGTTTTCAGACAGTTGAAAACCATTAATAAACGACCAATGGCCATTCACCCAATGTACAATGCGCAGTGCTGCTCGAGTGAGACAGGTACACACAGCAGCAAGGACCACTTGCACACCAACAGTCACATCCATATATTATACTTTCACTACTGGTTGAAAACAACCTAACATCCACAACACACCCAGCTGGTTCAGACATGCTGTCACACCCAGGTGACGCCCCAACGCATGCCAACGCATTTGGCATGGTGACGTCAATGGCGTATCAAGATTATTCATATATCTTTTCCTTTCACAGGCTGTTGTCTGTCAAGCCCCTGGGCACCACTGGAACGCTGGAGCATCATAAGCACTCAGACCACCCCCAGCTGAGCGCAGTGCAGCCATTCAGTGAACACTTGCAGGTGATTCCACATACCACTGTGACAATGTACATATGCAGGCCTCGAATTACAGTGCCACCTGACAGCTGACAGCCAACGGTAGTAGCACAACAGAACTTAAGTAAGATGACTTGCCCACAACACAGAACAGCAGTGAAGACGGGGAGTTGTCACTCGTGGTTTGGGCTGCTTACAGCCCAATACTGGCACAAGGACCTCGGTGCTAAACATGGCACAACTGGCACAACAAGCGACGCAGCATTCACTCTTGGCAATGGCAGCAGGTTGCTGCTGCAATGCCACCTCTCATACACTGACACATAAGTTTGCAGAGTTGCATCACTACCTAGGCCGCACCTGCAATGGAGTAACAGCGGTCATGGCAATAAGTAGAAGCACACAACAAGATATTACTGTACACCCCTGTTCGAATTGTCAACACCCATATTGAAAGGTAGAGCACAAGACACACCACACACCTTGTTCTTTACAGGTAATCCTGTGGTAAAGGAGGCCTGGGAGACTCAGGATCAGCTGGACAGCCGAGGCGGGCACAAGCATTGCACCAGGGTAGCGCCCCGATGCATGTCAGCCCATTTGCCATTGCACATCAACAGGTTGCATGTCTCTATTTCTTGCACAAGAGGACTGCCCTGACCAGCATTCTCTCTGGGCATCATACCCATGCCCTTGCTGTACAAGTCACACACATCTCCAGCCCAACAAACACTACATTCAACAGTCAATAACATGAGCAGTAACCATGCATGTGCCACAGTGACGGGCAGCGAGCTGTTGAGCGGATGCGCCTGCGCGGCCACCCCAACCAGACATTGACACCCACAAATGAGGGTCCCATCAATCCTGAAACCAGTACAAGATACAAAAGGGCTTCAGACAGTCATGCATGTGTTTAGATCAGTAGTTGGGGCCCTGCTGTTGATCAACCTGCTGGTCCAAGAGCAACGGCTGCTGGCTGTTGCGGCACTGCTGCTCCTGCTGCTGGAGGAACTGCCAGCGCTGCTGGCATGCAGGGTATTGTAGCTGGTGCTGAATGCACTGCTGTGACTCTGGCTGGGGCTGGCAAGCCATCTACCACCGCTGAGCTGCCTGGCCCCACTTTGCCGCCTTTGTGGCCAGGCCCCACATGAGTCTTGCATATGGGACATGTTGCATCCCGTTTGAGCCATTTTGTGATGCAGTCCTTGTGGTAATAATGGCTGCATGCCAATATTATAATGGCCTGACCATCTCTGTACTCATTGAAGCAGATGGGGCAACAGTCAGCTTCTGGGCTCTCTGGGTCGGTGTGTTGCTGATACTGTGATACCTGCAAACTGCGCAATGTGCCCCGCGCTATGGGCCTCATGTGAACCATGACATGATCACCATCTGCTGAACCATTTATCAACCTTGTTATCTTCTCGATCAGCATGTCTATTGTGGGATTTTGCCTCGCTCTGGACATCAGAAATGGCAGAGCCAGTAAAATGGCCAAGATGATCAGAATAGCCGCAAATACGCCAAAAGGCGCCCACATTACGCTATTTGATTCAGATTGGAACAAAACTGACATCCCTGACTGGTCCTGCTGTGGTGCAACTTGGTGCGGTTGTAACTGCTGGCCCCCTGAGGAACTACAGCAAGGCCCTTGCCGCACGACAAGCAGTATCCGGGTTGCTTCTATGCCACCATAACTATGGACGAGATGATCAGTAGAAGATCAGACCCGCTAGTACAGGTCCTGTAGCGAGTCGCTACTTCCCTATTCCCGAGACTTTCGCATTGTTTCAGAACGTCATACAAAGCAGGAGATAATGTGTCTCAGCAATAACCATTCATATTGTTGCGGACTTGAAGGAAGGAAGCGTTGAATGCAATCTCAGCTCTTTACAGTGTATGTCAAGACAGTAACCAAAGGTGTGGATCAAAGGCACGATATCTGAATGTGTATCATACGTGATATCGGTGTTGCTGGGGCCATCCATGTGCCCCACATGCAGCGTATCTCCCGGAGAACCAAAACTCCATGCACTTGCAAATTATAGACCGTGATATAAAAGAAATAAGCTTATAAATGCTATGTTGACTACCTCATGCATGCTGGCGATTGGTTCAGGGATACACGGGAGGGAGCACTAGTGAGGGACCACATCGCTCCATCCCGCTGACCACCTACCGAAGGTCAAAAGCTGGAGGCACGAATCTTCAGCCCTGCGCACCTTTGTCTTGATGGAAGGTATGAGGCACGCTCAGGAGTTATAGTGAAGAGGCACCTAGGCCCCGTGGCGTCTTTTCATCGTGCGGTGTAGGGTGCGGTGACTTCAAAAACCAACATCCTACACTTGTTGATTCACAGCCATCCGTCAATGCACTGCGCCTTGCCTTTGACTGGTGGCGTCACGTGGGCTTGATCATATCCGAGAACTCGCTGCAGTCAGGCACAGAGCCCCCGGAGTAAAGTTGATACAGATCACGTTGACTATGTGTGGTTCGTTGAGGAGCTTTAAACCTGCAGTGTGTGCGTTGATAGCGGCGGTCATCCTCTGTAGCTGTTTCAGTAGCCTGCTGTGCAATGCCGAACTAGTGATGGTGTACTCTATCCAACGACACGGCGCCCGAAACGTGCTGCCCAAGTCTTCAATACTGACTGAGAATGAGGCTACTGGGGGACCTACTTTGTTGCCTCAGGGCCAAAGGCAGTGCTATCAAGCAGGTGCGTTGCAGCTAGTGCGTCAGAGCGGTGCAGACCTGGAGAATGGGTGCTTCCGCTGTACCAGAAATGACAAGCCCAATGTGAGGATGTTCTGCAGCCCAGCAATAGCCATAAGTAATGTACTGCAGCAGCTTGAACCCTGAACGACCTTTTTAGTGGCAGCACAAACCTTTCCATACCATGTCCCTCTGCACACGCAGGGCTGGCGTTTGCCAAGCGATATATAGATGCCGACACTTGCAACAGCACGTGCTTGCCAGCCGCAGAGAGGGGCACTCGTTATGGCGTCACGGGCAAGCCTGGTGTTGGGTTCAGCAACTACAACACCTATGCTAACACCTCGGCACTGGACAGAACCATTATGAGCGCAGACAGCTTCCTTGGCGGTGTATTCCCTGCCGATAACAATGCAACCAACGATATGTATCTCCCAACTGGACAACAGGTGGGTGGGTCCACATGAGGCGTGGTCACTCTCTTCCAAACAGTTAGTGACACCCATGTTGGGGTTGGACCTGAGCTCCTAGACTACACATCTACAGCAGAGCCCGTTGCATGAGTGCAGCAGAACGATCATGTGCCAAAATAGAGAAGCCTGTTGCAGTATGAGTACCACCTGCTTCACACTTGCTCGACCATGTGCGTCCTGGTTAGCAGGCAATGGCAAGGCTGGCCACCAGCGTGTTCCACGCATGCAAACGCACTGGAGGCACCCTGGGAACCTTGCAGATGCAAATGTAGTTTGTCCCGGTTGTGGTATTTTCTGTGTGCTTGCAGCTGGTACCTGTGTACAGTGTCGCAGACACGCAGGACTGGAAGATTCGTGGCTACACCAAGTGCCCTGCGTACCAGCAGCGCCTTGAGCAGTGGCTGCACAGTGAGGAGTTCAAGGCAAAGGCGGTGGAGACAGAAGAATTGAGAAATCAAGTGCAGCTGCTGGTGCCTCAACTCAATATGTCACTTGCCAACTGGTGGAATGTGTGAGTAACTGCCCCACAAGCCAATGTCATTGCCTGCAAACATGACATTGATAGCTTTGCGTGCGCCTGCATATTGTACTGATCCGTTGTGAATGAGTCTGATACAAAGCAACGACAGCAGTACCCGTCTGCTGTACGACTCATCCGTGGAAGCAGCAGTGGCAGGGGTCATGGATCCATACTCAGCTCAGCTACTTCAAAGAAACAGGTTGTGCTGCTGGTGGGCTGACATTCACAAGCCTATTGAGGATAAGCATCTGCGTCAAACAGCTTTCTCAATGAAGTGCTAGGATGCATCACCCTGTATACGCTTGTGATCAAGCCCTGGCTCACTGCTGTTTGTTGCGTGGGTGACAAGGTATACATACCTGCACACAATGCTTGCTTGCAGGTATGATGCCTTTGATGTGTGGCGCAACTACCAAGTTGGGGATGTAATGCCGGACATTGATGCAGACACCTACAACAAGGTGATGCAACAAGAACCCATCATCATATAGGACTATTGTGTTGCCATGGCTGTGTACATCCCTCTGTAATCACAGCAGCTGTGCTCCATGACGCCGATGGCCAATCACAAATTCGGTGCCCATTCCAACACTGCTTGTTCTGCACCTGTTACAGACTGTTGAGCTGGCAATGTGGTTGGAGACGGGCAAGATGCGGCCTGAGCTCACTGGCAACCTGCTGGGGGGAGGACTTCTAGGAGACATCTTGGCCAGGATGATGACCGCACAACAGACAAGGAGCAGGGGGGCCCAGGTCAGATAGGCTCTGAGAGCACCCTTGTGGCCTGGCTGACACATCACAACCTGCTCAGTGCTTCACACCACTACTCTTGTGGTATCTTGCAACACTCAAGAGCCGTGATCAACACAGGGGGTGCAGCTGAAACAGTAACCATGTTTCTGACCTGTGCAGCTCAAAGGACTGGTCCTGGCTGCATGTCCTGCTGGTCAAGCCTTGCGTGCTCTCCTGCATGACCACACGCAACGTCACTGCTACTACAGGGTCACTACCGCCTCATAACAGTCTCCAGCCACTACAATTCTCAGCTGGGGCTCATTTCAGCACTGCAAACTGGCAGCAAGACGACCAGCTACCCCTGGCAGACCAGAATACCAGCATTTGCGGCTGTCCTGGTGTTTGAGCTTCATGCAGACCCAACAACCATCAGCAAGAACAGCGATCAAACTCTGCTAGACGGCTTTGCAGTCCGAGCCGTCTACCAGGATGGCCCCAACGCGCAGTATGCTGTACTGCCGCTGCCCTGTGCGGAGAAGGGAGATGCAGCAGAGCAGTTGGTTGGCCCAGGCAGTTGCACCCTTGAGAGTTTCTTAGCTCTGGCTGCACCCCAGGCCTTTTATAGCAGCAGAGACTGGTGTGATGCTTGCAACAACAAGCAGGTTCTTGCCTGTCAGGTGTCCAGGATGGAGAGGCAGCTAGCGGAAGCTGGTCTAAGCCCAGCTGGGGAGAGCAGTGGAGGTGGCGGAGGTGGCAGGGCAAGCATTTCCGCAGAAGCAGTAGCACTGTGGGTGCTGGTGTCTCTGATTGGTGCAGGCTTATTAGCTGCTGTGATTGTGCTTGGTGTCAGGAGATATCTGAGGCAACGAAGCGGTGGTCAGGCAAGACCTGACAAAGATGTGGCAGGGCTGCACTCCCCTCAAGACATTATCTGATGCTTCATCCACCAGCAGCAGATGCGTTTGTTCATGACATTTGCTGCCACTTTCATGGCAGCTGTCAACCCCGCACTCAGCTGTCCATTAACATTGACCACAGCACGTCGTGGCCCTGCTTTGAACCTGCACCTTTGATTGTGCACTTTTTGCGTCAGGAACAGACTTGTTAGTGTACAGCTAGCTAGCCAGGATCAAGTCTGAGGCACCATAGTTATCACTGCTAACTAGCATGACCATGGCCTGTTATGTGCACAGACCATGAAAGCCAGTCCTCATGTGGTTTTGATGGATCGAATCACCCCAGATGCACACTTCTTCCATTTGCGGTCGGCAACCATCAGCACGCCATGCGCATCCAGTTTTCTGCATGGGCTCAATTTCTTGTTGATACAGCTGCCTTTGCTTCAATGTCTCAGCTCCCTCAAAGCATGACTATGGTACTTTGCTGCAATGGTGCATGAATGCTCTTACCACCAACATGCGATGTTGAGTGGGATCAGCCACCATGGCATGCATGGCTGCCTATCCTTTGAACTACCCGCGAGTGCAGAAATCCTCAATTGTCAACTCCCTCGTATCAGACACTGCAGTGACAGCCTGTCAGTGGCACTGAAACACTGCTGGCAGCAGTGCATGGTAGGAGGTTCAGACAGTAGTAGAATACAATAAACGACCGCGTTGAGTTTGCCCGAGTGCTTCCTGTTGCCAGCTCCTCCAGCAGGCTCAGGTGGTGCATATGTGGCACTTGTGATGTTGTGATTCACCGTGCATGACGTGAGATAGTCAATATGACAGGCGTTCTGCAATCAGGCAGGCATGGGAAGCCAGTGGGTGATGTCACTTATCAAACTATGGCTAGCCTGCACCTCGCTTGCATTGTTACTTCCACATTCAGTGCAGATCCACCTGCAGCATTGCTGTTCAACTGGTCTGCAGGGTCCCAGTGTTATCTGCCATGTTGCAGCTATACTCAAAGGCGTGACATCTGCACTTGTTGCAACTAATATAGACCTATACATTTGCATGCTCTATATTGAGCCATTCACTTACGCACACTTTAACTGCAGCCCCTAAAGCATTCACCCCCCGAGTAGTGGTAAGGTATAAGCTATGCTTGCACACACTACTCCAATCAGCCGCAGCCCGGTGTGCAGCTGCTTCACCAACCGCAGAGTAACACGTGCATCGCACTGCTTTCGGTCGATCCCATTCCGCACCAGCAGCGGAGATCGGTTGAACGTTTTAAGAGATACTACAGAGTATTCTGCAGCTGCTCAACACCATGTTGGCGTTGGAACTTCCGAGGGGGCTAAGCAGACAAAGGGCAGCAACTCTACCTGGCAGGGTGTCGCTCAGCGCTTTCATAAGGCGTTGTGCCTTGCAGCAGCAATAGCCGTCTTGTCAGTTGCTGTTCCACATGTGGCACAGGCAGCTTCTTCTGCAGCTGCCGCTGACAGCCCATCTGTGTTCCAGAGTGAGCACTGACAACCAGCAGCAGGGGTTTGAACACCTCCACCAGCTGTCAAAGTTTCTGACCCCCGACATTCATTACCGCCTTGCACTTTTCATGTCTACATCCATGCTGTGTACATGTAGCTCCTGCATCTGTCTGGGGTCTATAAGTGGCCCATCTTTGACCTTGTCTATGCCACCTGACCCTCAAAAGAACTTCTAATTCAGAATCACCTGCTGTCCCATGTGCTGCTGCAGCTGCACTTAGTTTCATCCTTCATTTGGACAAGCATCTATCAGCTATGATCCAGCAACATGGTATGGCAACATATGCCATTCTGTGGGCTATTGTGTTCTGTGAGACTGGCCTGGTTCTTACCCCCTTCCTGCCAGGAGACTCTTTGCTCTTTGCAGCAGGAGCATTTGCAGGTATGGCAAGCAGACAACCAACAGCTGCCAATGCAGCAGCAAGCACCAGGCTGCAGTTATAAGAATGCACAGTGACCTGCAAGGCCATCAGGCAGCGGAGGTATGACTCTGGCTGTCATGGGCTGTGCCTAGTGTAAAGGGCTGTAAAGGCCCGACACAAACATCAGCTCTTACTCTGAGCAGCGATAGTCAGCCACTGGACATCGCTCTCAGCAACTCATATTTACTACATGTTACGCAGTCACCACTCTTACATCATTCTACTGAGCCTATGTGACCCACCTACTGCCACTGTCTGTTGCAGGCATGGGTCAGCTGAACCTGGTGTACCTCTTTGCTGTCTTCATCACTTCTGCAGTGCTTGGTGATGCAGTCAACTATGCTGTAGGCAGCAAACTTGGTAAGTGCAACAGCAGGGCACAGAACAGGTTACAAACGGGTGAGGAGTGACTGCAGCACAGGGGACCTCTGGCAGATGTTGTAGTGGTCGCGGTGGCTCAGAGGTCACCTTTTGTCTGCCACAGAACAGCAGATCCAGGTGCCTGCCAGGAGCTGGTGTATACAGTCCCTCCTTTGCAGCTTTGTGCCCCCATATGTGCAGGATGACAGGCTCTACCTGTCCCTGAAACACCTGTGGCCTGAAAGCATCAGGGTGGCGACGTGCCGAGTACAGCCAGCATGCAACGAGCCTGTACGGCTGTGTGAACCGGCAGACAGCTTCATAGCTGCATTCATCATGATATGTCTCTTGAAAGCTACCACAGTGGGGGTTTTGTAGCAAGTGCTTACCTCCTCGCCGCTGCCCTGCCATGCTGTCACCAGGCCGCTGGGCACTTGACCGGCAGCTACTGGAGCAGAAGTACATCAAGCAGACAGAGGCCTTTTATGACAGATACGGTGGCAAGACCGTGGTGCTGGCACGTTTTGTGCCCATCGTGCGGACGTTTGCACCCTTTGTTGCTGGCATTGGCAGCATGACCTACAGCAAGTGAGCGGCAACTGACATTCAGTTGCATTGATGGATTGAATCAATATCAGCATGGTTGCATTTCAACATTTGTAGTAAATTTGGTCGCAAAGGTCTGGTCTGCTGCAGCATCTGTGCGTCCTGGCACTGAGTATGCTTGTCTGGTGTTGTAATGGTGGCCACACAGACTGAGGCACTGCATATATCACTCACATTGACAAATGCCTGTGTACGTTTATTCATATTGTGTTGTGTCACCAACAGCACGTATCAAAGGTTGACTGCAATGTGCCTGATGCACCTTTCAAGTGTGGAGGTGCAGGCACATCTTGTGTGGCCCTCTCATGTTCTTGCCTTCACTGTATTTCACTTGCGCGCAGGTTTGCCCTGTACAATGTGTTAGGTGCGCTGATCTGGACAGTGCTATTTCTGGGCGCTGGGTTCTTCTTTGGCAACTTGCCAGTTGTACAGCACAATTTCACACTCGTGGTGTTGGGCATTGTGGCAGTGTCTGTGCTGCCAGTCATTTTGGAGGTGATAGCAGCCAGGAGGGAGCAGGGTCAAGAGGGAGGAGGATCAGCTGCTGGGACAGTGGCATGAGGCCATGTGACTGACTCTCACACATCTGACACAACGAGTGTCAGCACCATCATCGCCTCACCTGCAGACCCTCTGATCTGCCACCTGTGCATGCATTGTCCAACGTTTTCCAGCCGAATACAGATGGATCACCCCCTGACACATGACCCTATGTCCATTGCAACTCAGCAGCATCATCTGCCTTGGGAAGAAGGTTTGGTATGTTCTTGCCACCATATATATTGGTAATCTATATATAGGGCTGCTCGGGGCCTTCTGGTCTGAACTGAATATGGAGTTTTCTCAGCACTGCATAGTCTGTAGATAGTTTGTCATCAGTTGTGGGGAATCTTGGATGGCAGTGCATTCAAGGAAGCATCATGCCGCATGTGACCATCTATACACTTTGCACAAGCAGGGTGTCGTGCACCTCGCACTGCGTCATGTCAGCTCATATGATGCATCTGCCAGCTCATATCGCTGCAGCCAGCTGGATGGCGGCCCCCTTGCATGTTACTTCATTTGCCAGCCATCCTGTTGCATGTCTCTATCTGTTTGCATTACCAGCCATCCTGTTGCCTGTCTCTGTTTGCTTTTCATATCAATGCTCACTTGGCAAGTTGCTTGGCTCAATCCCAGCAATTGGCAGGGTGCTGAGTGCGTGGTACCATCCAAGTGTCTAACAGTTATCACAAGCCATGTTGGGGCCAAATAATTATGTAAACCTACTTTGCATTGAGCATAGCCGTGTTTATGGCGCCTGAGTACAGCCTGGTACTGTTGGAGGGGGCCATCAGCAAGGTGCAGGCCGAAATGATCTCGATACTTATAAATCAAAGGAGCCTCCGATCCCGTGCAGACTTCTGCGTACGTAGATTAGATCAAGTCCGATGTCGCCACGGCACTTTGCGCAGGTCCAAGGGCACCAGGTGCTGGTGCAGCAGCCGATCAGCTGGAATACCTGCAGGTTAGTTATTGCACGTACCTTTTGACTGATGCGCTGTCAACATACTGAACCTGTGCAACCTTCAACCCAGTACGTGGATACAGTTGTCAGTAACCAACATACTATGATAAGATCGAGCTCTTGCTGTCTCTGATGCAGAGGGCTCAAAAGCAGATAGAGCAGCTGCAGCAGCTTGCACCACAAATACAACAGCTAGCAGCATCAGGGAAGCAGCCCACCTGCATCCCCCAGCAGCACAGTGGCCCCTCCGACACATGGGTACATATAGTGCACCCTTCAACACATGGGTGCATATAGTGCACCAGCAAGCAGGACAGTACTGCTCGGCACTGCAGCAGCAAGAAGCCCTGTCGGCTCCGCAAAAGTCCAGACTTATTGAACCAGTACACACTAATGGCCAGTTAATAGAAGGCTATGGCAAGCTGAGTGAGTGGCAAAGCCTTCAGAGCTCAAAACAAATGCATTCACAATGAAATGTTCTGCAACAAGACGCACCTCAAGCAGCATGCCAGCACCTGCATCAGAGCCAGCTTACTTGGCAGCCTGCCTATGTCCACTGGTAAGGAGTTTTACGCATTTGTCATGACAGGGCAGTCTGCATGTATTGAGTCGATTAGTCTGGCCTGCGTTGCAGCTTGGAGCAGCTGCTGAAGTTGCCAGGCGTACGACTGACTGTTCCTCTTCGGCCATGCTGATACAACCATCCTGCAAATAGCATAAGGCGTGCACTGGGTGAAGAACTATTGATGTCAGTACTTCGTGTCACTGGTGACAGAGGCTGGATGCAAGTCCACCTGTTCAAGAGCTTCAACAACACGCTGCTGGCTGAGACGCCCAGCGGGGGGCACCACAGGTCTGAAAAAGGGCAAGCTGATCACAGGTTCACACTGAGTTCAAGGTTCCCTGAGCAAGCACATGCATGTGATGAGGTGAGGGATATCCGCCAGGGATTCTGGGCCTGGCCAGTGGTAGCCACTATGAATCATTGCCCACATGCAGCTGTTGTGGTTCGCTGTATTGCCGTGCTGCAATGGCGTGAGTTGGGGCAGACCAGCACCAACTCCCAAAGCCTTGTATGACTGATGCCAGAATAGCACAGCACAATGGTAATCGCATGACTAGGCACCAACTTGGCAGTGGTACTGCTGAAATCTTTGATCATGCTGTGTAGTGTCTAGGCACTGCAGCAATACCATTGCCAGTTCACTACCTTGTTCATAGGCTCGCATGCTGCACCCCTCAGCCCGCCAATTGTGTTGCCTGTAAGCAGAACTCTCTCAAAATGCAGCTCTAGACCTTTGCAAGCTGCCTTTCATTGACTGCAAGGCTGTTGACTATCTTTTGCTGCCCTGCTGCCTGCTCCAGGTGCGTGTGCTGTGCAACGGTGTCTTCTGTGCATCAATTGCTCTAGCTGGCCCAGGAAACCTCAAGCCCGTACGGGTGGTGCTAGACAATGCAGACAAGATCAGCAGCATTGACCCCTGAACAGCATCTAAGCACTAGGTAGTTGCCTGCTACTGCCTCCCAACTCTGCTGCCAGCAGCTGCCTGCTAATAGGCTTGCCATATAGGCTTGCTATATAACGAGTCAACTATCTGCAAGTGCCACTATACCACCATGTTTCCCACCTGCATCCATCGGCCCTGCGCCTCAAATCTACCTAGTGAATTTAACCCACGTTTGAACAACAGACCATAGACACCTTGCTCAACTCAGTAGTGCATGCCCTGGTGACCAGTTGCAAAGTGGTGCGTGCATGGCCTGACTTGATCAGTGCAGCCTGCATTGGCAGTAGTACCCTTGCATGGACTCAGTCCACCGGGTTCATGCATCACTACAAAAGACTGTGTACACTGTTATAGACACCCTCAATAAGCTTACTGGGCAAATCACTTTACAGGAAACTCTTTCTGCATTGTGCAAATGAGACAAGAGGGATTCGAACCCTCAAATGGCAGGTGGCTTGCCATGGCATCCCTGCCGTCCCTGACGTGGCCGGAGCCACGGGTTGGTAGCACCAGCACCTGGCAGCTGGCACTACCAACCAATGCAACATAGTAAGTGAGCCAGGTGCATCACTGCTGTGTGTGTCTTTGCAGCCATGAAGGAGTATGCATACTGGTGATTTACATCCTGCATATGGCTGCATATGTACTCTGTGCTGATCTGAGGATTTGTGAAAACGACACATGCAAAGAGACATAATGGAATCCTGCGCATCCTATCTCCATTGTGCCGCTCACCCCTAGGTCTTCCAGAGAATCAGCTACCTTGGCGTCCGAGCTCTGAGCCATTTCCATCAACTGCAAGCTGCGCAGCATTGCTTGGAGCCTCCAGACGCCTTGCTAAGCGCGACGACCATCCCAGAGCGTGCAACAGTAGTTTGGCAGGTCAAGTACACTGGCCGTTTGGAATTCAGCAGCATGCCTCCTGCAGCCCTGTATGCCCTGGAGTGTTTACTGTGGTGGCTGGCAGGCTACAATGACTTGTTCAGCCGGAGGTGTGCTGTAAGTGGCTGCTTGATTGCCTGGGAGCCCGCCACTTCCATCCCCCTGCCACCGGTGCTGCGGCCCTACTGGTGAGTGGTATCAGCTGCCTTATAGGTTGGTTGCGAGCACCACCCCATGTCCCACAACCATGTTCCGTACTAGCTATGCAGTCACATTAGGAGTGACTCAATCGTCACAATTGAGATGGCAAGCAGACACTTTGCTTGTGCAGGAAGGTGCAGTCACCAGCAGGATTGTTGTTCATGGGCAGCACAGCTGTGAAACTCAAAGTCCTGCCATGCTGTGAAGAATGCTAATCAAATTGATTTTCAGCCAGCTGTTTATGCCGTTGGCATAGTGAGATTGTATGTGTGATGTCTGTTATGCTCTGCCATGGCCTGTTTCTGATGATGATGCTGATGACCTCTACTCACAGGCTCACCTTGGAGGAACTCAGAGAAGCAGCAGCAGACCGTGCACATTCAACTTCCTCCGGTAGAAAAGCCTTTCACACGCACCTGACACCTGCACCACCAACAGAAGCAGCAGCATTGACAGGCATCCAGCAAGCAGCAGAAGCGGTTGGAGGAAGTGTTTGGCGGCAGGCAGCATCACTTGCAGGGTCTGCAGCAGGGCAACAACAGCAGCAGCGAGGTAATATCACACTGGGTGTGCAGCTATCCGGAGTGACAAATGTTACAGATGAGCAGCTCTGGGCGCAACTGCAGGAGGCAGCTGCTTGAAGTACTCAGCTCGTGGTACTGTGAGCAGCCGTGCAGTGGATGATGGTAATTGTTGGATGCAGTATCAATGTGGAAGAAAACACACTTGAACAGCACCAGCAGTACTACTGCTTGTTTCACATGAGAGTCCACTGCACCTTTCAGGTTTTGCTGCATATTGGTGCAAGCACTAGCAGCAGCAGCCTTCTCATCCCACTGCTGGTCTTAGCAATCCAAGGTTGTTTTTCCTCTCA
The DNA here is from genome assembly GCA_018290735.1 of Coelastrella sp. MACC-549. Lineage (NCBI taxonomy): Eukaryota > Viridiplantae > Chlorophyta > Chlorophyceae > Sphaeropleales > Scenedesmaceae > Coelastrella > Coelastrella sp. MACC-549. The sequence goes on along the minus strand of JABEVS010000201.1, from coordinate 47,652 downwards.
GCTATTCATGCAGTATGCCAGAACAACAGCTGTGAATCATAGCAACTTCTGGTCTCAGCTCACCTTGTTGGCCTGAAACAGATGGAAGCAGGTGATGTGATGGGCCTGTTTGATACCTTCAAACCGTCCCAGCTGACTGTCTTGCTGTTGTTGACTGTGATGTATGTAAGAGGCCTGCACTGCAACCAAACTCGCACCATGCGCTTTCTGACCGCCTAAGTCACTCCTGATTTTTTTCCTGGTGGTCTCATCTGGCAGTGCACCTCATTGGCAGCGCAAGCACTGCACACCTTGTAACCTGTAAGGCAAGAAAACCTCACAGCCAGGTGGAGATCCGCCAAATTTGGGATAACCAGGTCTTCAATGGTCAGCACACAGTGCCTTGCCAGTCTTAGCAGTAGCCTATTTCCGAGATGTGCCGGGTGATATATAAGTTGAGTCCTCAAACTGTTCTTAGCCAGCGTGATCAAGAACATAGCGTGCCAGGCCATTGTTCATAAAGGTATACTGTTGCTGGCCGCCATATTGTGTCTGCCTGCGACATTAAGCACCATGTCATGTATCAGCTGCTCTTGTGCAAGCTTCTTTGGCATGTGCTGCTATCCAATCAGGATTTGGATTGCCACTCCTTGCTGTAGCTCTAGAATTGTCCTATCATCTGGTCATCAACCTTTAATGTTGCAGCTGCTGCTCAGCTGTGGCTGTTACCTTGCAATTGTATGCGTGGTGCTTGGCCAATTGTCCAAGTTGTCACTTTGCATTTCACTTTGCCCATAAACTGTCCAGGCTGCTGTAGTGTATCCGCTGCGTTGCCATGATCACATCCAGTGCACAGTCCTTGTTGCTTGCACCGCTCCTGTTCTGTCATGAGCTCCTGTTGTAAGTCCCTGCTGCCTTTCTTTGACAATACTCTGCTGTCATACCCGTTGGCACAAAGTCCTTTTGCTTGCACTGCTTTTATGTCGTCAACAGCTCTGTGATAAGCTCCAACTGCATCTCATTGCCAACGCTCTGCTGTCGCAACCTCCGTTATACAGTCCTCCTTGCTTGCACTGCTTCCATGTTGTCATGAGCTCTTGTTATGAGTCCCTGCAGTCTGATTAGCCATCTGCTGTTAATACCTTTGGTAAATGTTCCTCTTTTCTTACAGCTGCACAGTCAAACACTGCTTATCAGACCCTGCTGCATTTCTTTGCCATTTGTACTGTACTGTTCTATCGGTTCTATCTGCTGCTCGGTCCTTGCTGCAACTGTTGTTCAATGCTGTGATGTGTCTACCTTTACACGGTCTGTACTGTTTGCACCACTCCAGCTCCTGTGTTGTCATTGTCTCCCATCTGCGGTCCTTTCTGCAGCTTGAGGTCCATGTGCTGTTGTCATCACCTGCAGTAGAGACTCCTTGTGGCTTGCACAGCTCCTGTGTTGTCCTAGTGTATACGAGTGATAGCAGTCCTTGCTGCAACTGTAGATGAAACACCTCCCTCTCTGAGCCCCACATCACAGCACTCCAACAGATGGAAACGGTCCTGGTTGTGCTCCTTTAATCCATTCAACCCTTCCAAGACAAGGCACTGAGCGGGCTATCTTGTGCTCAGCTGGAACCATACTTCAGGCCTTCAGTCCATTCCTTGCTGCATTTGTAGGTAAGTTTGCTGTTGTTCTTGTCTGCAGGAGTTGGTCTGCGTTGCTTGCAGTGCTTTGGTCTTGTCAGGGCTCCCTGTAAGTAGGCCGTTGGTAGGTATCTGCTGCATAGCTGGAGCCGCATGGTGCATGATCATCATCTGCAGTCGAGAGTTCTTGTATTTCTCTTGCGTTGCCTTGATTGCGTGCCAGCAGTTCCAGCTACAGTTGTTGGCCACAGCTCTATTGTCATCATCATCTCCAGTGGACAGGCTCTGTGGTTGGTTTGCACCCCTTCTGTGTTGTCATGGTCTCCTAGTAGCAGCGAGCAAGAGGAGGACTGTTATGTGCAGCCTTCTCAGTGCTCTAGATACAACTGTCTACACCCACATGAGTCAGGATGCAACAGGCACATCAAGATAGAAATTACTGACTAGGGTTTAGCATACCCTCATATGCGGGAATGGTGGCAATACCTTAGGTACACAGTCCATACTGCTTGCGCCGCTCCAGCTCCTGTGTTGTCATTGTCTCCTATCTGCGGTCCTTGCTGCAGCTTGAGGTCCATGTGCTGTTGTCATCACCTCCAACAGGCCTTCTGGCTAGCACCCCTTCTGTGATGTCATGAGTGCATGGCATTAATTGGCCTGGAGCCTGTGTCTTCATTAGTCCATGGCATTGGTTGACCTGTAGCCTGTGTTGTCACCTGGACAAGGCATTAGATGATCAGGAGCCTGTGCTGTCATCGGTCCATGGCATTGGTTGACCTGTAGCCTGTGTTGCCATTAGTCCAGGGCATCGGTTGACTTGTAGCCTGTGTTGTCATCAGGACAAGGCATCAGTTGACCAAGGCATTCGTTGACCAGCTTGTGTTGTCATCAGTGGCATTAGTTGACCTGTAGCATGTGTTGTCATGTGTTCAGGGCATTAGTTGACCAGAAGCCTGCGTTGTCATCTGTAAAGAGCAGATGAAAGGAACCGTTGATTAGCCCGTGTCCTTGTGCTATCTTGAAGAGTCACTGCTCGCAAGGCTTGCCATTGCCATTGACAACGGTTGTTGCTGCATAATAGAGTGCCATACCGGGTTCATCTACGTAGACTGAATCATGTTATTACGCACTTTACTGTGGTGCTACCTTATCAACCGTTGAAAAGGTAGCACCACAGTAAAGTGCATAATGAGTCGTTGCTGTTGTTGGGCAGTCATGCCATGACCTGGCAGTGAACAACACCTCGCTTCAGTCGTCCACCTTGCAGGTGTAAGCATAGGGACCATATACAGTCCTTTGTCGTATTGCTGCGTCCTAGCCTTTATTACCGGTCAGCATCATCCTCAATGCCCAACCGAGGTTGACATGTAGCCTATGTTGTCGCACAAGGGCACCGTGCCCTTCATATCCTGTATTCACAACAACCAGTAGACATCCTCTCAAAGAATCAAACGGTGTGTGAGCAGGCTAGAGGCGCAGGGTGGTTAAGTGCATGATATAGATGGGTTGGGCCCATCGCAGAAACAAAAAACACGCAATGCAATTGAACACCTTTTCAATTCAGATTTTGAAGGTCTAAGTGCTGCCACTCTGCACGAGTAAAGCATTGGCGGGAGGGTTGTTAAACACAGAACTGCATAGGGCACTCAAAACAGATGATTTTATACCATAATTATTGCGCACTATCTCGTCTGTGTTGCCGGGCTCCCTGCCATGTGGCACGCTTTATGGGGGAGAACGTGCGCGGCAGAACCCAGTGGAACCCGTGAGAGACTATGTGTCATGTTCTCGCAGCCTTTGGCCTCCCATTACCGCAGCACAAACATTGGATATTTAATGAAGGCAACTGCTGAGCATTTGGATGCAGCTCTTCAATCACCGTCCTCACATCACTGCACATCACTTGTTGCACAGCAGGCATATGCATATGAAGCACAATCACTAACAACAGCAGACGGATATAAAAAAGGTATTGATGCTGAGAATTCCCATAGCACGGGACTAGCATCGCCTCTCGGAACACAGTTCTGGTGCCAAGTGGCAGTTCCAACCTCCTCGCAGCATGCAATGCCTGCAGGTAGCTAGTTGAGGCTGAATAAGAATCATTCAGATAGCTACAAAGCTATCTGAACGCAATATGCTGGTGGAAAATGCAACTTGCCTGTATGCAGGGTCCCCTGCTGTTCGGCTGCAGTAAATGTTTGAGCAAGGCGTTGTACCGTATATAAGTTATATATCGCAGCCCGTCAGCAAGTTTAAGATGCTTTAGACAGAGCCCGAGGCTGAATGAACCGTATATTGTTCAATGTGGGCCCGGGATTCTGAAAATGCGCACTGTACAACAGCTTCAGGTAATTGCCAGTAGGCAATCGTCAAGCAGTAGCCAACTGCTGACACTATAAAGTAAGCCTAACAACTTGGCTAGGCTAGCTACAGTTGCCAAAGGCCTCTATGATTTGCCAAAGTTCAGTAAACTCTCCAGTAGCAATGCAAGTGTGGCAGCATAGATTGCAGCAGCACTACTGCTCAAGTGCTAGACAGCTGATGCACGACCCTCACTGACAGCTGCTTGCCCAATTACTGCTGATGACGTAACAGTGCCTGCCTATCAATGCTAGGCTGGCATTGGGACTGTGCCTGAAGCTACAGATACAAAAGCCAAGACCCTTCCAGGCACTTGCCCACAAGCACTGCTTGCCATGCCATGCAAACACAGCCTTTGCAATCGCGTTGCAGGGCATATGTCACCTCAATGTAAAAGAGCCTCTTTCAACAAAATTGCTGCAAAGCCGATGCTGCTGAGAGCGTGGTTATTGCTCCTGAATTTGTTACAAAGTGGTCAGAGCCATCTGCTGGCTGCTGCTGTAGCTGCTGTTGCTGCTGCTGAGCAAAACCCCTCCTGGCAGGTGCCCTCAGTTAGTGTTGCATGAACCAGAAGCTGCTGCTGCTGTCCTTAGTTTTATGTTCTAATTAACAGCAGCTTTGCAACCTAGTAGAACAAGGATTGCTGCCGCCCTTGCTGCTGCTGCTGTTGCCGTTGCTGCTGCAATCAACTGCAAGGGCCACTCTCTGCTTAGTCTCTTCTGATGGACTGCTTTTCAAGCGCTGCATGAGCCACTGCCATGCTGGCCAGCACCTCGTCTTGATAGGTGTCGTACCTGCAACCACAACAGCAGCAGAAGAAGCTTCCTCTGCTTAAGCAACCTGCAATTCGGGCAAATACTGTTGAGGTATCAAAGGACCAACATCAGAAAGCAGTCTACAATCAGCTTGCATTCATCAGCCTTATATCAGCAGCATATATGCACACGGTGCCACGCCGAGTGGCCAGCCATGAGTTGCTTACTAAGATACTAGCTGTGCCGTGGCCAGATTTGCCATTACATGTCCTATCATACATGTGCAGGTTGCCTTCCAGGCAAGGGCCACTGAATGGGTTGCATCATGCTATGATCACATGTAAAGGTGAGCTGCTCATAACACAAGGAGCCCGACCGACTTGCAAATACTCCTCTAGATACTGCTCCCGGGCCCCTGCCGCCCCTAGATTTTACAGACTATTGTAGATTTTCCCGAAAAAAAAATTAAAGTGCATTTGGAGGCGACAGAAGTGGATTGGGCGGCCGAGAAGAGGATTTGACCGCCAATCTGAGTCCCGGCCGTAGATATTACCGTCTTGTTGTGGACTGAGGCGCTTTGCGGGGCGATTGTACTGACGGTATACCACTTGGTATACCATTTGGTGGCCATGTGGTCATCCTAGGTTGGCTACTGGCCATGTTCTGAAGTCAACACAGGCCCATCTCCTCTGCTTTCTCAGTTGACAGGGCATTGACCAGACATCTGGCACTGCCAATATATTGTCATGTTTCCACAAGGCTCTTAGAGTCAAGTAGAGCATTCTGGAGACTTATATTTGGGTCAGAAACAGCTAAGACCTACAGCAACCTTAAACCCTAGCTGTCTCCAGCTGGGCTTGTGATTAATTTTGTCTCGGTCCGCCCAATGAGTAATGATACAAGTTATAAAGGTAATCTTACTGAGATTAGGGCCTAATGTGCGATCCAATGCCAGGCTCATGAGCCATGATCATTGGGCTGCAGAATCTCGTGCAACAAGATGTTCTCAACACAAAGCCACAGCAGCCGCTGTGCCAGCTTCCACGGCTGGTGTGGCATACTAGCTGTGGAAGCTAAATATGGTCTGCAGTGCAGACCACATATTTGAGCAAGAAGATTTGAACAAATTTGTTTAAACAGCGAATGCTGTCATAAGATTGGCTGGCCATGGCTCCTTTCGTTCCTTTTGGATCCAGTGGACCAGTGGTGAGGAGCCTCAAATCACCTTGAAGGCTCGGCAAAAGAAATTGCACACACACCACAGCCCCGGGGCCCCATGTCAAAGCTGTTGCTCACAACCCACTAGTAGGAACAGAAATGGTAGACCTCTGCCATGGTTGGCCATCTTGGTGGTATTCGGTACAGGACTGATCTTTCCACCCACATGGAGAAAGGATGCCAGTCACCTCGGAGGCTTCCATACGAAGTTCGCAATGCTCAATGCCTAGGTGTACCTATGCAGCTCAACTCCTTCAGCTGTCTATACTACTGACAAACATGGTTTCATTCAGCCAACATGCCGTGCAACCCATCATGGGCAACCCATCACCCTGAGTCAGGGCACGAAGGCAGTACATCGATAGAAGATGCACTTTACGATGCTTGAGTGTGTTCATACAACGATGGCCAGAGTGAGACATACTGGCAACATCCACACACCTTGCCAAGTGTTGAGAGATTAAGCTGCACCTTGAAGGCAGCGTGACATACAGCCCATGTGCAAGGAGCAATTGCCCACACTTTATCCTAATCTGCAATGATGATGTACCAATGGCATCTACCGCGATTGCAAGTAGTGACAGCAGCATCAACCTTCAGATTGCACGCCCTTCAGATCTACACAGCCAGGTGGGCAACCACAGCTAACAGTGATATGCTGGCAGTGACTTGCACTCCAGTTGCCCAATTTGTTCATGGCTGTCACGTCTTACTGCGCACTGCAAAGTAGCACCTATGGGGTGGATGCAGCAATATATATGGCACCATAAACAGTATCAGCTATATTATTCTTCACAATTGACAAGTAGCGCTAGCCGCTGTGAAAAGCTACACACTGCAGTACTGAGACAACAGCCCCTTCCACCACATATCAGAATCAATGTAATCAGTGTGTGCCAACATACAACCGTAGTGTGCAATACCCTGCCTGCTACTGGTTGGCAACTGATTTCTCACAGCCAACAAATCAAAGGCGCAACAACCTTCATGATGTACAGCTGGCCAGACACCAGTGATACATATGCAGCATTGCAACATCTGTACAAGTTGTTCTGATGCTGCCGAGACCGGTTGCTCACAGGACCTGTGCACACATGAGCATGAGGTGCAAACAGCCAGGAAGGCTGTCTGAAGCAGATTGTGCAGCAAACCTGGCAACCACCAGCTGATGCCATACGATGGCAGCGGCTGCCGCAGCAGCAACGCCATCAAACAGCCTCTATATAGAAGTCACCATATGCCATGCAGTGGACAGCCCCAATGTGTCATGTGGTGATACAGGATCAAGATGCCAACTGATTCAGTCATGCTGTCAATGTAGTGATGCAAGAACTCTTCAGCTGCTGAACAGAAACATCCACAACCAAGTCATGCATAATGCAATGATCTATAGCCATGTGTACAGCTGCTTGATGCAGCTACAAGATTGTTCAGATCATCAGTCCTGCCCAGGCTGGATGATGGCGCTCCATCCAAGGAGCAACCTGCTGTCACACACACACCATCCCATGCTGCTCTCCCAGTTGACCACAAATAGCCCATCAACAGCCAGCACCCTGTCGAGCCTACCAGCATCTTTACTTGAGCTTTGCTGCCTTCTCTGGGTTGAACCCTGCAGCTACTGCAGCAGTAGCAGCCACGGCATCATCCTTGGTCAGTGTGTTGAACCACAGCACCCCGCTCCCTGTCTGTTGCTCCCGGGAGACATAGTGACAGAGGGAGATGTCCTGCCAGAGGGCCTTCAGCACATTGCGCTCGTCACGATTATAGTAGTGGCCAAGGATGGGCTTGATTGCCGCGGTGGCCTCCTGCAGGACCAGTGGCCCATAGTATGGACTTTGATCACACATGACTGACAGTGACAGGCAAGTTGGACATGATTGTCAACACATGCAGTATCTGTCTATGGTACATGTTGCTCCCCCATATCAATCTCACAGGACTGCATAACCTGATGATGATGAGAGCCAGACATGTTCCCTTGCAATCTTTTCATCTTGGCTGAGTCAGATGTGTGCATGCCTGGGGGTCTGCTAGATACAGTCACAGTGCACTGCTGTATCTAGTCACAGTGCGCAGCGCGTCAAGCAGCAGCTGCGGTGCAAGGAGATCCTCACCTCTGCATGATAGTGTGGAATCTGGCTGAACAGGTGATGAGTCACGTGCGTGTCAGCAATGCGGTGGAACAAGATGTCCAGGAAACCATAGCTGCGGCAGACAAAGTCACCCAGTCAGCAGGTGTTACATGCATTGTTCAGAAGCTCCAAGCCTGCTGCTGGACATGAAATTGCTTGCTTGTTGAATGTTCTCATCCAAACAGTACTTAACAGAGGCTACGGCGTGACATCTGACTCAACCTATCCACTACACCTGATTCAGCAGCTGATGCATATGGTGCAGCTGTAGTGATGCAGTTGTGCACCAGACAACAGAGGTTGCTACCTGCGGTCCACAGTGGCCAGAGCTCCTCTGAGCCAATCCCATTCCTCATCCTCATAGTGTGGCAGGTTGGGGTGTGTATGCTGCAGGTATGTGATTGTCACCAGCCAGAAGTTCACAATGACATAAGGAATGACATAAGTCTTCACAAGCCAGCCCCAGCCCCATGCCAGGCCAGCAGAATACAGCCCATAGAGCACAGCGGCAAGGCCCAGGTCACTCAAAACAATCTGCAGCAGAAGGCACCCAGACCATCATCAATGTTAGCTGGTCATGGCTCCCACCAAGAAACATTGACCCTTCAAGTACCAAGATATCTGCAACCAAAGGTTCTTGTGGGAGTTGGCCAATCGCGCTTGTTGTTGACTTCAACAGTAGCAGGCCGTCTGCCACACACCGCCACCAGACCAGAACCTAGTCTACTTGTGGCCCTTCCTGCTTACTCACCCCTGGTCGCTCCCTCTTGGAGAAGATGGGTGATGTTGGGTCAAAGTGGTTTGCGAATCTGCTATACTCGCGGCCACTGGCATTGAAGAACAAGTACAGGTGCCAGCCGATCAGCGACTGCACAGCCAAGAAGCCCCAGCGAAACCAGCTGAACTTCAGCAGGGCAACTGTCACCTCTGACTCATCCTTGCTTGGAACAAACACCTGCAGCAAATGGGTGCAGCAAAAGCATCACAACCTTGAGCGAGACACGTTGCCAGGTAGTCTGCAAAGTAGTGCGTGCGTGGTGTGTCAACTGTTTGGCAGGGGCAGTTGACATGGACTGGCAGCTGTCCAGTGATGGTCGCTGACTGCGACTAGAGAGACTGGCTGCAGACATTGTCACAAACTCAGGAGTATTGTGGCTTGGAACAAGCCATCTATTGTCCACGGGTCACATGTGATACCTGCTGCCTGGTGCATACCTCGTCCTTTGCTACACTGCCTGTGTTGCTGTGATGCCGCCTGTGAGAGTGCTTCCTGTGCATATGAATAGAGGGGTCAATATTGGCAGCTTAGCCCGGCTGCTTGAGCCGTTCATTTCAAGGAGCTGAACCAAGCGTACCAGGAGTAATACGGCACCAGCAGGCAGCTGTGCAGCACAAACCCCACCAAGTCATTAACCCAGTTATACTCAGAGAAGGCACCATGGCCGCACTCATGGGCAATCACCCATACACCTGCAGACCATCAGCATTACAGCCCTGAGGCAGACCGTACTCAATTGCGGACTGCTAAACATGGATAACCTGCCACGTTGGTTCGACCCCTGGTGAGAGCATCATTGGTCGCTGCAGCAAGCTTTGCTTGCAGTCTGATGCCACTTTCCCAACGGCAATTCGGCCACCCCCACAGTACAGTGAGAGGACTTGTTGCTGCATTCACCATCACCAGCGCTATCAACGCTCCGCGGCAGGTTCCCATGACTGTAACAAATATATCAACATCCACGAAGTTCTATAAATGCGACTGAGATGCGAATTCAAGCTGACTGCGAGCGTTAAAGCATCAAAGGCAGGACGTGCGACCAAAGCGCGACACTCACCAGTACCAATAGCTCCCTGGAAGAACCAATAGAGAGGCCAAAGTGCACCGTACGCAAACCAAGCAGGCGCAATCTGATCAATGAACGTGGACAGGTAGTAAAGGACAGCCATCGCAGAAAGGTCTGCCAGCAAGTAGCTGAAACTCCTCCATAGGCTCCGCTTGAAGCAGTGAGCGGGAATAGCCTTTCGAAGGGTGCCAATTGAGAATACTGGCTTGTCCGTAGGAGGCCGGTTGCATACCACTTCTGCCATGCCTATTTGCTGGGCGGCCAGGTCAGTACCTGCTGACCTGAGGGCACATGAGATTATGGATGGTACGTTTCACTGTTGTGCAGCAAACGCTCGTCAGATCTCGCACAAGGCATGCTGGAGTGACTGGGCAGTTCAGTAGACGAGTACGCAAACCGCTTTTTTCACCTTAATAAAGTGCTTTGCACGTATCGTGACTCAGCAACAGACATAAAATTAAATATGCCTCATATGACGCAGCTATATCGTGCCTCAGCCTCTACGACGTGTTGCGTTCCTGGTGTGCTCAAACGGCCACTGGCACAAGCCTAAGCCGGCTGAGACGCAGTGAGACGCGACGCCACCGACTTCTCTTGTTGACACCTCATCAAGGGTCAAGACACAGAACCTTCCTTCACAGCTGCCACGGCTGACTTCAGCAGATCGTACCCGCTGACTTCAATACCTGGCCTCGCTGACTTCAGGTACAGCTATTAGCTTACAGGCCCGAAGCTATCCTGGACACTGCAGCGCACTGGAGTGTTCTGAAAGTTTCATGCCAGTGCTGGTGCCAGCAAATCCTGATCCTCTACATACCACAACGCCCACACAGCTCATTGGCCAATGGGCGGGTCACTGACTACATCCTGCAGCCCCTGCTCATACAATGTTGCATGGGCTCAATTGCTTTCACACTGGCATTGGAGCCTGGAACAAAACCCCTGATCTCCTGCTGATAGTGGACCCAGATGCCAAACTTCTTCCCGGTAGTCAGCTTGACCCAGACCGTTCAGCACTGCAGCATCATGCAGCAGCAAGAAGAGGAGGTTGACAGAACTGAATTGAAGGCTGAGTTGGATTGATTGGAAGGATAAAGTTCACTCCTGACAAAGCAAGGAGGGGAGCAGATGCACAAGCACATGTGCCAGCTTGGCGGCAGATGCATGTGCCACATACAGTGTATGAAAGATTTTTCTAGCTGGTTGTGTGATGTCTAGTGATGGCTCTAATGACCGCTGCATGCGGTCTGGGCGTTCGTCTCAGACATGGCATGTAAAAGGAAAAAAGGCATGCAGCAGGTACGGCGGATGCGCTGACATGTGTCAGTGACCCAAATGACTGCCAGTCAATGAACTGTCCATAGGTGCTGACTTACTGCCCACCACGGCTGCGGAATGCACCGCTGCATGCAGAGCCACAGCAGACAATTTCAACAGGAGGTTCGCTTGCGACCCTTTACGACCCACAAGGTCCGTGGCAGCCAGGGTCCGTCCACAGGTTACGGGGGGAAAGAATTGAAAGGCTTGATATGGCCAATTTTGAATCTGGCAGTACACCTGGTTGCTTATGGGCACTAGACCTGCCATGGTATCAACGGCAGTGCTGATACAGGCCACTGAATTCTGAACCTAGCTGTGACCTGGGAGATTGCTACCTGGGTGTTACACTGGAGCAGGGACCTCAAAAACAGGAGGGGGAACGCTAAAGGCCACACCCCCCTGTGATCAGGTATGCCTTCCAGGCATCAAGGGCCTTGAGGGCGTGCGGCGTCCTTTCAGCGCTTTCAAACCAGTGGAAAAAAGTATATTGTGTGTAATGAGACCCCACCCCTGCTGCACGACTGCAGTAGCACCTGTGAATATGGCTGGGATGCATGCAGGAGTTGTTATTGTAACCGAGCCAAGCTTACAGCAGCACCAACCACGTTTTGTCTGCACTCACGGCTGCAATGTTGCTTGCTGCTGCTGCTGCTGTTGTTTTCGTTGCCTCCATCCAGCTCGTGCCAGTAGAGCGGCCCCGTAGGATGCCTCTCCTGCAGATGATGATGTCAGCAGCCAGTGCTGATCTCAGTGTGTCTTCAGGTCAATAGTGGTCAGTGATGAATCACACATGTTTCCCACCAGCTGAGAAGTCCGCATATCATCGTCATCATCAATCTTGCTGATCATGAGCAGCTGGCAGTAGGCAGAACTGGAGGATCAATCACCACCAAGCCAACCCATGATGAGATGAGGAAGAGAAGGTACTGTCCAAAGCTCTGTTGACAGAAGAAGTGCTAAAACCAAGTACTGTCGCCACCCGTCATCACTGGATGGCACTGTGCATCTGAATCAGTCGCTGCTTACTGGTCGCAATCATCACCTTGTTTTGCGGCTGTGACAGGCACTCGCAGTGCTGCCCTTCTCATGGCTGTCCATTTCTTATTGACAGCCCCGCCCCCTGCTGTCAACACAGACTTGACAGGGCTGGCACCCAGCTCTGACAGCAAGGTGTAGGCCTGGGCCTCAATGCGGGACATGCTCTCCAACATACCTGGGGCCAACAGCAGCAGCAAGTTATCACCGGAATACAAGGCTTGTGTGAAAACCTGATGAATACGAGCAGCTGTTGATGTGCACCACAGGGGAGCGCAGGCAAGTGATCTACTTTGCATGTGTAGGCACCTGCAACCAACTTGGCATATACAGCTGCAGCCAGCTCCACAAGAGAAGCAGCAGCCTAGTGCTTGGTTGGCTTGCAAACGTGGCAAGCACACCTTGCAGGAACAATGTGTCATCAGCTGGGCGAGGCTCAAGGCAAGGTTGCATGTGAGGGTCATGGATTGGAAACCTCTCCCCCGGCTGTGTGAGTGGGTAGTACTTGAGCCCGGTTGACTGTGAGGGATTAATCCGCTGACTGAGCTCCTGCAGCTGCTGGTTCGTGAAGTACTGGCGCAGCACAACACCACCGGTATTACTGGCACCGCCCACAAGCCAGCTGTCGCCTGCACCACACATGAGGTGGCTGGGCTGTCAGAGGTGCAGAGGTGGGCGGGATGTGTCAACAGGAACTTTGTGGCAAATGCATGCGGCATGGGGTTCCTGAACCAATCAACACAATACATGATACATCAACCAGGGCAGCCGCCCCTTAGGGGCCGGTGTGCACGTGCCTGTGGCGGGATACAAGCACAGTGCAGCGTGCACACAGTTACCAACATGGCAACATGGCAGCAGCCTGCACATGACAGCACCTGGCAGCACCCTGAGGATGTGGCTTCAGCTCTGTATGACCAGGTCTGGCATTGAGCTGTTTGGCATTCAGCGTTCCTTGCCTGTAGCAGGCCATGCATTATTGGTGTGCCCTTTGCTTCTCACCTAGTCTGTGGCTGTACACGCCATAGGCTGCATCATCCACTCGCCTGTCGCTCAGCAGCTTCACGGCTAGAGTTGATCCCAGGCTGGTCACAGCCTCACCCACCTCAGACACACCTGCTGCAACAAATGCTGCTATGCTATCTGTTGTCCCTGCGCATACCAGGCAGTCGGCTGGAAGGCCTGTGCTGCTGGCTACTGCTGCTGTGATGGAAGCCACGGGGGCAGAGGGAGCAACCACTGCACTTGGAAACAATCTGGCATACTCCTGAACGAATTATTGTTGAGCACAGCACAACAGCAGTGGTGCCAAGTCAATTGCACAGAGCATGATGCATGTTGACTGGAAGCGCCACAATGACAGGGATGGATCCCAGGCTGCAACCAGATTTTGAGCTTTTCAGACATTATCGTGTGGTGCAGCCAACTGGCGCCACACATATGTGGGCCCTGGGCATGCCAGCACGCCCACCTGCGCTGAAAGCCATTCAGGATACGACTCTGTTGCAGGGTCAAATCCAAGCTTGAGTGCATTGTTCCAATCGCTCACACCAGGTTGTCCTGACAAGACACAGAGGCAGCAGGGACACATGTCAGGTCAACCACCAGCACCACAAGCCTGTGTGCCAAGGTGTGCTAGAAGAGCCAGTGTGTGTGTACGATGTCTATTGCTGCTGCCAACACTGCAAGCCTGCTGTCTGCCTCCACTCTTGAGATGATTGCGCTCATGAAGGAAACGTCTCAGTGTCATGTACAAGAGCCAGGCAACGTCAGGTGTCAGGGGCCTTCAACACCAAAAACTCAACCTACCGTGCAACAAAAATGCCAGCCAGTCTGCTTGGTGCATTAGACAAGGGGCTGCCCCTGCTGCTGCTGCTGCCTGCCAGGTACCCTGTTGGTGCCAGCTGATGACCTTGCACAGGGTTGAGGTGCTGGCGGTGGCAGTGTGAGCAGGAGGAGCGATCGCCTGCAGTGTTGGACATGGCAACAAGAGTGGGGCCGGCAGCCGCAGCAGCTGCTTTCAGGACATTGCACGTCACCGAGCTCAACTGGCTGTGGTGCTGCTGCTGCATGGCATTACTACCAGCCAGGTGATTCCACAACAGTGCCGGCAGACATCAACCCAGCATCATCGTAACAAACATGTCAATTGTGCAATGAGCCTAAACAGTCTTCACACCAGGGTACCTTGGCCGCTGCCACTGCTGCGTTCCCCTGTGCCTCATTGTAGAGTTTAGCAGGCGCCAACACCTTGCCAGTGAGAGCATCCACCAACAGCGCTGTTGCTGATGTGCCATCAATGGCTACTGACCCAATGTTGGCAGTGACATCCGTTGAGAGAGCTGCTATCAGCTCAAACAACACTCTGCAGGGGCCCAACCACAGCAAAAGAAGGGTGACTTCACGACACGCAGCATAAGCTCCTTGACATTCTCACGATCACCTGCTTTTCCCATGCAACCTGGTCCCTGCTGCTGTTCTGCTGCAGGGGATCATGGCAATTGATGGCAGTGTCTTCAAACATGTGTGCGTTGCATGCTGACCTCTTCCAGGCAGCAGTCCAGTCTGCAGAATCGTCACTGCCATAGCCTTGCTTATGATCTGCTGCTGTAGCACCATTGTCTGCATATCATAAAACATTAGACCGTGCCAACAGCAGCCGGCCACTTAGACATTGCTCTAACATAACATGCTTTGTACACTTTCAAAGCTCACAACACTCTATTGACCGTGCATGCTGCATGAAAGATACTCCACTTGCCAGCTATTAAGCCTCTGATGATGGCCTGAGATCTGTCTGTAAGAGGGCTGCTGCAGCGTTGGTGACATCATACGTTTCCTGAAGAGATCGAGGGAATTGTTTATATCGTCCTGCTCACCATCTATGACCGTCACCCGCGCTCCAGACGTGCCAAAGTCGATGCCCATGTAGTACAAGGCCCCAGCATCCTGTCCTGTAGCTGAAAATGCCTTGCAAGTGCGTCTTGGCGTACAGCGCAGTGCTGTCATGCCAGCGATCAATACATACGGCCGCGGGGCACAATTAAACTGCCTGGCCGATTGTTGCTGCAGCATAGGCAGTACCATCTGTGGCGCCAGCGCAGCTCTCAAAGTGATAGAGGCCGGACGTGACTGCACTTGGCAGTAGTATTTTATGAATGAAAGCATAGGGTATTGTTCTCACCTGCTTATCAATGTGACTGCGCCACTTCAGGGAGCGCCTGGCCGAGTCCCTTCAGTCACAGCACAATTACTTGCACCCTTTCAATATGCAGCTCTAGCTGCTGACAGGGTAGGGCACTGGCTGCTGCAGGTTACTGTCAACAAACGTGAATGGCCCTAGCCTCATCAACAGTGCCTTTGCACTGTCTTTCCCGAGCCTGCAGTAGCGCTTTCAAGCCGTTCACCGTTGCAGGAGTTCCAGTGGTCAGTAGGAGAACACTGCAAGCTCAACAGTGCAGGATGGCAGCCAGTGGTAAGCGCATTGCCTGCTTGCTTACCATTCTATGCATAGACTGCTGCCAATGCTGGGATCCCACAGAGACAAATGCTCAGCACAGCCCAAGACCGGTCGAAACGTCTCCAGGAAGCAGTTTCAGAGCCGCTTTAACAGAGCAAGATACAACTTGCCAATATCTCTCTCTCATGTCGCCATGTTGCATGTCGCATGCAAAAAGTAGCCCATGCAACTGCAACCAGCAGCAGCAGCAGTAGTAGCCCCTGCTTGCACCCTGTCCTCATCATTTGCCTTTCCATGCGTTTTCAAAACCACATGCTGCTGCAGGAGCACCTTTTGTGGTTGCTATTGACGGCCCAGCTGCATCTGGCAAGGGCACGATTGCAAAGCGCTTAGCTGTGGAACTGGATTTTGCACACCTAGACACTGGCCTCCTATACAGAGGTGTTGGCTGGGAGGCATTATCAGCAAACATTGACTTGGCAGATGAACAGTCGCTTGCTGAGCTGGCAGCTAGATTGGACCTGTCGCAGCTGGCAAGCAATGCAAAGCTCAGGACTGATCAGGCAGCTGTAGCAGCCAGCAAGGTGTCATCATTGCCAGCAGTGAGAGCAGCGCTGCTTCAGGCGCAGAGAAGGTTTGCTGCTGCTCCTCCAGGTGGCCAAGAAGGTGGGCAGCTATAGATTCACACCAGTCCAGCCTTCTAGCAGCCTGGCTGGTGCCTTGCAGCAGTATCAAATGAAGTGTCATATCTGTTGTGGTGATGAGCTTGTTGAGGTGCTTGTTTAATGTTGGTGCTTTCAGAGGTCATAGTGACTGTTCAACTGTTCAATGCAGTTGCTGATGTGTAGGTGGAATTTGTCAGCAGACAAACAAGAGTCGCAGGCCGCGGCCTTGTCCGCCTGTCCTGATACACTCATTGCTACATTTGGTGTTTGAACCTGCAGGTGCTGTACTGGATGGGAGGGACGTTGGCACAGTCATCTGCCCAGAGGCACCTTTAAAGCTGTACGTAACAGCTGATGTGGCAGTGCGTGCTCAGCGCAGGCTGGATGAGCTGCGCAGTAGAGGCACAACAGACATCAGTTATGAAGAAGTTTTTGCGGATATGAAAGCCAGGGATGACAGAGATATGAACCGAGCAACAGCCCCACTTAAGCCCGCTGATGATGCTGTGCTTTTGGACACCACGCAGATGAGCATAGAAGCGGCATTTCAACAGGCACTCGCAGCAGTGACAGCGAGAAAGAAGCAAGCAATGCCCGCCTGACAGGATAATGTGTTGCTGGCGACGTGACATGCTGTTGTAAGTCTTTATTACATGAAACGTATGTCTAGTCTGGGTTCTACGCTTTGTAAAAGGCGTACAATAGACTACGTTGCCTCCCTGTGTCCTCCAATGTTGTTGCTCGTAACGCAGGCCCAAGGGTTGCATGAAGTAGTTCCAGTCTGTCGGTGCTATCTCTTGATGCAAAACGTTTTTTGAGAATGTAAAGCAAGAAAAGTTTTGTACGCAGGTGAAGGCGCCCGTGAGCGTTTCCACGGTTGTGGCACACTTGTCACTATTTCGTCAAAAGGCATCACTTACGCCTGTAACAGCCTGCATGAACATCAGACCGGCGGATTCCTTTGCTTTGTTTTGTAGACGCTGATCACCTGCAAGAAGCGGACGTTGGTCGTATCCGGTACAGCGCCCTACTCTGTTTAGTGCAGATCACCCACGAAACAATTAGGAACCGTTTGCGAGCCGTTTTGCTGCTATTATGAACGGTGTTGCAACGTTGGGGGCTTCCCCGGCTGTGCCTGTGCTGCCAGCCGGTGGTTATGATGGCACAGGATATACTGACAAGATAGCAGTATCAAGCAGCCCTGCAGTCACCAAGCCCTTCCCTGGTGAGCCAGATGGACCTATGTTACCGGCATTGTCTTGTTTGACTGTCAACTGCAAGGTCTGCAACCGTTAAGTAAACCTACTTGGCCTGGCTCTGCACAGGCAAGTGTAGGTGGCCCCTATGTAGTGCTATGGCTGGCATGTTATCACGTTGTCACCATGACAAGTCTTGTTATGCTTTGCAGAGTGTGCACCTGAGATACAGGAGTTGGCCACAACAATGCTCGGGATTTACACAGCTCGAGGACATGAGCAGCTCAGCAAGGTGATGAAACAGTGGCAGTACGATGACAAGTATCACCATGAGCAGCTGTTGTGCTGACAACCGCCTGTGATACGAAGCCCATGCCTGACGCCTGCCAGAGCATAAACTGATCAGGCCATTCACTGTAGCACTCCAGATACAGCCAGACCAGTCGATCACAGAGTCAATCACAGAGCAAGGCTGGGACTGCTCCCACGTGTTGTTGCTGTAGGTGTACGAGCGCTTCAAGCACAATTGCATCTTTGACTTGCCCTTCTTCTTTGCCCGGGGTGCTGACCGCATGCGAGTGCTGTCAAATTTGTTGGCTATTCCGTTTGACAAAGTCATAGCAGAGCCGAAGCTGCTCAGTGTGCAGGTGGGTGTGGTGCAGAGGTCTATGCCTTGTGATACAAAGTTTGTCTCACAGACCGGCCGGCATCAATTGACATGGGGATGTGCACAGCATGTGATAGCCTCTGGTACCTTGCTGCTGGCCACATATGCCAAGTTTTGGGGGGAATGCAAATCAGAGACACCACAAACAAAGCCCTTTCAGTCGGGAAACAACTTCCCGCTGCCTCAGGAGCGGGAGTGGACGATAGGGGGTGTGCAGCCGATGGCACCGCCATCACAACACACGCCGCCTTCCTTCAAAACGGGGTGTTAATTTAAAGTCGCCAAGCCTTGATGTATGTAGACCATTCATTCATTCAACCAGTTAGAATCTTTGTTGCCAATTCACCCTCAAAGTAGAGGCGGCTATGTGGCAGCACCATTCAAGTACTTACCTGTAGCAGTGTCGTGTGAATTCTTGTTACATTGCTGCAGATGCTGAATAACAAGCTTGGTCGCATAGATGTGGAGGGCACCCTGCACTTCTACCCGCGCCTGCGCTTTCTGCCCCTGTCCAGCCTGGTTGTCCCTGATAGCGTGCCCCTCCATGTTACCTGGACCATAGTGGCCACTGGCGATGATGACAAGATCATCAGCGTCACAGAGTCGGTACACAACTTCTTCCCCGTGCCACAGCTGCTGCGGGCGCTGTGGACGACAATGCTCACAACAGCAGGCCTGGCAGTGAGCAGCTGGTGATGGGGTGGTAAATGCGTCTTCAAACTAGAGTGCTACTTGCTGGAACGTGCATGGTGTCAGCAGTGCATTGTAATGCAAGTATGGTGTGCCAGCCACAAGGCCTTGCTGACTGCATCAGTATGGATCACAGTCACTGGCGAACATTGCTGATCAGCCATTATCACCATGCCATACAGCATAATATGTGGCACAGCACATTCTGTGCCGTTCAGGGGTGGCAGTGCAGCAGGACAGCGCCCTGATTGGCTGTCATATCGTGACCTGGGAGGCACTTGTCACACGTGCCACATACATTGCCTTGAGCATCTACAAGAATGATTCTTTTTCATCATGGGTGTATAGACAATACTGTACGGGTGTAGGAAAGAACAGTATTCACCATGGTCATGAAGTGCCACGTCTCCCTGAGTGCAGTCGAAAGGAAGGAAGGAAGGTCACCCTTTCCGGCCGTAAGGCATTTTGGAAAAATATAACTGGTGGCTCAGCCACACTGGCACACCAAGATTAACCACCCAGAGTCCGGAGCAGGTGCCTTCGAGGCACATATCTGCACTCAGTGGGGGTGAAGTACTCCAACACGGGGCTGACGTTGAACATTTGATGCCATTGAGGTTGACCGTCACTCAGTGGTCCAGAGGTCTGTTTGAGCACTTTGTGTTGTTGAACGTGCACACCGTGTATAGCATGTAACAATTCCATCAATACGGGCCTGTTGCCTGCAAACGGCCAGATTTGGCTGTTGATGGCGCCATCCTTCAAACTTTGGGAGACTCTGCCGACGTCGGCAGCCTCAACCACGACTGACTCATGCCACGCTTACGGTAAGCGTCTCACTGATAAACGATTCATACTCATAAGACGAAAACAACACACTTTTGCACGCAGTATGCTGGTTCACTGCTACTGGTATGATAGTACCCGCAGGGTCGCGTGTGTTTTTCCACTATGCAGCTGCAGATTACATGTAAGGAACCATTGGGCAACTCAACAATCAATCTTGCAACGTCTGGCACTGCCACTGGGGCTCAATGCTGAATATCTACAGCAGCACGCACTACCACAACACTTGCAGGGATGTTACAACTAACATGACATAGGATATCAACAAGGTTGACCTACCAAAAGACTAAATGCTGACGAGGTCGGTGACCAACAAGCTTCTTCAGCTTCCATGCAGCATACACAACAATACATCTGAACATCACTGAAGACCGTCCAGTAATTCCAACACGCTCACAATAAGTTCCCCATCTTGGAATAAAGTGCAAAAAGCACATGCCATATGCAGCACAGCATGCACTTGTACTCCTCACATGTCATGGCATAGTCTGTAAAGATCGGTACACTGCTTTCATTGTGTCTAAAACCTTGCAATTAACAGGGCCGCAAGTTTGTCTTGGAGACAGTCCATGACACAGGGCTCTGAGCCAGCACAGCACCCAGCACATCGACAACCTACTTGTTACTACTGAAAAGTCCAGACAAGAGACCTTTCCCTTTCTTAGCTGGTTTTGCTGTCCAGCTGTCCTTGCCCTTCAAATCAGCTACAATGACAGCAACGTTATCCGTCGTGTAGCGCCTGAGTGAGATTTCTACTAACGCATCTGCCACTTGCTGTGCTGACTTGCCCTGCTTGAAATGTGACCTGTCAGCACAGCAAAAGCACAACAACACGCTGCAAAGCATCAGCAGTCGGCCGCGCAGCAGTTGTTGAAATGTGCAAGTGCTGCCCTGCTTGACTGACAACATGACAACATGACAAATCTGGCATACAAAATTGGGACAGTCACTAGACCGCATTGGCTTGCAAGTACTAGTGCGGGTTGCATGTCAGACGTCCAACTAAGAGCCTGAGGCATGCTGACAAGACTCCCACCTCGCCAACAAGCTGCACCTCAGTCAGCGTAACATGCCATACCTGGCGAACCTGATAGCTTCTGCTGGTGGCATGCAGTCCCACAGTCCATCAGTTGCAATGACTAGGAACTCATCCTGATCAGTGAAGTCTACTTGTGAAACATCAGGGACTGGTATCACAGGGTCTGCTGTGAACTTGTGCTTTGCAGCAAAGTCCTTGGGCCAGCTGCCCTTCTCAGCTCCTTCTGACAAGAGTATATTGAGCCCTGCACCCTGCAGTAGACCTTGAGCACCTCAGCATACTATGCATACCATCTGCTGCCATACGCCCACTCTCCACGGTAGGCAACACATGCAAATAACAGACTTCAGCTATAGAGCAGCTGCTTGTTTTGGTCCAAGGGCCCATGCAGACTCTACTTGGGGTCCCAGCCCACAACCTGAGCTTGTACATGCAGCTGTGGCAGACCTTGACAACACTGAAAAAGCCACATCAATGTGATAGGAGTGACTGGTACAGCTGATGCTGCTGGGTCACATCACGGATGTCACACCTTAAACTCTGGGTCCCCAAATGCTCTTGATACTGCCAGAACATTGCACACACGGCCATCAATGATCCAGCCACCTGCTGCTTCAACACGTTCAATCTCTTCAATTACATGATCCCCAAAACCATATACTCGGTGCTGGCTTGTCAGTGTGACTGGCATGCCATTCCTGCAGCCACAAGATCAGGCATCATGGGCTTGCCTGCTCGTGTGCATGCTTGCCCATACTGCATGCCACATCAGTGAGCAGAGCAGACAGACATCTGGCTCTTTTGGCCAGCTGCAGTCGCTGGCTGCTACGACAGGCTCCTTCTGGCGAGGCTGCATCGTGGCCAACAACACAGAGGACATGCCTGCAACACTGCAGGTGCTCACCTGCACAGCACAGCTAAGCTGTCCCCGAGGCTGGCAAATATCGCCCGCTGAGGGTGCACTAGCGCTACTGTTCCAGTGGCGCCAGATGCGCCCGTGACCCGGCCTTTCTTCTCTGAAAATGTGCAGGGAGGGGCATAGCACATCCTGTTGTGTTCAGATTATGTGCCCTGGGTTGGGGGCCAGGACCCTGCCACGGCTGATACATGCTACTCAGCAAGATGCTGTGGCAAACAAGCGGCATGTAGCTGTTAAGACGGCCCCTACTGCAATGCCAGCATACATCCTGCTGCTCGAGCTACGCCAATTGTGGCTGATCTACACATGCTGAAATATTTTTTGCCCAGACCGCAGAGTTACAGTATTCGCATCAAGGCACATGAAACATCCTGACAATGGCTGTTGGTGCGCACATACAAGAGGATCTCACCAATCAGGTAGTCTATAAGCTCGTCGTCTGCTTGTTGGAAGACTTCAGTCATGAACTGCTCTGCTCTACTTGACCTTGTGACACCAATTCTGCCGGGAATGGGTTCTGCATCGGGGTCAGGCTGCAGTAGGTGTCTATCTATGTGCTGCAACACGTCATCAAATAAATGCTCTTGCAGCCACTCTGCTGAGGTGCTGCCTCCATGACCATCAAAAACAGCTGCAGCAACGACCAGCAGACGCCAAAAAGGCACCAGTTCAGCAGATCTGTGTAAGCTGAAAGCACAGCGCAGATAGCCCAAGATTGCCCAGCATATTTATGCTCGTAACGTAACTCTCACGAAAGCACCAGTGCAGTTGAGCTGCAGTGTGATCTCTGCGGCACGGCCGGATTGCAAGCATATGATCCTGTATTGTCTGCTCGCCTGCAGCAGAAACCTGCACAAGCTGCTTTCTTGGCAAATATGCTTTGTTTTCAACTTGATAGCCGAGATCGATCACATGCAAGATCGAGCACACGCTGGTGCACTGAAGCTGACGCGACCACATCACCTGCATATGTGAAACCCGCCTTAGCGTCTAGCTCAAGCCTGAGCTCGTCCTCCATGGTTGGACGAGGACCTTGCACACTGCTGCTGCCCCATCCAAACACGGTGGCCGTCTGTTGTTGAGTTTGTGCGTCAACAACAGCTACTCTAGCTCTGCTGCTGCGAAACCGAAGCTGCTGTCTACGCAGCTGGCGCTGCTGAATTGTGCCTTGTAGATGTCTACCAGAACACAATGGTGTGGTATTAATCAACATCACTCAGATACTCGGCTCAACACAGGATGCCTTCAGCAGCAGACTCTCATATAAGATCTTTCATCATGAACTTCCTAATGTGGAAGTAATAAATTGCTAAATCATTCACAAGCGCATTTTCGTAGCGAATCAGCACAGTCCCGAGGTAGTAAGCTGGTAACCAGTGACAAGGCCTGTTATCAATGGATCATCACTACCATACCCCGGCGCCACCGAGCATGCTGCTCATTATTTTGAGCATATTTTGGTGAAGCAAAAGAGACACTGTCTGCTGCGTGTCCAAGGCCGCGACGCAGTTTCGTAGCAGCATTATATTTGGCGTGGTTGGCGGTGTGATGCAGCTGCAGTAGAAAGCCAACAGCAGCAGTCTTCGCATGAGCAGTTGCTGCAGCAGTCTTGTGCCCTGTGCGTTTGAAACAAGCGATTGCAGCAGCAGCGACAGCACTGCCAATCTGTGGCACTATCCGAGCTAGCCTGTCCAACAGATATTGCCCAAGAATAGCGGGACGAACGGCGGCAGCTGCATTTATTGCAGCTGAAGCTGATGAATTGCACGAATGGGTTACATGCAGCTGTTTGTGCTGAAGGTGTAGCCGCATACATGGCTTCAGGCCACAGCAGGGGCCACAGCAGGGGCAGCAGCAGCAAACGCTGAGTGAGTCACCTGGTTATATATATTGTATTACTGTCTGAAAACAGCCTAACACCTGAATTCAGCAGCAAAGATTCTGCTGTTGTTTTGTGAGGAAATTACAGCACTTCATATGAAGCATATGCCCAGGTCAGGAAGCACGACATGGCATTTCAACAACAACAGCAACAGGTAAGGCCCTGTTAAGCAGTTCTCATCAGCGGCGTGCAACAACCACAGGGTTAGTACAATGTGTGCCTGGGGATGCAGCAACATTCGAGACTGTTGACACGGTTCCTTGGCCATCGTAGGCAAACAAGAGGGAGCAGTTGCGAGGTCTTTGGGTTGATTCCAGGGAGCAAGAACACTCGGATACCCTCACCAGCATACTTTGCAAGTATTCCTGCGGACTCTGCAGTGGCTGCAGCAACAACTGCCACATCATGACTTTCGGAAAACGCTGCTCTGAACATTCAGGAACCAACTGCTGTCCAAGGTGCAGCTGCTGCTGGCTCTGCAGCTGTGGGTAGCTGGCACTGCCGGCACTGCCCTAATGAGAGCCCATCCATGTGGGGCAACCGAGCCGTGGGCAGTCCTGCTGTCGCTGCCAGGCCACATCCTTGTTGCAAAATACAAATGCCAGCAGGTGTCCCCAACCTGCACACGAGCCTCAATTGAGCAGCAGTAGCAGCCTGTGTGTGATCAAGCTTGAGGGAAGACACCACATATACAGCTGGTTTTTCCAGGTGTGTGTTTGGGATGATCTGCAAGATGACGGCTGATCAGTGCAGGACCTCTCAAACCACAGCTTAGGGCAGCACCACACCCGACTTTGTTCATCTGGTTATTTCTGCAGCTGGCAGGGGAACGATGTTTGACGAGTTTTGGCAGGGTTCAACAAAATTTTAGTTGCTTGTGTCTGTTCACGGTCTGATTGAACTTGCCTTGCATGCATGCGGCCTGGGGGGAGGATGAGCGCAGTGCAGGCATACAGCTGCTCGGGAAGGAGGTGGCAACAAGCAGCGCTCGGGCGAACCCAAGTAATGGTTTATGTAGGTCTCAGGACTCTCAGGCTCGGGATCAGCAGCACCAGCATGGCAGCGTCATCCCTGGATGGCGCCCGCCTTGCATGTTAGGTTGTTCCCAGACAGTAGTAAAAACGACCTCACTTGAGTTCGCCTGAGCGCTTCCTGTTGCCATGTCCTCCAGTAGGCATGTCAGTTAGTTGGTATTCTTCCACTAGCATACTGCGTGCAAATGTGTCTGTTGTTTTGTGTCTACAAGAATAGTCCTTTGTCAGTTCATTTGCCAGCTTGTTACATCCTCAATGTTGCATAGCTCTGGATGTTTTATATACGTCTCATGTCCGCCATACACCCAGTGGAACACTGGCAGTGTTGCAGTCTAATCTGGGCCCTGCAGCTGTCCCAAGCGGAGATGTCATCTCAGTCTCAGTACATCGTTTCAACTTGCTGCATGGCTCAATTCCTTTGACATCGCACCTCGCTCCAGTAACTGCACAGGGTGGCGCCCCCAACGCGTGTCAGCGCATCTGCCATAGCACTGCAACTTGCTGCATGGCTGACTTTATTTTAATGCTGCGGGCCTTGTTACATCAGCTGCGGCAGCAGCAGCGCTGCCAGCAGACGCGAGTGTACAACTCGGCTGTATCTGTTTCTCATAGTCCACGCACAACTCTGCTCGGTCACTTACGGTTACTTCGCGCGCTCGAGACCTACCTCCAATTGGTACGCCACTTCTATGGCTGCATGAAGAATGTTGCAACTATATCTAAGTTCAGGTATACGTTGATGACAGGAATGCGCCATTCAGACCGCAAAAGATCCTGGACATGTGACGCCCGTGCTATATTACCCCGTGCTAACATCCAGCATGTGAGTGAGCCCTTTGCGAAAAGAGTCACGCCTGTCACCTGTGGTAGTAGACCTTTCCTCCTGCCATAGCAACGATAGCAGCAGTGGGATTGATCATTCTCCTGCAATTGTTGCGTGTTCTGCTGCCGGAGCATCTCCTTCTTTTCTGCTCGCGTATTTGAGGTGTATAGGTGCTGTCAAGTGCGACTTTCTGGCGTCTCTCCATAAAACACGTCGCTGGGCTTGTTTGGCGCTTGCGCTCTTTTCAAGATGTGTCCTCACCCGCATGGCGCACACGCCATCACCGTAGGTGCAACGGCTGCGCGCATCTCAGGCAGTGATCAATCTCCAGTTGAAGTGACTGAGGGCAGACGGTCTGTGCGGTTGCCCTCGGACAATGATGTAGAGATAACAGTAGACGAGGACGAGCCAGTAAAAGGCGCTGTAGAGCAAGATATAGCCAGCATTGAAGCAAAGAAAGAGAGCAAGATAAGAAAATACTTCGACAAATGGAAAGGCGGCATTGATACGTCGCTTCCCTTTCCTACCGTGCAAGATGCATTTGTAGGCTGGTTAGGAGCATTTCTGGGGTAAGCAGCACGGCTGCCTATTTCTTCCATGCTGAATTGTTCCATCAAGTGCACTATAGCCGTTTGCCCACTGGCGCTGCATGTGTATGTTGATAGAACACCTTGACAAGTTATCTGACTACAGCAGGCTGCAAGGGCGGAAGCATGCCATCTACACTAGCACACAGTTTGTTTTGTTCTTGTCCTGCAGGATCCTGGTCATCTCGATAACAGACCTTCTGTTGTGGCGGGACTATGGCTTTAAGCTGCTTGTGGGTTCCTTTGGAGCCAGCGCAGTTCTCGTGTATGGAGTGCCAGAGAGCAAGTTGAGCCAGCCCCGCAGCCTTGTAGGCAAGTATCGATATCAGCAGCAGTCGCAGTGGTGCATTTTTCGGCAACTATGCACATTGCTGCAACAGCAGAGCAAGGAAAATAAATATGAGAGGCAGGGACTGGCCACCTCCACATCATACATTGCAGATTATGGAGAGCCTACATGGTGCAATGGGTCATGTGGGTCAAGGTCAAGTCAAACAAGTGTTCTGTGTCTGGTTTGTGCAGGTGGCCAAATTGTGTGTGCAATCGTGGGAGTGTGCGTCAGACTGGCTATCACTGATATACAGTGGCTGGCAAACGCTCTGGGCATGTCTCTTGCGCTGCTGGCCATGCAGCTGACGGGCACTACCCACCCACCTGGGGGAGCCACTGCACTCATTGCCTGCTCTGTGCCACAACTTGCCCCCTGGCATGGCTTTCAGTATGTGGTGGCTGTGACCATAGGAGTTTTGCAGCTGATGATTGTAGGGCTGGTGAGCCTGACAGCAAGGGCGGGGCAGGCCTTGGACACTGCATGCCTCCTGTTACAAGGACCCAAGGGAGGGGGATGCAGTCTCAATCGCAATTTGGTGACTGTGCTTGTATGGTTGCCTCTCACACCGCCTGACATTCTCTCACATCAAGGAACCTGCGCATGCCATCAAAGCACTGAGCGCTTCCTACACATGTACCGCTTGTGTGGCTGCAGATTGTCAGCAACTTCCACAAGGGAAGAGCATACCCCACTTTCTGGTGGTAAGGCGGCACATCAGCACAACCCGACAGGCTGTTCCTTTGGTGGCACACTGGACTGTAGGCAGGGGGCGGGCCAGAATGATAGCGTCAGCACACACTGGGGCAGCATTTGTGGAGGTGTCGTAGAGACATGGGAGGATCATGTGCCGGGCATTGCACAGTCAACGGGGTGGAACCCGCATGGCGAGCTGTCAAGCTATTGGAAGCCCATTTGATTGGGGAAGACTGATGCTCTGCTCATCATGAAGGAGCAAGGGCGGTAGAAACAGTCAATTGACCAAGCAATGCAGGGTATGCTACTCTGACACATGACTGCGCTTTGATGAGCTTGACAGTTACATGTTATCGATAGATGGACAGCTCCAACAGTGTATGCTGAAGATTCCAGCACATCAGCATCACTGCACAGTCGATGTAGTGCTACAGAGCGCCCAGCTGTACAGATTGTGGTCCATGTGTACTGTTTTCTTCTGGAAATTTGCTTGCCTGGTGGCATGCTCATGCTGGTGGCCAACATGCAACATGCACAGTGGTGCCCGGCAGAATCATCAGCCATGTGAGCTTCCCTGTTGTGCATTGATAGGGGTCCCATACACCTGCTGCGCCATGTTGTGCCACTGCCGCACAGGTAGTGTTGGCGTATGTACACCAGTGCTGAGCCTCTGTGTGATAGGGTTGCTTGTCAGGCTTGCCCTTGGCGTGGTCTGTGGTAGCTGCTGGGTTTCCTACTGGGCCCTGCGTTCTTGCAGACATCAGATGCTAGTTGGTGTGTGTGGTGGCTGTGGTTGTTGCACTGTGTTCTGCCTTGGCGTGCAGGTGCTTGAAGTGTTGCTGCCAGGCTCTGTTTCACACAACTGGTAGGTCCTTGTGGCACCTACTAGTACAGTCTTCTTTGGCTGCCATCTTCTGTGGTTGAGCTTCTAGGCGGAGATGTTATGAGGTGATGCGGGCTGGAGCCTTGCCACTCGCAGTAGGCTGAACTTACCATCAGCCACAGTTTTCGGCACCTGAGCGAGGTGCCTGTTGTGTATCAACATGCATGAGCTTGTTTCCAATTAGTTCTCCAGCTTCTTTCATTAGATGATCCTGTTGAGTGCATTGCCAGGATCTGGACACGACTTCATTGGCAAGGAGTAAGCATGTTTCATGATCTGTCGGCAGCTCTGCCATTGGTTGATCTTGTTGCTTGTTTTTTATTACAGTGGAGTGTAATGTCACAGCGATGTGCCATCATAATGACGGAGAGGTCTCATGGTGGCTTGGTACATGGCTGATGTCAGCATGTAGGAGTGTGTGTGTGTGTAGTGGTATATGTTGCTAATCTGAAGCATGGTCTGAATATGTCAAGTCTAATGAGGCTCTTCTACGGTGGTGGTATTCTACTTACAACACTATGCTGCCACAAAATGCGTTCTCTATTGCAATGCCAGAGTAAGTCATGGTCAGGAGGGCTACTGCATGTGTCATGTAGGGTGTTTTCAGACAGTAGTAACAATTCAATAAATGTGGCATGTTCAGCAGTCACCAGTTGCACCCACACACAGGGAAACTGCAAATTATTTGGTGCATGGCATGGTCTCTTGCTGGATTGGGGAGCAGAGAGGGGCTGGGTTGTGTTTGTGTTGTGAACAAAAGGCTAGGTAGCTGCAGCTGATGGCAGCATCAGTAGGCCAGTCAGCGTTACAGCTACCAAGCTTTGAAGAGCTGCCAAATGTGACTTGCAGCTCAAGGTGACTTTGCCTCCATGCTGACCCAAGGGCCTATGGCCGGGACGGGTAACACTAGTACTATTGCCTCCACGCTGTGGAGCAGTAGATTTTTTGATGTGTGGCTGGCCAACTGAATGGAAACTAACGGGTCCTCAATATGCTGCAGGTAATACTAGCAACCGATAGATGATAGAAGGACGTGGGAGTATGATCACAGAAGTGGCCACTGCACATTGAACAGTAGGGGACCCTGCATACAGGCAAGCTGTAATCATCCACCAGCATACTGCGTGCAAATGTGTCTGTTGTTTTGTGTTTATCTGATTGAATCTTTATCAGGTCATCAGGGAGGTTGGGTGTTCTGAGCAGCTAGCAGCAGCAGCGGAAGCAGACGGGCGTAAGCTAAGGTTAAAGATGCAGTAGCTTGATGATTTCTCTATAGGGGTACCTAGTCTGACCGAAAGGGCTGCATGAGTCGAGCAAGCTCATCAACGTTATCATACCCCCAAAGCCCTCTGGCCGAACGATCTGGAGAAACAGCAATAGTCTACTGTAAACTGAGCTCATCTTGTCAAAAGCCCAATCGGCCCTCCGTGAGGTTGATCTTTTTGAGGCACTTTCTTACATTCGATCACACGCTGTCACATGGAGCGGCAATATTGCCGTTATTCTACCTTTTGATATGCCACGTCCGTGTAATTGACTGCAAACGGCAGTGGTCGATTGGTGCTGAAGTACATGACATTGCACCACCGCTGCGTTCCTATCCCACCGACCTAGAGCTACCACATCAGCGCAATGTCAAGGCTAGCATATGTGATATGAGGTTTCACTGTCTGTGTTTTGTCACCATCTTGCCTCTATTACAACACAAACTTTCTCTGAACGTCGATGGTACAGGAGACGCGTGTTGGCATTGTGACATCTGCTTGCCAGCACGTCGCTAGGAGAGTTGTGATCCCAAATATTCAGTAAGGTATTGCACAGCCTGTTGCCGTTCCTGGCGGTTGGCGGCCTTTTCTGGGATACAATGTTTCGGTGTTTGATGATTTGCGGTTTTCATGCTGCAGGGATTCAGCTGGTTCTGAACTGCCTTTCTATCAATTGCTGAAAGACCATTGTGTCCTCCGTGCTGGTGTGCAGGGAACGATGTGTTCTTGCACCAGCGTTTCGCAGAGTGCGAGCACTACTTGGACAGCTAGCGTCCCACGTGATCTTGCGGACACAATCGCTGCTGCAGTGGGAGTCCAGCCTGTCAAGGCACAAGTTCCACTCAAAGTGCCTGTTCAGGAGCAGCCCCCGCAGCAATTGTGCAGAGACTTGCAGCAGCAAACACCTGACGTAAGCAGCAGTGATGTTAGCCTTAAGACAGAGATGGCTGGGGCATCCTTTTGCTGCAGCACAGGCAGCGCACAAGCCCTACACAGCTGCAACGCGGGTGTCACTGCTAATACCTGTAATGACTTGTGCAGCAACCTGGCACGCAGGCAGCCAGTGTCAGTGAGTCGTCCTACCACAGCAGGAATTTGCGCAACTTTGCCAACCAGTTGCAATGACCTTGAGCGGCTGTCTGATTCAGTCAGCAGCAGTGATGCTGGGTTGATAGCTGCTTCACGACCATCACCGCAGCAGAGCTGGGGCGAATGTGCAGCCAGCAGCAGCAGTAGGTGGGCAGCAATGTATGATGACATGGATGATCTGCAGCCAGCTGGAGCCCAGGAAAAGCAGCTAGGTCTTTTCCCTCACAGCAGGAGCCCATCTTCGTCAGAGCGAGAGTGTGAGGCAGCTTATCAGGAGCTGCAGCACCTGGATATGCACAGCAGCTCAGGAGGTTGGGAGCCCTTCAGCGAGTCACTGAATCAGGCAGAACAGCAACTCATGTGTCAGTTGTGGTCACAGTTGCAGATGTCAATGGAACCTGCAGGGGATCTGCCTGTGGCAGGGCAATACGAGCACATGGCAGCAGTCCCGCCAGGCAGCAACAGTGACAGTTGCTGCAGTGATGATGAAGCACACGGCTGTAGCTGGCCACCTGTGCACAGCAGTATCGACTCAAGCTACAGCTCAACAGATGCCTCCTCAAGCATGATAGCAGCATACAGCCGGGCCAGCAGCATCTGCAGCAGCAGCAGCAGCAGACGTAGCAATGGCGAGAAGCGTGTCAGTTGGGGCTCTGTGACAGAGTATCAATTGCCAGCTGAACCCCAATACAGCTGGCTGTGGAGAGGAGTGCCGTGCTGGCTGCACATGCCTAGCAGCTGGGATGGTAAGACCAGTGCTGCAGGGAGTGGCAGAGCTGGTCCTGCTGCTGTTGGGGCAGCCGCTGCAGGGCTCGTGGTGGCAGCAACGGGTGCAGCTATCCTTGCTTACTCAAGGCGGTTTGCCTCAGCATGAAGCCAGGGGTGCAGCAGTTGGGCACATAGGGGATGGCCAGCAGGTGCACATTGGTTTTGTATGGGCGTCCATACTTTGCTCTCTCAATTTCATTGGTGAAGCATGTCAAGATCCATAAGCGGCTTGACACGAAGTGTGGGATTTATTAACTGTATTTGTGTCTGTGCCAGACTGCTGAGGGTTGCTAACGAGCTGCACGGGGTTGCTGGATGCAAGGTTTGCCTGCATCCAATGTGTACATACTTTCCTTGGCATCAGAGCATGGATGGCATCCCTGGCTCACTTTCACCAATTTTGCTGCTGCCAGAGACTGTTACTGGCTGCTGTGGTACAGCTTATCCTCTTATACACTTCCTTGTGTTGGTGGGTCGTCGTATTTTGCTGAATCCAAGTTAAAGGCAGCCTTCTTATCAGGCGTTGATTGTCCTATGTCTAAAATGTGTTGCGTTTGTATTGTGATCACTTGTAAGGGTGTTACAGTGCCATTCAAGCCTGTATTGGTACTGGCTGCATTGGGCGTACTGGCTGGTGTGTGCCTACTGTGTTTTGTCGGCATCAGTGCATTTCACTGAATCATGGTTGCATGGAGTGCAAGATAGTGGGGCAGGGCCACTGCTTTTGCGTAGCAGCCCTGCTGGCAGCCCAAGGTTTGATGTCAGGGACAACTTGGGGGCAGGCTAGAGTACTAGCAGTGCCCAGTATGGACTTTTACCTCGACAGAGCTGATATGCTGATCGATTCCATGTATGCAATTTGCATACACACTCGACGCTGCTGTCTTCTGAATGTTCAGGTTTTTGTTTTGTGTCTGTTACAAGGGTGTCTCATTGCAGCTGACGTTATGCATGTGCTTGTGTAAATGAAAGCGAGCCATGCAGCAAGTTGCAATGCTATGGCAAATTGCTTGTATTTTGTGTAGAGTTCCCTCGTGGTGTAGTGGTAGCATACCGGCCCGATAGGCTGGAGACCCAGGTTCAAATCCTGGCGGGGGGGGCCTACGCAGGGGGGTAAACTGCTACTGGATCTGACATCCGTAAACGTGTGGTCAGAGGCCGCACGTTCTCGTGATTGAAGTGAAAGGTACCATGCGTCCCATGAGCCATCCGCTGGCTCGCTGGCTAGTGCCGCCGGCCCTCGGAGGGGTTGGAGTCCAACTGCATTTGTATTGATGTATCGCTAGCTAGCGCCTGATCGGTGACAGAAGGGCGCGGGAGGACGACTGCAGAAGTGATAGCTGCACATTCCACAGAGGGGGCCTGCATATCATGTCAGTGACTCACTGACATGATCTGTCTAATAAAGGGCCTTTATTTAAGTAGTACAGGCAACTTGCCATAGAGGCTGCAGCATGCTTGCAAGGAGCGCTGTGTAGAACAATCTGGAGTCCACCGTAGATGTATGCTGAGCATACTGCGTGCAATTGTGTGTGTGGATCTTGGTTCATAAGAATAACTATCTGCCAGCTGAATGGGGCCCCGCCAGCTCTGATCTCCGGGCCCGGGAGACTCTCAAGTTACCGCTCCGCTGTACGGTACCGGTTGAGAATGCTGCACTTACGGCCAGCGGCCGACCTGCTAATAGTAAAAGCCGCAGTCCATACTCAAGCAGTCATGCGTCTCTTGTCGCTACATTATATGGTGTGCATGCATACAGCTTCCTGCTTTACCAGACTGAGCAAACTTGTCTCGGCCACCGCGAACATATTCAATACAAATGTCTCCTTGATTTATGTTGAGTCTTTCAACGCCCTCTTCTGACCCTATTGTTGTCGATCATTTTGACGTTGGTTTATTGTGCTGCAAGGGATATCACCACCCGACACAAACCTAAGACTCCCCTGGAGAGATCTCGCAGCTGCACTGCAACGATCACTGCCGCTGGTAACAGCGGCACTGTGTGACTCTTACTGTCAAAGTCATGAACATGGCCCAAGACCCCTTGCAACTATATTCGGCGTTAGGCCTCACGCCTGAGGCGTCTGCTGGAGAGGTGTTGCTTTGTTGCTGCAGTCCGTTAACTGTTGTTCGTGCCTCCAAATCAATCACCGCAAGCCGTTGTTAGCAGTATTTCTTGCAGCGACCACAGTAGAACCTGATTGTGATTGCTTTGCTCGTATACCCATCTCACACGCAATGCTTACTCCTGCAGATCAAGCGTGCTTTCAGGACCCTTCGGACGAAGACACACCCAGACAAAAGTGGAGACACAGAAGCATTCAATGCTCTCACTCAGGCCTTCAATGTGCTGTCAGACCCAGAGAAGGTGAGCACCTGGACTCTTGTTGAACACTGTTGAGCATGCTGCATACTAGAACTGGGATTTGTTGTACAAACCTTAAGCACAGGGTGCCATGGTGGCCCAGTTGCATGAACACCCTGTAGGCCACTACTCCCAGAGATACTATATGGTATAACGCACCCTGTAGCAGGACTACGTCAGACTTCGAGCACAGCCACACAATCGACAATAACAGATACAGTGACTGTGTAATCCCTCACTGTGAACGTAAGCGGGCCTATATGCCAGATCCATGCCCTCAAGGCGATGAAGTTTAAGCCATCCTTAGCTTTGTGTAGTGCAAGTTGGAGCTTCTTCTTTAAATTGGCTATGCGCTGCCCCCATTTGTCCCAGTGACAGTAAGGCGTGACATGTTCGCAAATCTCAATTTCCCTGTGTCATGCAACCCACTGGGCAATGGTTGCTGCCCTGCAGAGGCAACACTATGATGCCACCGGTCAGGTGCAGAGGAGCGCCAGTGAAGCCTTTATTGAAGGTTTTGCCGGAGGTAACTTTGTCTGATCCGAGTTGTGACAACTCTGCACAAGCCTTGTGCCATGATGGCAGCTGGAATGTCAGATTGTGCCATCAGCACACCTGGTATACGCCTACTAGGGCTCTTGCAGCTAAACTTGAAGGCTTGGCTCCCAGCCACTCTCACAGGACAGCACAGAGGTCAAACCAAAGGTCAAACTGTATAAGCTGTGCCTCCTGCCACACTTAATGTATTGTGCTGCACATTCCTGTCACTGCAGGTGTCTTCAGCGATCGTGTTGGGCGCAAAACAGCAGCTGCAGCTAGCATCGCATCAGTCCACGATCAGATTGCCATCAGGCAAGAGGAGACAAGGAAGCAGAGCCACACAGCAGGCTTTGAGGTAGGCCCTTGTGTCAGGCCTATCACACTCATGCAGAGTGGTGAGATGGCGAGCCTGAGCAGCCTCCTGGCAGTTGTCAAGGGAAGAAATGCCCTCTGTGGCCATCCTTTCTTGGTTGGTGTTGTTCACTTGGGGATGGAAAGGGTATTTTGAGTATGTTTAACTTGATACACACAAGGTTCTACATTAGCAGGGACAGCAGGGGATCATTGTCTGCCAACTGCAGAGACGACTGTCAGCTAATCATTGCCAGCACCCAGTCACTGTGTAGTTTAGAGGTAGCCCTTCTGCATTTGTTGTTCATGTGTCTTGCCACCGTCTACTCATCCAGATACATGCTTGAGGCATGCTACAGGCTTGGTTGAGGTCACGAGGTGCTGGCAGCACTACTCTGTACACCAGTGACACAATTGCTGAGCAGTTTGGTGTTGTCAAGTCCAGCTATGAAGCTGTGCCACTGCCCAGCCACACGGTGCTGGCTGCATTTTGCAAAGGACCTGGCAAAGCGCAACAACAGCTCGAGGTTATAGCACAGCAGCTGCCTCCTGAACTGGAGTGGGGTCAGGTGAGCTCCTTCTACTCTTGCCTCCTATTCATACCTCTCAAAACTGGTTTGACAAAGCACAATAGTGTTGCAGCTAGCCCAATCTGGTACTTGTCTGCTATATCAGCTGATTAGTGAGACGGACTGACAGCCGCTCATATGCGCGGCAAACAGAAACATGCTCTGCACGTTTCTGATATGTCTTGCAGGTGTTGGTGAAGTTCAAGTACGCCCCTGTCACTCCTGCAGACGTCTACAGCATCAGGCTGGGAGGCATGTATGATGAGACCAGCAAGAAATGCCCTTTTGTGGCAGGGCATGATGGTGTGGCAGTAGTTGCAAAGGTAAGATCTCTGGGGCGTCCCCGACTTGTCAAGTGCTCCTACAAGGACTTAGGTCCTAGTGCGTTGCAGTAGTGTCAAACAGCCATCACCATCATCATCCTGCTGTGGAGGTGAGGTAATTCTGCAGTGCAGAGAGCGTGAGCAATAAAAACGTCCGCCAAAGTACAGCCACTGCGGGCCTTCCTCTGCTGCGGATGTACTGTCTGTTCGTAGCACAGTATGTGCAACAGCATGCCATGACAGTGCCACATCTGCATTGCCCCTTAGGTTGGTCCTGGCGTCAAGGATCTGACTGAAGGGGATGTGGTGGTGCCAACCATTCCACTGCTGGGGACTTGGACAGAAGCAAGGGTG
The DNA here is from genome assembly GCA_018290735.1 of Coelastrella sp. MACC-549. NCBI lineage: Eukaryota > Viridiplantae > Chlorophyta > Chlorophyceae > Sphaeropleales > Scenedesmaceae > Coelastrella > Coelastrella sp. MACC-549. Next base: position 12,032 of record JABEVS010000201.1, on the reverse strand, counting down.
GTGGCAGCCAAACACGTGGTCAAGGTTGGCAAGATGAGTGTAACTGACAGCGCCAGTGCAGCCGAGGGACAGCCAGCAGGTGAGTTGAAGACTGCATCATCATCATCATCATCTCTTGATCACCCCCCTGACTCCACGCCAGCTGATAGACCTGTCTCAGAGAGACATCAGAGAGACAGGTGTTCCACCAGCTGCCAGTTTAGTGAACGGTACCGCCAGAAGCAATGTCAGTGTAACCGATACATGATGTATACATACATGATGTACTGTACAAGCAAAGCACAAAGTCAATGGCCAGACTGCACTGGAGCTTGCCATCTGCAGTGGGCGCCTTTGCATGTTGCAGCTGCCTCGGTACCTGCACATTGGTTTAGTCACAGTTTAGTGCTGGCACCACGTATGCAAAAGTCTGCCGCATGCAAATTGCGCAGTGACTGCGCAGTCTCGACCACATGTCATTGATCAAATTATCCACTAATGCTCAACTAGTCTTGTGGTTTCTGCAGGCGCCGCCTCTGCAACTTCTGTGGATGAGATACCCATGCCCCTTGAGTACCTCGCTGTTCACAGGGAACTGCTGCTGGCATACAAATTACTAGAAGTGGACTCAAGCATCAAGGTACAGCAGGACTGTTGGCGCTCTGATGCAGTTCAGGCGCTTGTCACCACCTGGTCTACGTGCTAAACATCCCTTTGATATGCAATCATCAGCAACCACATGTGAGACATGTATCGCAGTGCCTGTCAGGTCCTGTCAAGGCGGGATGACATGACCCACGTAGTATCTCAGCATTAGCCTGATGTACCTGGGTCAGAAACACTGAATGTTTCTGAGGCAATCAAGTGAGAGCAGGGCCCCTGCTGGCCAGGTGACCAGCTGGCCTTGTTCAAAAGCCTTACTTCTGACTGTACGCAAGTATGCCTGCACAGTGCATCAGACAGCTGCAAGAAAAGCATGCTGCCACTCTTGCTGCTGTCTGTTGGCTTCTGCAATGCAGCCTGGAGATTGTGTGATATTAAACGCACCAAACTCAACTGTTGGTAGGATCCTGCTGCAGCTTTGCAAGCTTCTGAAACTTAGGACAATTGCTCTGCTACGTCCACACGGCAAGAAGGATCTGATTGAAGGACAGGACGCACGCTTTGAGGTTGTTGCTGAGCAGCTTCGTAACCTGGGTGCTACACTGGTGATGAGGGATGAGGGCTCTGTCAAGGTGTGCTTGTGTCCCTGAGCTGGTGGTTGTACAGCTGCAAGCTGGCAGACTGTAGTGTCACGCCATGTGCAGGGGCCATGGATGACCTGTGTCACACCGTCAGTCTGACTGCCATACTACTGCATATCCTGCCAGTGAGGGTTTTCAAACATGCTGCAGTGCAAGCGGCTGCCACGAACCTAGTGGAAACACTCTGTTCTCAGTGATACTGCATCCATGTGAGCTGTGTGTAGGCTCAGCTGCAGTCACATAAGTTCTTCGGGCGTCCAAAGCTTGCCCTGGATGCTGTGGGTGGAGAATCAGCAATAAGAGCAGCAGAAGCCTTGGAACAGGTAACACAGGTGGTCAAGACAATAAGTGGCAGCATCTTGCTTGCGTTGACAATGCTGCTTAAGCTTGAGTGTGTGGTGAATGAAACAATGATGTTTTGGTGGATGTGCTGATGAAATTCATGCTTGTACAATATCTGTGCTGCAGGGTGGCCGCCTGATAGTATATGGATGCATGAGCGGCAAGGCACCAGCATGGCCATGGCAGGCATGGGTGTTCAAGGGCTTGCAGATGTCAGGATTCAACCTTAGAAAGTCCATTGCAGGGGACACAACCGCAGGTGCTCACAAAATGCGCTGCTTGCTGGAGTCCTTGGGCAAGCTGGTGTCAGCTGGATTGCTGTCAGTTGACTTCACTGAATATGGATTTGCTGAGGAGTGGCAGGACGCTTTGGAGCATGCCTTGGAGGCACCTGGAGGGAGCAGGGTGCTGCTAAAGCTAGGCAGTTAGTCGTAGTGAATGGTCAATGTCTGGGTTAGCATAGTTCTGGTGAAATGCACATGGCTGAAGCCATTGAGGCGAGGCTTCGTGGCATCAGAACCTTCCAAAACACAATTGGGATGCAGGCAGACCACTTGCTTCTGTTGCTGAAGTACACTTCAGGCACATAGTATCAGTGTACTGCTAAGGTGCAACGTTTGCATCCTGCTGTAGGTATGGCAGGCACCCCTGTGCAGATTGGATGCAGCCAGAACACATTTCAAACTGCCTTCAGACATTGTGATCGCATTGTGCTGCTGTTGCTGTAGCAATACTTGAAGCTCCCTAACCCTAAAAACTGCAAGAAATTCAAACGAAGACAGACAGTCCGTCTTTTCAGAGCTTGTCAAACAAAACTGGCCGATCATAAAAAACATGCACATATCATATATATTGTGTCCTGTTAAGCTGTTGGACGTCTTATGGTTAAACAATGTAGCACGCCAAGCAAGGCGTTGTTGATCGCTGTAGACAGGAATGAGAATGCTGTGTGTGAGTTATCAACCTGCAACAAACCAACTCGTGCTCACTGACAACCATCCAGACCGATGACCAGTGAAAAGCTCACCGATGATTTGCAATATGTAGCCATCTGAATTGTGACTGGTGCTGGCTTCGTCCCCAGACATGCCCACCTTCAATTTCAGCTCGTATTACCTAAACAAGAATCTAAGTGACGTAGACATAGTGATCACAGTACCTGACCGTGACCTGTCAGAAGGGGGGACTGGCAGAAAGCAGGCAGAGCAGTTGCCAGGGCATGGGATAGTTCTAGCAAACGTGAGCTGCTTGTTCAGAGCTCAGATAGAGCAGCAAGGGGTCAAATCTGCCAAAATCACCCTTGACGTTGGACATGACCAGGTAAGTGATGGACGTGAATGTCATTGAACAAACAGTATGCAAATAGCACACTTGGCCTGCATAATGCAATGACTTGCTGCCATATCTCTCCAGGGCTGTTAGCCGGAGGCAATAACTTGTACAATAAATGCCACATTCTTTGCAGGTGCCAGCTGCTCGCGCTCTTGTGCAGTATGTATATACAGGCGTACTGCCAGAGTATGCGCAGCATACTGAACTGGAGCCACTGATTGTCCATATGTTGCATCTGGCGCACACCTATAAAGTGGTCGATTGTGCTGTAGCGTGCCTCAAAGCATTGATGGAAATGCAGCAGCTGCAGTTGGAGACTGTGCATTTGGTGTATTCCTTGCTTCCAGAGACTGCAGACTTGTCGGGCTTCAGGTCTCTGATGGAACACTGCGGCAATCATCTCCACCAGCTGTTTGGAAACTTGGAGGCAACAATGGGCAACCCTGACCTTCTTGCCAAACTTCACGAGTTGCCTCATGCCGGTGTGCAAAGCTATGGGTTCCATCTGCATAACATGTGCAGCTTATTCTGCAGTGTCAGCTGGCTAGCTGCGTGAGCTTTTTATGCGCCAGGCCTAGACCATACCCCTCGGACAAGCTGTGTTAACACTGATGAGTGTCTGCGTTGCTCATGCCAGAACTTTCTCATCTGCCAACAACCACAACATTGTGTGCCTCTGTTGCTGCAGCGCTGCTGGCACTATTGGCAGATGGTCGCACAGAAGCAGCAGCAGAGAACACAGTGCTGGCAGCGGTGCAGAGCTGGCTAGCTCACCAGCCTGAGCGGGTGGAGCTACAGCAGCGGCAGCGGCTGGCAGGAGCCGTACGGATACCCCAGCTGGAACCCATGTACCTGGCAACTGTGGTGCCCAGGATACCCTGGTTGGTAGAGGTGTGTCACTGACGGTCATCAAATGCATGCATTTTGAGGGGGTCTTCATTGCTGAGCATATCTGATGGTCGGCACCAAACCATTGGCAAGTAAGCTGCCGGCCTGTTGTCCTTGTGCAGGTGCTGGGGCCTCAGGGCCTGTTGATGGCTGCAGGTGCCTCGAAGGGCCTATTCGATGTTCACACCAGACCAGTGCTCTCCAATGCAGATGTGTGTGGAAAACTTACGGCTGCATGGATGAAGGCCGTGCGGCAGCAACCAGACAGCTACATGCTGGGACCAAATGAGCCAGGGATCCACATAAAATGGGTCTTACCGCTTGACAGACTGAAGCAGGCCTTTGAAGCAGCATGTGCAGCTGCAGCTGCATCAGTGGCACGCTTACAAACAGACACAGTTGCAGCAACTGGGGTAAGTCCAGCAGGAGCGTCTGGAGGGTTGTGGCAGCAAGGGTTTGGTGCCACTGGTGCTGCTGCTGTTTCTGCAGCTGCAGCAGCAGCCGTCAGCTTTGGCGCTCGCATGTTTAGAAAGAGGAAGCGAAGTGACATGGAATGTGTGCAACATATGCAGCACCAACAGCTTCAGGTGGGTGGTGTGCCTCGGCTGCAGTCAGCAGAGGTGATCCAGCATGAAGGTCCAGGTTCATATGAAGTAACACACAGAGCCAGCAGTCATCAGCGACCTAGGCTTGTAGCGGCTAGACAGAGTGCAGCAACACCTCTAGGCACTGCATCAGGTGGCGTGGCAGCGGCAGCAGCAGCCATAGCAGGTGCAGCAGCTGCAACAGCAGCTGCAAGCCACTCTATGTCTGTTGCTGCTGGTCATGGTGCTGCTGCAAGGACCACAACAGGAGCACAGTTTGCAGAAGGATTGGGTGTGAGCCTACAGAACATTAAGGCCTACAGTGAAGAGGTCACCTTTGCTGGGTACACTTGGCGTCTGGTCCTATATTTTGAGGCCAAGATGAAACAGCAACAGGTGGCAGCTGAGCATAGTAGGACTGCAGCTGCCGTGGTGAATGCAGCTGTGTTGGCAGGCAACAGCAGCAAGCAAAGGGCTGAGGCTGTGCACGGCAATGCAGCAGCCACTGCAGCAGAGGTTGCTGCCTGTAAGCAACAGCAAGGAACATCTCTATTCAGCTTGGGCAGGCGTAGCACTTCTGTGGCCGCTGGTAATGCAGACCTTGCAGCAGCACCAGCAGGCTGGGTGGGGCAGGATCTGGGCATCTTACAGACACCCTGGGGCAGTAGAAGGGGACCACGCGGGGCAACAAACCCAGCACAACCAACTGCAGGCCGGCAGGCAGCTGCTGAACGCGCTGTATCACCTGGCCCTGCTCGGCAGGCAGTAGCCGCTGCAGCTGCAATGAGGCTCCCGGATGACTCCTCTCCTGTACCAAAGGGCCACAGGGGAGTTGCCACAGAAGCAGAAAGAGAGCAGCAAGTGGCCAGTGACAGCTGCAGCTGGGAGTGGCACGCCCGACTAGCAATTGAGGCCTGGCCATGCATAGCTCTGCAACCTGGTGTGAGTGTTGCTGCTTTCAGTGCCAGCCTTGCAGTGAAGACTTACAACTCGCAGCATCACGCAGCAGCTGCTGCTGCTGCTGTTGCTGGCAGGGCAAGTGCCAGGGCCAGGCAGGTGTCAGCCTCTGCAGCAGCAGCAGCAGCAGCAGCATTAGGTGATGGGGTTGGCAAGGTAGCAGCAGGCCACAACAACAGGACTCCCCGACACAGGTTGGGATTTAATGGTGCTGCTGCAGCAACTTCAGGCAGGCTAGTAGCAGCAGGTACAGGCGCTGCAGCAGCCAGAGCAGCTGCAAGGGCAGCTCGAAGCAGCAGCACACAACTTGACACAGAGACTGTGGAGGCAGCTGCATGCCACAATGCCGTACTTGGAATGTCTGCACTTCAGGCCTTGGCGCATAGACCAGTTCGTGGCCATGGCAAGCATGCAGTGGCTGCCGTTGCCCAACAGAGGATAGCTCAGCAGCGAGCAGGTACAGGAGCTCCTGAGAGTGGGCAGAGGGTAGAAGATGAGGTGGATTTGGTCAGAGAAGACTCCTCAGATGGGGAGTGTGCGGCAGGTGCAGCTGTTGACACACATGACACTGGCAAGGCCTCGGGCAGCAGCACTGATGGCTTGACTGACTATGATAGTGATGAAGGTGAGCACCTAGAAGAACACATACTGAAGGAAAGGGAAAATCAGGTTACTGTCAGTGGCCAAAGGGGAGCTGCATGTCCGGTTAAAGCAGCAGTTGTGGGGGCAGCACTTGCTGCTGCAGCTGCTGCGCCTGAAAGCAGACCAGCTGGCAGCTCCAGCACCACTGGCGGCTGGCTGGTGCGCCAGATGCCTCAGGGTCAATATGTGAAGAGCAGGAAGTGTGATCAGGGGTATAGCGACTTCTTCAAGGTCACCCTGCAGCAGGACCACTGGGAACAAGACGCCTGGGCGCAGTACACACAACCAGGGCAGGTGCTGCAGATCACGGGTACAATCTGGAACGTGCGGTGATGCAGCTGGGCCCAGCAGTTCAGCTGAAGTCAGGGAGTTTGATGGATGCAGGGTGCACAACATTGCAGCTTAGACTGTACAGCGCAATCACTAGCGGTGCTGGCTCAGCAGCCAGTGGACAATTGACTGCTGTTGCGGGGTGTGCTGCACGGCTGTCTCATGACCTCGTCGTCGCCTGCGGCAATGCAGTGACCACCAGCAAGGGCTTCACTGATATTTTTTGCTGTTTGATATGACATGGCCTGCATAAAGGTCACAGGGAGTCTACTGTGTCAGAAGTAGCATTGCATAAACTGCCGAACATGGGTCCAGCTTTCATGGCCAGCTGTACAGACATGTCTCTGAGTCAGGATTAAGTCTGCCTGCCAGGCTGGCTGATGCAATTGAGATCCTTAGTGGCACTGCCAGAGTCCTAAGTTAGGGTCTTGTGACAACTCAAGGCAAGGCAGAATGGAACTAGTTGATGTAGTACTGCGTCAATTTACTTGCAACTGCAGGGTTCGAAGCAGAGTATGGCAAAGGATACATTGTCTCAGTATCATTCTGAGTGATCAACAGGATCACATGTACAACTTGAACACATGAATGTACACTGCCTCAAAAGTATCACAGATAGATGTGTGCGACAGTTGCATGAAGTATTGTGCGTACAGGGTATACCCTGCAGCAACTAGCGTAAGTCAACCAGCCACCTTGGAACAAAGTCTGTAAAGCAACCAAGCTTATGAGGCTATCCACAAGGTCAATTTGCACGGTGCAGGATGCTGCTTGGCTCAGCAGCCATGGCCACTACTAGCGCCGTAGTACTGAATATTTCATGCTATGAAACCATCGTGGTAGCACAGGGTGTTGCGCCATGTTTGAAACATGGACCTCTAATCCACCTCAGACTTCAATTGAAGCTTGCAAGCTGGTCAACTGATGGCAACTGGCTTTGCAGCCAGGCGACAATGCTTGCGGCACTTCTACCAGTGCACTGCTGACAACACACAATGGCATGTACTTGCATGCATGTGTTTGTACTACAAAATTCACTATTATCTCGTGACTCCTTAGCAAGGTGTGATCCATTCACAGATTGAGTTATCAATATGCATCGCTGCATATATTCACAGCACTGGCCATTATGCTCTGTGCAAGCTCACAGTGACTCGGTCTCTAAATATTGGTACCTTGTTTTCAGTGGTTTATCTCCAGCGCAAAAGGTAGATGACTCAACAGACCAGCAAGTGGGGGCTTGGGGAACATCTTGAATACATTTAGCAGATCAGGCTTAGGTAGCACACTCATCAAATTATTCAACTGCCTGATGGGGAAGGGGAGGCCAGCAGGAGGCAGGTTGTTCAGGTCAAGGTTTGGGAGGGTGGTTGGTCCTCCGTGTGACATAACACCCAGAACTCCTTGCGTGATTGCACGCAATGCATTGCCTGGCACATTGATGATGTCCTCAACGATGTTGGGCAGGGTTGGGCCATTGCCAAACATGGGTGCGGCTCTTGACGGGTTAGGTGTGAATGGACCATTGTTACCTGCAAAGAACACAGCTTTTCAGGTTAGCCAAAGCGGCTTCAAGTGTGCATATCTTCTGCATGTGCCGGCTGCAAGCCACACGCTGACAAGCCGCTTGTCAAGCTTACCCTACACGGCTGCTGGCTGCAGTGCTCAAGCCACCATCAGTGTCTTTTTGACACTCCTTGGCTGTTATAGAACACTGCTGGCAAGCACTTTCCGCCATGGTGCTCAGAGAGCTCAAAAGCGTGGGGCCCTGGCACTGAGCCAGCCAGTCCTAGTGCCTGTTCAGCCCCTCACCTCCCAGGAATCCAACCATGAGCTGGAGCACCTCCGGTGGAACATTGTTGATCAGTCCCTGCACACCGCCTGGCACGTCAACCTCCTGGTCATTCAAGCTGTTCAGCAAGTCACCAGGGAGTAGATCGGCCACGCGCCCAGCAAGGACATCAGGTCCACCAAGTCCAAGGTTGCCTGAATGCGCAGACAGAGCAATGATACTGGTGTCGCTTGGTTGAACACAACTGCATCGTGACACGGTCACTTGGTTGAACACAACTGCACCGTGACACGGTCACTGACCACATGATCCTTGACGTGTGTTGTGCAGCATAGGTTTCAGGACCTGGTATGTTCAGTGCAGGATAAATTCTAAAGTGGGAATTGCGGCAACTTGCTGCAGATTGCTGCTATGTCACCTACTCAACATGCTGTACCATGCTGCGAGAAAGCAGCCTTTTGACTGTGCCTGCTGATTGCAGCATTCTCTGCCTGCCAGCTCTTATCTACATTGCTGTGCAAGCTGTGGCTAGAGGCTCTCGCCACATCCGGACATGCAAATCACCGCTCACCAGTCAGTGCGCCGCCAATGGCGGATGCCAGGCCCCCAAGGGCATTTTGGATTCCCTGTGGTCCCGCGGCAAACCCTTGCACCAGATCAGGCAGGATCTTTGGAGCCAGTGGTGACAGGAATGGCACAAAGGTGGAAATGTCATTCAATGCAGCATTGCCAACAGACAAAGCAGCTTGTCCCCCGTATTTGAGGTTGATTGCTGCAACCTTTGCCATGGATTTGGCAACAATATGGCATGATCTGAGTTTAGCCTTCATCTTAGCCTCCTTGGCATCTGCAGTTGACAAGTATGGAGTGCATGATGTCAGCAGCGAATCCTTCCAATGGGAGCCTCCAGACTGTGAAGTTTATGATGACTTTTGGGTCACTCTGGTATGTGATTTTACAAGGTCATTTGCTATCAGTGCTGCATGCTACTTAATCGTCAAAGAAGCACAATGCGCAGTAGGATCAACACTGTCATTTCTGCATGGCACATTCACGCCAGTTGTACACCTGGGTTCCAACAGAGTTGAACGGGTCATGCAGTCCCCGCAACTTTGCAGCCTAAGATACCATGCAGTTGAGTTCCTCAAGGCAGCAGCGAGAGCTTTCAGATCACAGTGGATCACTTTGCAACTTGCGCCGTTGGACATGGGCCCACCTGCCATTGCCTCTGAAATGTCTTTGGCATCCTTAGCAGCATACTTGGCCAGCTTTTCTGGATCATCTGCGAACATTTCCTTATGACGCATGGCGTCTTGAAGTTCGTATGCAACTCTTTTGTTGGCCCTGGCAACTGCAAAGGCCTCTTTGGCTTTGGCGATTGCAATCTTCTTGGAGGCATACTTCATGGACTTGCCCTGCAGGGGCGTGGCAATGATATACGAGTGCGATGCATGTAGCAATGCAATTCTGTTGTGATCACACTGGGTAGGCTTGAGTTGATGAGCACTGGCGCATGGGCATGGGAGTGAGATGTCCTGTGAGTTGTACAAACGTAGGACCTGTAGAGGACCGAGAAATGCCAAGAAGCAGCCATTTGAGTATGATGATTGAATACTGTCTGAACAATTAGGTGTTTTAACTCACCGCGGCTATTGCAGCATCCCCCACTGAAGACACAGCTGTAAAGTCATCTGGGCCCACCGTCAGCATTCCCCTGGTCGGGCTCTTGGCAGCCGATGCATCTGTCAAGTTGTTGATTATACGATGCAAAAATACAATGTCAGTTGACGAAAGCGTGCAGCGGAGCAGACGTTCCGGCTTGCATAACGATGTGACGTCGAAGGCAAGCGCAACAAGAATGCAATAATCCATTGAAGGTGCCAAGTGCAGTGAGGTGTATGCTGTGAGCAGGGTTCCTGCCGTTGATCCATGCCAGGCACTGAAGGTCCCGTCTGCACTTCACCTGTAAAGGGAGCAAGTGCTGCAACCAAGCCCAGAAAAACACACGCACAGTATACAAGGTTCATTTTATTGCACGAAGAGGGGTGTCAGTTGGCCAAAGAGGCAATGATCGGTTGCGTTGGTTGGTCGTCGTAGCTATGTCGTGAGGCGATATGCAAGCTTATTTCGATGCTGACAACCATCTGATATATATTGGTAGCGTTTGTTCATATGTGTGATGAGCAATCCTCCATGAGCAGCTGCATCGTTACGGCCAGCCGGGTGCCTGTAAACCCTTGGGCACTTTCTGGCACCTCTAGGGCCACGAGCCAGCAGGCCATCTCACTAATACGTGCAAGAACTTTACCAGGAAAAATATGTTATACGAAGCTGCAAACTCTGCAGTCTGGAGGTGGCTTGGTGGGATCCTGGCATCAGCGATTCTCCGATGTGCCCAGTCATTGGCTCTTATTGGGGCGAACAAGGGACCGTATAATACTCATGTGCAAAGAGTGCAATTTTGTGAAAAAAGATGCTCTGCGGCAAGCAGCTCAGCTGCAGCAAGCCTTAGCACTTGCACACTGTACTGCGCAGTACATGTAAAAGAATTTAGCCATGCAGCAAGTTGAAATGCTATGGCAAATGCGCTGACATGCGTTGGGGACGCCACCCTGTGTGCCTGCATGGGCTGTCCTGGCTGCCATACCATACATTTAGCTGCCACCGACGTCCCACACCAAGCCTTTACTTGAGCGATTCCAGTCACCAGCTCCTCCAGCAGGGGTGTCCACCGCCCAGGGTCGCATGTATGCAATGCAAGGTGATTAGTGCAGGCACAGGCATATATAAGCAACTAACAACATGTCAACCTTGCCTTGGTCTCGCTGTTGGACCCCTAAGTACTAAGCTGCCATCTGCCATCATGCAAATCACCTGGCAAAACCAACCGTATGGTGAAGAATACAGGCTAGCCAGAGCAGAGAAATGATAGGGTTAGGTAATAACATGCAACCATGCAAATGATGCACATGACGAAGGCGATCAACAGCAGAGGTACTGGCCAGGCACCTATGCTGTGGATCGACCGGTGGCAAGCAGTATATTGGGTACAGTTGCATCGCTTTATATGGCCTTCAAGCCTGGTCAACTCACTCAGTTGGTTGACTAGTGTGTGGTGTGCGGAAATGCTATGTGTTTACGGCAGCATACTCAGTATACATGTACAGTGCGCAGGCATGCCTTATCGGTGATTGATGTGATATCATATGAGATCTCACAATCAGGATAATGTATCTGCCCTGGATGCTGCCTTCACTTCTGATGACATTCAGGATGCACTTCGCCGGCTCAAAACCAGTAGGGCTGGCAACCCGCAAGAACAGGGTATTGTCAATGAACTGCTCAAGCATGGAGGATCTGCAATGACAGCGATGTTGCAAGCTTACTGCAACTTGCTGTGGGATCTGGAAATAGTGCATCATGTGCCTGGTACCATTATCAATCAGCCTAAGACAGGGGATATCAGTTTTTGCAGTAGTTACAGGGGTATCACACTTCTGAGTGTGTTGTATAAGCTATATACAAGTGTCTTGAACCGCCGGCTGATCAAGTTTGCAGAAGGCAGATTGCATACCCCACAGCAGCAGCAGCCAGTTCAGCCACCGGTGCAGCAGCTGGACCATCCAACCTCACAGCAGCAAGTGCACGGACAGCAGCAGTCTGCAGCACCAGCTTTGCAGCAGGAAGGCCATGAACAACAGCAGCAGCAACAGCAGTGGTGGTTCATGGGCAGCCGGGGGCTATCGGCTGGAGTTATCAGCCTCATGTTTTTGATGTTGCTCCTACTGTTGCTACAACAGTGGTTGCCAGCAGCAGCAGCGGCGGTGGGCGCTGCCTTGTTCAGCACTGGCTGCTGGAGTGCGAGGCAACATGCGCCGGTGCCGATGCATACAGGATTCAACCCAGGGGATGTGGTCCTCTCTGTACAGCAAGTACTGCCTG